>CM037870.1:1544075-2144075 GCA_021292105.1 Anadara kagoshimensis | reverse complement strand
GACAGTATTAGGCAGTAATGATTGCACCCTATCTGATTGATAACCGGTATATTATATATAACATAACGGGTGTGGAAATAAATAAGTCAACAACCGTGTAATGGATATAAGTCACACGTTGTTCTTTAAATAACTTGTACTGTTTTGAATTTTCTGAATGACTTGTTCAATAATTTTTAATATATATACATTGAAATATTAAAAATTTAGAAAAGTATTAAGTTGTCATGATGATTAATTGTAATCATATTATAAAATTTTGAATATTTAATTCAGAAAATTTAAAAATCAAATAATAATATTATAATATGAGAGTGTATTGAATTCAAAATTTACTAGACTAGACCCAATAAGATTTTACCCCAAGTTATACGTTAGACGCAAATGCATACCTTTTTGAAAGTTCTATAGAGGAGTTTTATGCCAATAATACAATATAATACAATACATAAAAGCAATGCAATACAATACAATACAATACAATACAATACAATACAATACAATACAATACAAACAATACAATACAATACAATACAATACAATACAATCAATACAATACAAACAATACATGTTACAACGCAATACAATACAATACAATGCATACAATACAATACAATATAATACAACGCAATATAATACAATAATACGAACAATACAATACATAAAATACAATGCATTGCAATACAATACAATGCAATGCAATACAATGCAATACAATACAATACATAAAATGCAATACAATACAATACAATGCAATACAATACAATACAATACAATACAATACAATACAATACATAAAATGCAATGTAAATGTAAATTAATAAAATACCATACTTATTGGTAAACTGACCATTACGTTGTACACCATCATTAATTACATAAAATCATAACATTGTCAATATGCATATCTATAAATATTACAATAGCATTAATATGATAACTGTGATAAGACATTATTCGTCATAATGTTAATTATGATAACCGATATGGAATTCGAAAGTCACATTAATTAGTTAAACTCAATTTATCTCAGTTAAATCAAGTTAACTCAGTTAACTTAATTTAACTGACAAATAATTCACATGAACTGGGACTATCTCTTATTAACTGGAGATAAACCTGGTTATTCTCATTTTGTGACTTTCGCGTCAGTTAATGGTAGTTGTAACTATTATTAACTGACAATTTTCATTAACTGCAGATAAGTTGAGTGTTCAGTTCATGCGAGATAATAACGTTCACTCAGTTAATGATAATTGTCAATGAACAGTCTTTTGTAAGGTCCTATTTCATAGGTTGGTGCTTTTACCGGATACGGATGATGGTACGGATAAATAACATTGTCGCGACCAAACACGTTTTTTGCAAGTTCGTCTGTTATAATAGTTAATAGTTTTCGTCTTTCTGCGTAGTAGTAACATTTTAAATATTTTATAGTGTTTTATTCTATATCACTACTATGCCTACCTACCTAATACAAAGTGTTAATGTCCAAGGAGTGTATTTATTCTTCATAGTGTAAAAAAAACGTCCACAGAGTCATATTTTCGCGAAGAAGGAGACAGGAATACACAACAACAAAATAATAGTTAAAACAATGCCACAGTCGACTATAAAAGTATGGCATATGGGAAAGCAGACGTGGATCAAAACGCTTGCTGAGTTCATACAAGCTAATTGTCAGTTCATGGCAATTATTCCTCAGTCAAGTCATATTAAAGCAGATAAAATCGATTTATCTGAGTTAAATTAAGTTTTTATCCAGTTAAGTCGAATTATATATATAATTAATTTGCATTTTCTCAGTTAAACTAAGATATTCTGTAATTCGCATTAACTGCAGTTAATGCAAATTAATTGGCATTAACTGAGTTAAATTAAGTTTAACTGAGTTAAACTTAATTTAACTGAGATAAATTGAGTTTAACTAATTAATGTGACTTTCGAATTCCATAAACCGAGATAAGAAATAATTCGTCATTTTCTTATATATTTTGAAGATTCTGTCTGTGCTGTTGCAAAAGTAAGGGATAATGATTTATATTACTACAACGTTTCTGGCAAGTACCACATTAGCTGCTCCATAAGGGCAAACACTTCTTTTGTTTTTGGCTACATTTTGTGCGCAACAGTTGGTTGATTACCCAAACATACACTTGTAGGCATATACACGTAGTAAAACAGCTTGGGAAAACATACATACCCAGTTCTCACAGTATGGTATAAAATGTTTACTGCATTTTTCTATTTATGGATTGTTACACTGAAAACCAGTGTGTGGGATGAACTTTTGACTTCAGATATGGAATGCGAAAAAGAAAATATTATCAAATAAAACAAACCATGTGTGAGAAATTAATTAAACGCTAGTTTTCTTTTAACATCACCATATTTGTCAGCCAAACTATGGACATATTTGAATTTTTTTATATCTTAATTGCTGACGTGAATATTATCGCGTTTGTAATAGTAGAACCTCAAATAATGCTATAAAAGTTTTTGAGTAATAAAATAAGTTCGACATATGAGGTGTTTTAAAATTAAATTTTATCTTGGCTCACTTACTGAGCACTATGGTGTCAAACTTTCCATCGTTTCAAATGTACAGATAGCTATAGGGACTGAGTTATTCGAAAATGTCCCAGTAGGCGCATATATATAATTCGGATGGCTGGCATCGTAGAACCTCAAATAATGCTATAAAAGTTTTTGAGTAATAAAATAAGTTCGACATATCAGGTGTTTTAAAATTAAATTTTATCTTGGCTCACTTACTGAGCACTATGGTGTGTTGCAACCGCTATTGAAATAACGACCACTATTGAAATAATTATTTTAATAGCGGTTGAGAATGCACTGAAATAACGACCACTATTGAAATAATTTCAATAGCGGTTGGGAATGCACTGAAATCACGACAGAAATAAAAATTCGTATATATAATACATACGTGTTACTTGCTTTGATGTTAATACAACATGATTTATGTCGATGGATTTGACCAGCTACAAATAAAACAGATATCTACAAATTTTGCTGATTTGACTACATGTATTTATAGGTTTTTATCATTATGATTTTAATAAGTGATTATTCTGGTTCATTCAAATCATATAAAATAATATTTTCCTGTATAACTGTTTTGGTATGTTGACATTTTGATTTGACTTACATGTAATTAAGCAGTATCTGTATTTTCATCGTCATAACTTATTTTTTCACAACTTTTGGTCATAGTTCGTCAGCTTTAGTTACATGTTTCAACAATGGCTTAATGTTTGTTCTTCCATTCTTGTTGACCGTTATCGAAATCACTGTTGCAGTTTACTGATCATTACCATTTTTTGAAATCTGGCCACCCATTAAACAAATAATGATCCAAAATGCTGATAGGTTCTAAAAGTACATATGAAAAAAAACTAGTACTTTCAATCTCCAATCTCTACTTTTACACTAGTTAAACATCTAAGTACGGTTGTACCCAATAAGTATAATGTACAATGGTGGTCAGATGTACGTATGTAGTATATGCAGCAAAACCCCGATTCATCGCCACCTTTTTTCAGCCAAATTTCGGCATTTAAAAGGGTTTGACGATAAAGAAACCCAAAGTAACCCATAGAGGAAATGAATTTTGGAACTTAAAAATCAAAATATTGTGGCGATATGCGAAGTGACAAAGTTATTGAGGGGGTATATAGGCAAGGTTTTACTGTGTATGTAAATGTAGTGTTTGGAATTACACTGACCAAGTTTGATCAATATAGTTGGACAAAATTTGAATTTTTACCAATAGAAATATTATAATTTCTGCACATGACACACATGTAAAAATATTAAATTTTTACACATGGTAATAAAATAAGTTTACTAGTATATTGTTGGTAATTCGCCAATGCAATATCGAGCATATCGAAATCCAAATAAGTGTTTTTAAACAGTTACAGTTCCGAACTAAAGCATGTAAAAACGTTGTTCCTATGCAAGATTGACCATATTGTGACATTAAATTTTGTTCAGTAGTCGCATGTGTGAAGCACAGGCGCTTGATAGGTCAAAAGATGATTTTGTTTTACCTTATCAAGACTTAGTATCTGTGGTGTATAGCTATCTGTAATTGCATGTATGTACTTTGGCGGTTTTCAATTGAAAATTGTAAAAGATTTCTTATTTCTATGAGAAATCAAAAATAAAATCTGATTAAAATCCGTCTTTATAAAAAAGTAAAATTACGAATGCTTTTAATATTTGCAATTAGACAATGTACATATGACATATACGATTGGTTTTTAGTGATTGAGTGCTCGAAGTTCAAATGTTAACTTGCTTACGAAAAATAATTATTAATGATATCAAACGTTTTTATCTTCGATATTATTTATCAATTCTCCATCTGTCATGTGTTACTTTTGATTTTTTATAAAATAACACGTTCAAAAGTAGCACATGACACATCTACCATTCAAAACGTATTATGGCCTTAATTTGATATCGGTCATTTAAATTTTCTAATTTTTTAATGTTTCATTCAGAAAAACATAAGTTTAAAATATGGCATTGGTAAAAAAAGAAATTAGTAATAGCGAGAATGCACAAAAGAGCATGCATGTATATGCATCTTAACTAAGTTTATTTTAACAAGTTCAAATAAATAGAGACACAGTGTAATGCCCTTATGCATACACATTGCATCGAGTGTTATAGTACAGACCTGTCTAAAGTCTAACACTAAGCTAACAAAAAAAGAGTCGAAAATCGACTGTTAAGTGACAGAGATATTGATAGCTAGTGACCAAAAAAACTGCCTAGAGATAGATAGCAGCTGCCAAAAAACTGTCAATAAATAGGCTATTTATTGACAGTTTTTTGGCAGCTATTAGCTAATTATAAGCAGAAGCCGAGATGAGTTGTCGATTCGGCACTAATTCGTTAGCTAAAGTGTTAAACTTTCGACAGGTCTGTACTGTAGGTATATAAGTTACCCACTTGATAAAAAGTTCTGATTGTACCAAGGCACCGATTTGTTATTTCAGAATAACTGAAGGACTCTTTAACAAATATTTTATTGGCTTATTAGAAGTATCATTGTTACGTCTTTGGGAAAATAACTTCAATAATTTTTATTGAAGTTCAAAAGCATTTCAAATCAGTTTTTATTGAACCTCTGAGTTTGATGCAATGGGTTTTTATTAAAATTCAAAGACTGATGTTATCGATATTATTTTGGCGAGAAACACATGTATTTAAACTTGGTCGTGTCAAATTCAGTTAAGTAAGGGTGCATGTAAATGTTGTCTTCGCTATTTGATACATTTATACATAATGAATGTGGCTGTGGTGAAATGCTTCAACCATCTTTGGTGTTATCGGCTTCCTGCAGTCCATTTTAATTGGCCAGGCCCCAGTTTCACAATCATTTCTTAACTGAGATTTTCTTTAACTTTAATCTAGCAAATTTAAAACCTTTATAATTTTGTTAATTGTTCAGATATTGGGGAATTCAATGTGTCATGTTAAAGATAACATCAAGCTTATTGTATTTATATTATTCTAAGTTAAAAAAAAAACCTTGCCAAAATTTAAGTTAGGGAAAATCGTAGTTAGGAAATAATTGTGAAACCTGGATCTGGTGACCCCGGTTGCCAAGTGATCTAAAGCGCCGAGTTACGAATCGTAGTGTTTCTCATCGCATAGGTTCGAATTTCAAGTTTCAAGTTTCTTTTTTTTTCTCATACTGAATTTTATCAATACAGAGAACATATATAATAGATAAACATAAAACATATACAGTATAGTGCACATGCAGGAAATTATTAATAATAACTGACTCACTAACTAACTAATTTCGATTGACTATGTCATAATGCGAGAAAAGTTTGTTAGCAGCTGTTCGCTTGTCGAAAATAGGTGTTGTCTCTAGGTACTCTGTTTCCTCTACCATCTCAGAACTGACAGGCCTCGACATATATAAGTGAGAGAATTCTGATTTGGCGTTAAAACCATTACTCCACTCCCAATCCATTTCATCCCGGATTGTTAGTTGAATTTTCAACGTTAATGGTATCACTTACAGTAGCTTATATTTGCTGCCTACTGAAAAATGCAAGTTCTTTTGGTGAACCATTTTTGGTTACCGAATGTATGAACAACTCCAATAAAACCAGATATTAATTTTTTCGGATTTTTTTCCGCATGGATATTTGTTCATTAAGCAATCTCCTAAAAGCATCTCTTTCAGTAACTGCACAAACTGATTTATTTTTTTTTAATATTTTGATTTTTATAAAAATTCTAATTCGTACACTACATTGTACCAATTTTACCTTCCTCTCACTCGTTCTAGAATGTGTAGAATATGTAAATTTAGCCAAAATCCTTTATTTACAAATGTCGTGGGGTCTATTTATTGATAAACTTCCTGTGAATTATTAATTATTTACGTTAAAGATTTACGCTGTTGACTTCTGACATGAAATTTAATCTAACTATATATACCAATGTCTGACTAGTGCTAAAATAAAATCAAAGTTGTTGAACCCACTTCTATCAAAACACCTAATTATGTTTAATTTTGAAAATTAAATATTTAAAGTTTAGATATCATGTCAATAAGATTACTGCTACCGCTTTCTATATTATCTAATTATAAGTAGAGGTAACTTAATTCATGTACTTTTACTTTGCTTGAAATACCTCAACATTAACTGGTTTCTAAAGAACTCCACATGACAAAGATATTTTCAATTTTTCGTCATCTGTGATAGAACAACTGAGAAAACCATATCCACCATAAACTAGGGATATTTTTTAACCCTTTCACTAAATAAGACACTTACGTACGAATGGGGACAAATCCCGTCTCCCCCATTGACGATTCAAAGTATATGGTTAGTTAGAATTCTTTAAAAAGTTATTTCAAATAAAGTAGTGTTAGGTTATAAAAGGGCAGTTGAAATGTCCTCATATTAACTGCTGGCCCTCAGATTGGAGGATCTCCATTTTATTTCAGTATTGGCTTTATTTATTTATTTATTTTTGTCCTTTCAGTAAGGCTAGATCACAGAGAGAGATAGAGAGAGAGAGAGAGAGAGAGAGAGAGAGAGAGTTTCTTATTTCTTATGATATAATTTTAAGATAATCTTAAGATCCCCAGCAACTTAAGAGTTTAGGAGTGAAAGTGAACCATGGGACAGTTAACGACAACGAGTATGGATTATGACATCAAAATTCACTATCATATAATATAAGAATCGTGTGCAGATCAGGGGTAGTGGGATTAACGGAGAAATTTAACAAGTGAAATTTGGTCTTTTAAATTAATATTTCCTCATTTATAATCATTAACATGATAGATATTGACATTTTAATAATGTAATTGATTGTTTTATAGTTAAGTTTATATACCATATCATTGATCGCTGACGACACATAAGAACGTGTTTTAACCAACGAACCAATCAGTGTCTTCAAATAAGTAATGTGAAGTGGGTAAAAGTAAAAGTTGAAAACACACTCTTAAACACAGTCAAATGTTTCTTGCTCACCCAACGAACCAATCAGTGTCTTCCATGACTCTATACTGTGGGTGAAAGGAAAACTTGAAAAACACTCTTAAACGAGATTTAATGTTTCATAGTTTCTTTGCACTTAGTCTCTAATGTTTGTACCGGACACTTTTTTCAAAATAATCTATGTCTAATGCCACGTTGTCTGGTTGTATTTAGGTTTTATACTATAATATATATTCTTTCAAAAAAGACTTCAATTTCATTATTAATCTTATCGACGTATTTATTTCGTTTTATTGTTTCGTTTGTCGTGTTCTTGGTTGTTTTACTTCGGTCGAGTACATGATCTTAAAAATGGTTAATCGGCCAAACAAGGTAATACAAGAATCGGGCTGAGTAAAGGTATTTAATTTCAAAGTCGAGAATATTTCAATTATATCGAGATGTCGTCAGATATACACGAAGGTTCAGATATTCTGTCTTTATATGGCATTATATAGCAGGGTTAATATATCGTGATACACCTACCGTGACACGGGACCTCGGCTATTTTAAGTTCCCATCCAAAAGAATCGTGACTTATTTCGTTATGCTGAGTGCTTGGCGAAAGAGCAGTCACCACCCACTTTCAAGTTTTGGGTCAGACCCGGTCGGGATTCGAACCTATGACCTCCCACTTACGTAGCGCTCCTTTACCAACTGAGCTACCACAGTGGTACAAAGATAGGAACACACATATTTGGGCCAATGAATAAAGTGAATCCCGACTCGGCATTTTACCACTTCTAATCATAAAAAAAGTAATGTAATATTTCGACACTGAATATCAACTTGACATTTTAATACACATGCATGCCCATACAATTTGAAAATCACGTATTTGGTTTCTTTAAAGACATTAACTTTTGCTACTTATTCAAAATGAAAATAGAACACTTAATTTGATGGGGTACAAATGTACCTGGTTTATAGTTTAAATAGTCTTTTTATTAACACATCGTTAAATCGACGATAACGGCAAAATGTAGTGCACACGTATTTGTAATCACCCAACCTTTATATAGCCATACTGTACACCAGCTATCATTTACGTCATATTAAAATCGGTTATTTAAATGTCAATTCTATCCTCATTGTGAGAAGAAATCACTTTTATATTTCTCCATCTATCTATCTGATCAATTTTAAAAGTATTTTAATTTTATGATTTCCTATTGGTTTTACAACCTTAGCTTGTCGAATCAGGAATGGATGAATGAGGCGAGGGGCAATGTAGGATGTTAAGAACATTTATGCGATCTCGTTTATTTCCATTTTATGATTTGCTTGATTCCTTCTTTCCTACAAGACAACTTATCACCTTTAAGTTTGTTGTAAGATTACTTAAAGGTAGATGAATATTGACTTAAGATATGCTTAACGATATCATTGATATATATGATTAAGCTTTAGGGTACTTAAAATACCGTTAAGTATATTTCGCTTAGCTCAAATTAACGCACGAACATGTATTAGTCGAGTTGACACTCCCATATACTCAATACTTGAACCTAGAAATGTTTTTCCTATGAAGTTTTTTTGCTGTTTTGTATTCTATAGGGTCCCTAGAGTAAAATTAAGTTCGTTGCCCTGGAGGCAACATTGGGCAAATTGAATAATTTGCATATATCCAAGATGGCTGCCTGACGCCATATTGAAAATCTATCTTTTGTAAAAATTGTTCTACAATAGCTTGCAATATACCGTTTTATATGTTTTTAGGGATGAGGGACTCATTTCCGTTGTTGTTTTTAACATTTGGGACATTTTGAAAGTATATTTAACAATTTTGACCAGACAAGGGTTTATTATTATTAGATTAACTCAGCATATCACATTCAATGCTGTGTAACTTAACCATGCATCTTGATACGTTTTGATTAAAAGGTCATGAATGAGGCTCGCACAATTCCTTTTAATAAGAAATTAAAAACATAATCTTTGGCAGCAGTGAATTGATTCGACTATTACATAAACATTGATACATTACTTCATGTAATGAATTATTATGGTTTCGGGAATCTGCAGCAAAATCTGTCACTGATAATGCACAACCTTCCACAAATTGTTTGGTTGGAGTTGAACAGTAGAACTCTTTTTTGTTTTTTTTTGTTTGTTTGTTTGTTTGTTTGTTTGTTTGTTTGGTTTTTTTTTGGTTTTATGATCGTTTTGATATTTTAATTAACTATTTCCACTCCAAATGGCCGCTATGAGACACACGTTATAAATACAGACTTCCATGTTCATTCATGTGGTATAAGTGAAAAGGTAGTGCACAGTGAAGATTTGGCTTACTTCTGGTGTCTCAACTTACCTAAGTTACCATTAAGCAACATCTCGAAATCTAGACCTGAAACTGCTATTTCACATATAAATTAAACTGGACTGCAGAAAATAATACCCTTGCACTGTATACCACCAAAACTATTTGTATCCTGATTAACAAACCCAACAAATAATTTTATTGGATGCTGGACATGTACAATATGCTGGTAAACTTTATCAGTGTCTGCTATAAACACATGCGTGTCCTGTGGAGGATATTGCATGTCGACACCATAGTGATTATTAGGATGCTGTCTTGGTTAACCAGTTTGGAGTACAAACTGCTATCAAATTTGAAAAAGGCATAACTCTCTAGCCTGATCCTTTTAGTGGGTAGATTGGTGCTTCTCTGATCGATTGGAATGAATATATTCTGAGTGTGATACGAACCATAACTCAAAGAGTTTAATCCTCGATGTTTATTGGATATATATGACCAAAATGTATTACTTATTCAACCCCCTCTAAATAAAAACAGGTCATAAGGCAATTGTTCACAAAATTGCTTCAAATGTGTCAATGTGGTGGATTCAGTTGCAATGGATGTGAAGATAAAATAAGAGTATAATCCGGTCTACCTGATGAGTTTTATAATGCCATCATTGGCTCTATATAGATGATAAAGACAATTCGTTTCAAAGCGACGCTGTCAAGATGCAAAAACAAAGCCAGTTATTGATCTTGGAAACATGTTTCTTTGGTTATCGTTGTTTGGACAGCAAGGGCAGTTTGAGCATAGTTTCTGCTTGCATTTGTAATCGGTTCTGTTCCTTTTTTGACATTGGTAGAAAATAGTTGTCATTGAAAAAGGAATTAAGTCAGCTCTAGACAAATCGCTTTGTGGAGTTCGTTCACCCAAAACTCACAATCACAATGATTCACAGTTTTTCTACCACATCTCTTGATCACATGGGGTTAACTCATCAGATTTCATTGCATCAATCCAAAAAAAGTCATATTGGTACCCAGACACTTCAAAGAAAATCTTGTTTTTCGACAAATACCATCTCATATATTCTAAGAAACCAGGACAGTGGGAACACCACAGCAATATGTATACGATTGTGGATTCGGCCATGATGAATCCGGCATAACTATCGTATCGTATGTTCTCCGGGCTGCACAGACAGGTCATGATATCATTTGTGTGCTGATTGACGACACAGATGTTTTTGTTTCCCTAGTGTATTGGGTGTATACGCATGAAAATATTGTGATGTACAGATGGAGTAATAGGATATAAGTTTTTGAACATCAATGCAACTAACTATGGTCTTGATTTGAGATGTCTTTAACTGCCAGGCATGCATGCTCTCAGTGTCGTGGTCTTGGTTTGAGATGTCTTTAACTGTCCGGCATGCATGCTCTCAGTGTCGTGGTCTTGGTTTGAGATGTCTTTTACTGTCAGGCATACATGCTCTCAGTGGCGTGGTCTTGGTTCGAGATGTCTTGAACAGCCAGGCGTGAATGCTCTTAGGGACATGGACTTCGTTCGAGATATCTTGAGCTGTTATGTATGTATGTTCTTAGTGGTTGTGATACAACATCATAATTACAAACTCTTATTCTCCTCATTTAGCTGATGTGGTCAACAAAGATCACAAATAATTTTTTGGGATCTGAACCATTCTTTGTTGTTCTGTATTGCCAGCCAGCAGGGAAAACTGTGACGTTTCCATAGGTTCTTCATAAGTAACACCAAAGCCTTATAGTTTTAACTTTGTATCAAACGCCATTTTCTGTTGTCGCACCTTTAGTTAATGTTGTGAAAGGGTACCGACAGTCAAGATCCTCCTGAGCAGTATGAGATGATAACCAATTTCGGATTGAAATTCAAAGATCAATTCTCATTATATGTTATAGCGAAAGGATACCCAGCGCCCAAAGAACTTCTTTGTCGTGTTATGTCAATGTAAGGCACAAAATCATAAGTGCAACACACAAGGAATGCTTGCCTAAAACAAATTCTGTATATAATTTTGTAACTGTTTTGGAGAAAGGGAGTGTTTGAATTTTTACACAAGGGTGAAAAGTTATTTGACACATATAGTCGGTCTTTATAGACATGATGGTATTTAATGTAAAACTAATACCAGAATTGAGTTGCCCCTGCCTAAATACCCCTGCAAAGATGTATGGCAATCTATTATAAATTTGTTTTTGTACAAAATCAATATTTCAAGATGGCGTCCGTCGGTCATCTTGTGTTTATAGCTTATTGTGTGAGTTAAGTGTTCCGTATGTAAAAATTAACACCAGAAATGAGCTCCTCATGCCTGAAAACATATAAAAGGATATATTACTACCTATTGGAAGATATTTTATATCGCAGTATGTATTTTAATTTGACGTTTGGCGGCCATTTTGGATTTCTGTATATTGTGCAAGTTGCCCAAATTTGCCCGAAGGGCAACTAAGTTAGTTTTGTTCAAGGACCCATAAGGAAAACAAAACAGCAAAAAAACTTCATAGGAATGAACATTTCTAGGTTCATAAAATGCCTACTCGACTATATGTACTTACTTGTGTTTGTGGTACTAGGGAGGCACTTAGGCCCTGGCAACACTCCTCCATCTAGTTCTATTCTGTGTTAGCCTAACATGTATTTGCTCGCGTTTTTTTATTGACTAGATTCCTTCATTCCTACAAAAAAATATCGTATTAAAGTTAACTTAAAGATTACTTAAAGGTAGATTACACTTAGGACGTACTTAACGGTACCAATAATAAGACCAACCTTTACGCCACTTAAATTAAGCATCCAAGTTCAGATAAAGGGGCTTAGTGATTTTATGTCTTGTGTTTTTGTTGTTGCATTTAGAGACTGAAAATATCAGCATCAAAGATTAACTTACAGGGCACCCAGCTTCACTTCTCTGGTGAAACATCATTGGTTAAACTTATTTTGCCCATTTTCAAATTTGTTCCTTTGCTTTTTGGATTGCGATTTGAACATGGAGCAGTATGTTTGTGTTTGACTTTTGGGGTTGTGATTTTAACATGGACTGGTATGTTTGTGGGTAATCTTAGGACTTCAAACCAGAGAAATATATAATATCTTATTATATCAAGGTAGATGATCAATTTTTGCTGAACTGTCTGAAGTCTCTTTGAAGTATGTTGATTTATCTGTGTAATTTCATCTTTGAACTATTTGTGAGCAAATACGAGGAGGTATATCCATAATTGTGACTTCTAACGTTCTTTATCGTCTATATAATATATGCATGTACAGTACAGACCTGTCGAAAGTTAACTCTGAGCTAACGTAAACGAGTCTTGGTTTGGCTACCGAGTGGTCAAAATATGAATAACTAATGACCGAAATATTACAGAGATATAGATTGCACTGCCGAAAAATTGTCGAAGTAAAGCTAGCGAGGGCCCGAGATGATATGTTGCTTCAACACCAGTTCGCTACCTTAGTGTTTAATTCTTGACAGGCCTGTGCTACAGTGCAGACCTGTCGAAAGTTTAACACTAACCAGCTAACGAATCGGTTTCGAATTAGCAGGATATCTCGGCTCTTCGTTAGCTATATATCGACAGTTTTTCAGCTCTCGGATCTTTCGGTCACTGGCTTTTCATATCTCTGTCCAGCTTCAACTCCTTTTCGTTTGCTATATGCTAAAATTTCCGACAGGTCTGTACTTTACACATTATGCACGTATTAAAGTTTGATTAAAGGTGATTGGTCAAACAAGTAAACCAATATTAATACCTTCCCGTGAGCCGATTGCATGTAAACTTTTGTTGTCTGTTTCAAATTAATGTTGTGTCAATCAATGTGTTATGCGTTTTCTATAAAAAAGATTATTGATTACGGATAAAAATTACTTATTTTTTGTGGACATCATGTTGACTTCTGTGTTTATTTTTCTATAGTTGTATAAATAATTTCAAAGACAGTTGAATCAGAATTTCTCAGGGGGAATAAAAATCAATCGGATTTCTCCAATATCTGAAATACCCCCTCCGTGAACCCTAATCTTCAATATTTGTTTAGAAGCTACATTAAGTAAAATAAACGAACCATTTTAAAACCAGACCTATCTTCGATGGAGACTGGCTTTGAGTGTGACGTTTGTAAGTATAATATTTTGCTGTTTCTTTTTGTTACTGCCCTTAAACTCTAACCATTAATGGGCATTAATAGTTACAAATATTTGAATTTTGATTAAATTTTAATATTTTTCAATCTATAATGGAGTACGTTTGATTAGATTTGAGTTATAGATATTATGTCTAAGTGACCTGTTTTGATATATCAAATACTGTTGATCCTGAAAGTATTTCGTATATTCTATAAATTTCGAACAAACAAAAATAAAATGTTTTACATTAAGGGTAGTCAACTATGTCTAAATAGAATCACTTAAACTGGTTACACTTTTAGCACAGACTTGCTGAAAGTTTAACACTGAGCTAACGATTTTGTAGTTCATCTTGGAACCACCTTTTCTATATCGCAACAATTTTCCGACAGCTTCTATATATCTTTAGCAATCTTTTGGGACACTTGTTATCCATTTCTCCTCGGTCAGCAGGCAGCCAAACTTCGACTCCTTTTCGTTAGCTTAGTGTTTAAACTTTCGACAGATCTATCACGACAGTACAGATGTACTGGTATGAATTGATTTCCTGAAAAAAAATTCTGGAATTTTATAATATTATATTTATATAGTTCCGTCAACCCTAGCTTTATCGTTAGCTCATTGCAGACCTGTCGAAAGTTTATTCACAAAAATTTACAATGCTCAATGAGTGGGTAGATGAAGCTTGATTTTACGTCACACTAAAAAGTTAACAAATCAATTTTTATAAAAACAGATTTCTAAACATTGTAAAATTTAACCACTATCTTCTAATTTCAGTGGTTTAAGTAGTATAATAATACAAATGACACTCCATGATATGACATGTCTTCGTGCTCGCAAAGAAAAACAGCAGGACATCGTGATAAGGTGTTAGAAGTAATTCTAAATCTAAATGTCGTTTACTACTAAATATACTCAAGGATCAGGGGACAACTTTACATACCGCGAGTATTCTCTCTGTCAAATTTATGAAATAAGTTTCTAACAATAATATCATAAAAATTACGGTGGCTGAATCAGGTCATGCAAAAAATAAATTTTCAACGTGGGCATGTAGATTGTTTTTATGTATGGTCACATTAAGCCAATATTCTCTTAAACGAATCGAGCACTACCTCCCAATTGAAACAATTTCAATGCACGGTCTCCTCATTGAAACTATTTTGGTTTTATAAGGTATACAATTCTCCAAATGAATTTCAAATTTGTAACGATACATAATTCCCCCATTAAAACAATTACAATTTAACAAAAGTGCAATTTTTTCATTCAAACAATCAAAATTCCATAATGGCGCATAAGTACACAATCACCCCATTGAAACAATATTGGCAAATATTGTGTTGAAATATGCTTGGTTTTCCAGTAGTTAAAATTGCAAAGCACCACAAAACAAGCGAACCGTCAATCAAATTTTATCGCCAATGCGATTGCAACTTCAAACAAAAGCCACGTGTTTATTTTGTGTCTGTTCATTTTAATTTGGTACTTGTTCATGAAAGCAAGAGCCACACATATTCATTTCATTATGTCACTTATCGGAAACCAAGCGATACGTGTATTTCATGTCTGTTCAGTTCATTTTTGCACTTATCGAAAAGCAAGAGACACACGTATATTTAAAGTCTTTTCACTCCATTT
The DNA here is from genome assembly GCA_021292105.1 of Anadara kagoshimensis. Classification (NCBI taxonomy): domain Eukaryota; kingdom Metazoa; phylum Mollusca; class Bivalvia; order Arcoida; family Arcidae; genus Anadara; species Anadara kagoshimensis. Next base: position 2,128,465 of record CM037870.1, on the reverse strand, counting down.
TATCATTTCTTGACAAATGGTTTCAAAAAGTCACACGAACTGATTTGTAGGTATATTTGCTCGTAAAAACTTTGATGTTTTCTCTTAAGGGTGGATTAACCTATGTCTGTTATATCAGAATACAATTTAAACGATTTTCCTTAGAATTAACTTTACAATTTGACCAACACAATGGCGGAAGATAGAGAAGTCAAGTATTTCAGAATACATTTTATAATTTTCCTTAGAATTAAATTTAAAATTCACCCAACACAATAGTGGGAGATAGAGAAGTCAAGTATGTGGGATAAATCAATACTGGTGTTTATCTCTTGTACGTGAGACAGATAATGATGTTTTGTATTTAACACATTATTAAATATTTGTTTAAATAATAACATTTTACATCATACAACACTTGTACAACCCAGATCTGTAGGAATAAATTCAGGAATACAGAGAATATTCAATCCACACTTGCAGTTTTAAATCAGAAGATTTACATGGTAATGTTTCATGCTTTAGTGCTCTCTCTCTCTCTCTCTCTCTCTCTTTCTCTCTCTCTCCTACGACGACGACGACACGTTTGTGGTATGGAATCTAAAGATTACCGTGGTAATATTTTATACTCTCTCTCTCTCTCTCTCTCTCTCTCTCTCTCTCTCTCTCTCTCTCTCCTACGACGACGACGACATGTTTGTGGTATGGAATCTAAAGATTACCGTGGTAATATTTTATACTCTCTCTCTCTCTCTCCTACGACGACGACGACACGTTTGTGGTATGGAATCTAAAGATTACCGTGGTAATATTTATACTCTCTCTCTCTCTCTCTCTCTCTCTCTCTCTCTCTCATCATACATTTACATGGTCACTTTATTTTGTAGCATGTAAAGGAAAACACGACTACTCTAATTATTTTGGTAATGTTAAAAATAGAGATTACCAAAAAACTCAAGTCAAATCATGCACAAACTTACTCAGGATATGAAATTTCAGTAAAGGCTAAAAACAACGATGGGGTTTTGCAAGTAATTTTAATGAACTAACGTACAAGCGTTAAACTAGGAAGTTACCTAAACGTTTCTGAGAACATGCCAAACACGAGTGGAGTGATGGTGTTTAAGTCAAAAAATTTTCACTCCTATCAAAGTTCTGGGATGATGGTGGAAACCAGAGTGCCCGAAAAACACCGAACGTCAGCAAGCGAAAGGAACTACCGGTATAAGTGGGATTCGAACCAAAAGCACATAATTCGTTTGATCCGTAAACCCGCGCTTTAGACCACTCGGCCATCGAAGCCCCTGCACGAGAAACATGTGAGCCCTATTACAAACTCTGAAGTCTCTAACAAGAAAACAATAATAAGAACAAGTGAAATCATTTTATTGACTATTGGATGCAGTAGTATGTTCAACAATTTTCAATTAATTTAATTAAATGTTTGTATGGCCAATCCTGGCTATAATCGAACCGATCTATTGTTACACGTTTCATAGGATTTAATTAATAACGGTCAATATTGAACAGTGGAGCGCTCTTCTCTGATGTAAATGGAATTAGCTACGTAAATGAAACCAGCAGTGTTAAGATCATCTGAAGAAAATTATAATTTTATTGGACTTATTGCCCGGTTGCTCACATTTTGCGACGAATTGGTACAAACTTTCCCTTTTTTGTTCGGTCTGTTTTTGAAAACGTTTACTGAACCGTAGGCCGAATTATCTGCCCTAACGACGTTAAGACATTTTTTATATTGCTACCATAAAAATGCCTTATCGTCGTGAGGGCAGATAATTCTGCCTAACTTAACCGGTTTCTCATTTCGGTACAGGCCTTGGTTTCACAATCATTCCTTAGCTACGCTTTTTCTTAACTTAAATTCAGCAAATTTTGGTTATCTATTTTGGAACTATTGATGAATATTTTTGTCAAAACTAAATGAAAATGTTTAAATCTAGAAGTCGTCTTAAAATGACTCTTATATTCCTGAATATCTCATAAATTAACAAAATTATAAAGTTTTGAATTTTTGCCAGATTTAAGTTAAGGAAAATCTTAGCTAAGGAATGATTTGGAAACTGGACCCAGGGCAGGTTAATAGTTTTAATTCCCATTATTAACTATTTGAAGTTATAGGACAGATGATAATGATGTTTATAGTTTTAATAATTTACATGTTCTTGTTAAATGACCCTAAGCCTCACTTGGCAGTCATGACAATAATCTGTGGTCAGATAGGAGCGAATATTATCATGTTTACTCTTTCATTCATAAGACATCTTCTCGTACTCTGCTCAGATGACCAACTCTATAGATAGTTGATAGTGACGTCCTAATAAAAATTGTTTTCAAATCGCCCATTTGTATCTTTGTCAAATCAGTCAATAACATTTGGTTTAACAGTAATAGACTTTTATTCAATTATCCAAAGTACATTGTCTCAACTTTCTGGATATCAAAAGTTCCACACAAAAACGTTATTCAGATACTAGTAGCTAAAATAGTTGATGTCCACCAAAAGTAGGTGCGGTCATTTCCCATCTAATACTTTAAGGTAAGAATGACGACAGAAACGCTTTGAAAACTTTCCATATTCAATATTGTATGATGGCCCGAAAAGCAATCCCAGAAATGACAGGTTCTGTTTTATACTGATTAGCGCGCCATCTAGTATCGCTATTTACGTCACAACTAATAGTGACGTCACAATGACCATAGGAACGCAATGTTGACTCCTGAATGCAGAAATTGCCAGGCGATCAAAAGAAGGACAATTAATGTCAGAGTAAACATGGTCCATTCGAAATGAAAGGTAGGGCATAGTTAGAATCGCTTATCGCACTTTGTCTAACAATTCACTTACTAAATGTTAGAATCTAAGAATGCAAGTTTTATTAATTAAGGTCGGAAACACGCAGTTCAGTTTACCTCCTTTTTTGACAATGATATTTCCCGCTCCAAAAAGAAAGACGGGGCATAGTTAAAAACCATGTATCGTTGCAGTCGCAGTCTGTTCAAAATCTAACAATTTGCTTATCTTATAAATATCGAAATATGAAAAATAGTTTGCTCGCTAAAAGTCGCAAAAATCCATGTACGGTTAATTGATTACGGTCCAAAACAGTGTTTTGCTTCTTTTTGGAATTGAAATTTGCCGGTAAACAAACATTATGGGTATAACATGACCAAGTGTACATTAACGTATAACATGACCAAGTGTACATTTACTAAAACCATTTGAACACTTGGGTCATTCATTCATAATTTTAGTTTTATTGTGCGAATAATTTTGGATGGATATCTCAAAAAGGGTTGTAGTTTTTTCTAAAGCGAGCAGTTTCATGTTAAATCTTACAGTTATCAAAAGTTATAGCCAAATGCATTCAGTGTCGGGGCGTGAACGATCTCCTGTTTGCCTCTTCATTTAACGTACCCATAGGCAAGTACCGAATAAATCCTAGAATATTAACAAACATATCATTTAGTGCCGTTCTGTAGATTGCCGACTGCATATTCATTGGATGAGTAAAAATTCCTTGATTTTTGCAACACTAGAAATGAAAATGTTTAACCCTATTGCGCTGCGTGATGCCCCTAAAGTTTCCATTGGTTATGGAATATTGAGGTTTTCATTACCGGTAGACTCAGCCGGTATCACTTGGTGCATAAAGGTAAGCGCGCCACCTCCGATTGTCATTGATTACGTTATAATTACTACTATTTGTGACGTAACCGTGTCCCCTAGAAACGCAATATTGGCGTGTCATGTAGAACGACAAAGAAGGGCGAATGTGTAAGCGTGAGTTTGCTTCATTCTAAAATGAAAGGTAGGACATAATCATGTTATCAGTTTATTTATTATAGAATTGGTCATAAGTCAGGGACTTTGAATTAGTGTAAGCTAGACATTAATAATTATCAGGTATAATTTTGAAAATAATAGAAATGCATATGCGAAATTACTATTTAGGTGTTTGAGATCATCTTCACATAATGAAAATAGTAATAATATACATTTAAAAAAATCATGAAATTTTACTTTAGTATAAAATTTGCGATTTTTTTTTTTTACAGAATACAAAAAAGGAAAATACCGTCATGGTTAAAAACTTTATTTCGATCATTTAAATGAAGTACAATTTTCAATGTTTTATTCGACTTTATGATTTGCACTTATATTTCAAGGGCCATAACTCCCCAAAAAAATGAGCAAACCTACTCGGTTTAGTGATATGCACATCTCCTATGAATGTTGATGCTTTGTACCAAGTTTGGTAAAATAGTGTTTCATAGTTTTGGAGAATTATCCAGACGAGGAGTGTTTGGACGGACGAACGGACGGAACGACGGCAGTTCGAATTTACTAGCCCCAATCTTCGAAACGCGATAGAGTGTCGTATATATAATAATTTTGTTTCACTTATCATTATATTACCCTTGATCTCGTTAATGGCGCTATTGGACAGCACACATTACTGTATTGTTAAACGTTTCCCAAGGTTGTGTGACTCAGTGTGTCCGATCAAACGAAAATTGAAGATAATAAAACCCATGATTGTATTCTTTGAAACACATAATTATCAATCTGATATTCTCTATAAACCTTGTATTTGGCTTTTAACAAACTTAAAGGGTATAGATATAGCAAGTATATAATACATATTAATAATGCTTTTGTTCGTTAAATTGTAACTAACATTTTTTTTCTCAAACAGATACATTTTCAATAAAATATAACGTAAAATATATACATGTACATATATATATAGTACGGTGGTCTTTCAGCACTTAGTTTTTTATTCAATTATTCTGTTTTTAAAATTGAAAAGAAGATAGCTTAAGAGTGGTTTCAAATTTCATACTTGATAAGAAATATAATTATTAAAAACTCGAGTATGGGCAAGTTAAAGAACAATTTTAAACTTTTTATTTTTTTTTAATACAACCTTGGAGGGTTGTTTAGGAATAATGCTATGTGATAAATTTGAATTTTTATTTTAATTAGAAATTCAAAATATAAACATAGTTATAATTGCAGTCATAAGAGTTATTAGACACTCTCTCTCTCTCTCTCTCTCTCTCTCTCTCTCTCTCTCTCTCTCTCTCTCTCTCTCTCCCTCTCCTCTCTCTCTCTCTCTCTCTCTCGTCTTAAGTTTTATGCCACGTACTGCTTCGTCATTATATCCAGTGCCTATCCAAAGTCAGGAATGTTATCACAGGTCCAAATACACGTCTCCTTTTGTTTGTTGTGTTGCTATCTTGGTTGTCTTGACATGTTTTTTTTTCAGTCCGGTTGCAAATTCTTTATTCAGTTATCATTTCAAACTTGCATATTACAATGCTTTAAACTAAATTTCCATAATACTCTCTCTCTCTCTCTCTCACACACACACACACACACACACCACACCACACACACACAGAGAGAGAGAGAGAGAGAGAGAGAGAGAGAGAATATCCCTGAGATACACGTAGGCACTAACATACAATCATAAAAGTTATTGATGTAGGTTTTAAAGTAGATATTCTTAATAATGTCATAAAAGTTCACTTTATAGTAGTAAATAGAATATCTATAATTAAGTCAGTTTTTCATTTATCTCTCCTGTTACACCTGGGTACAGTACTAGTACAGCCCTGTCCAAAGTTTAACACTCGGCTAACGAATTGGACAGCTCATCTCGATCCCTCGTTGGTTTTGTACCGACAGCTTTTCGGTAGCTGCTATATTTATCTCTTGGCAGCTTTTCGGCAGCTGTTATATTTATCTATTGGCAGCTTTTCGGCAGCTGTTATATTTATCTCTTGGCAGCTTTTCGGCAGCTGTTATATTTAATCTCTTGGCAGCTTTTCGGCAGCTGTTATATTTATCTCTTGGCAGCTTTTCGGCAGCTGTTATATTTATCTCTTGGCAGCTTTTCGGCAGCTGTTATATTTAATCTCTTGGCAGCTTTTCGGCAGCTGTTATATTTATTTCTTGACAGCTTTTCGGTCACTAGCTATCTATATCTCGGCAGACGAGCTTCAACTCCTTTTTGCTGGCTAAGTTTTTAACACTAAGCTAACGATAAGTGCCAAATCGACAGCTTATCTAAGCCTTTGTTAGCCACATCGGGGCAGCTTTTCGGCAGCTGTTATATATCTCTCGGCAGCTTTTCAGATCCATATCTCGGCAACCGAGCGTTAAAGTCGTTCCTTAACCCAGTGTTAAGTTTTTGGACAGGTCTGTACTCAATATTAATTCAGTATCCATAACCAGTTATTTAAAATACGTACAGTGATATAAGAATCATGATAGAATGTGGATTAACAAATTAGAAATAGAAAGCTTTTTAAGTTATGAAAATCATCATTTCAGACTGTTGTGCTTCTGTTAAATTTTTAAATAATCTGAAAATACCCATTGAGTGCTGTTTATTGAATTAGAAAGGATACATTTCCAATAACTAGTGTCATGGACTACTTTTTATTTATTTTTTTCTCTCGTGATAATGGATTCATAAAAGAGTGTGAACTGAATACACGTATTTGTGTTTGTATCTCAAGTTTTATTTTAAATTTTTAAAAAAAGTCTACCCCAGCGGATTAAGTAAATACAGAAAACTTGAGCGTTATTGATGACATATTTTTCATTCATTGTACAATTTCAATTTCAATATGGATTCTAATAATGGGTTCATTAAGAATGGATCAATTCAGTATGGCAGTCAAGGATAACGGGTTTAAATTCGATATCACTCTTTTCATGTATCATATTTTGTTCACTTATTCAAACTCGGGACAGTTTTAAAGTTAATTTACATCGGGAGGACATAGTGTGTTCAATTTTGTTAAAATTTTGGCACTTGCGTTGTTCATAAACTGAAGTTTTCGATATTACATTTCTTTGCATCATATTTTGTTCACTTATTCAAACTCGAGACAGTTTTAAAGTTAATTTACATCGGGAAGGCTAGTGTGTTCAGTTTTTCATAGAATGTGGCACTTGGGTTGTTCCCAAACTTGGCGCAAATTAAAATAACATCGGCTCAGAACAGGTGTTTTAAATTAAATTCAAATCAAGAAGACTGTTGTGTTTGGTTTTGTAAAAAATGTGGCACTTGGATTGTTCCCAAACTTGGCGCAAACTGAAATATCTTCATTGTTTTCTACAACTTTAATTTACACGGAAAGACTATAGTTTAGTCAGTTTTCATTAAAAAAGTCTTTCATACTTGGTTGCTACCAAGCTGAAGGAGCATTGTTTACATCGAGAAGATAAGTATATTCAGTTCTCTTTAAAAAAAACAATTATTAGTTCTTGGATACAGACACAAATTAATTTACATCTTAAGACTAACATGTGCAGTTTTCTATAAAATGTGGAACTTTGGTTACACCTAAACTTGGCGCAAAGAGAAGTTGTTCATTACTGTCGACAAGGGGCAAATACATTTTATTATAGTATGTTCCATTGCCCATAGAATGTGGCATTTGGATTGCAACTTGGAGCAAACTGAATAACCATCATTGTTTCGCTACCAAACATTCTTGATTCCGACTGGATCTGTTCTGAAGGCAAACATGGATTTCAACATGGACAATAAACTTAATTTGTTTCCAATCTCTCTGGATGAGGAAGATAAACAATGTTTATTACGGTAAGGTAAAGAGAAATCATAACGGGGTGGGGCTTATTTTGCAGGATGAACCAAGAACAGAATGGGGGTAAAGTGGAGGGAGGAAACAAAACAAACTTATATGGCCTATGTAAACACTTATAACAACATGTTGGTTCAGTTGTCAAGGAATTGTAATCTCTAGATGTAGAAAATAAACAATGTTTATTACGATAAGGTACAGGAAAATCATAACGGGATGTGGGTTATTCTGCAGGATACATTTAGAACGTGGAAGATGTGGGTAGAACGTAGAAGATGTGGGTAGGGTGGGGAAACAAGACTTGCTTATATGACCTATGTAAACATGAAACATGTTAGTTTAGTTGGTTCAAAAAGTTGTAATCTCTAGATGAGGAGAATTAACAATATTTATTATTAGAACTGATTAGAACGGTGTGGGGGTATTGAAACAGGGTGAACATGGAACCGGGTGGGGGAAAACACTAACTTATATGCTCTATGTAAACACTTGCAACTTATTAGTTCCTTTGGGTCACGGAATTGTAATCTCTGGATGATGAAAATTAAACAATGTTTATTACGGCGGTAAGGTACAGGTGAAGTAGAATAGAGTGGGTTTTTGGGCAGGGTGAACACTCGTAGAACAGCTAGAATGAGGGGTGGGTTGGGAGAGTAAAGACTTGCGTATATGCACTAAAATAATTAGTCTATGTAACCGCTTGTAACATTTTAGTTCATTTTGGGTCGTGGAATGAAGAGGATAAACAATGTCTATTACGGCAAGGTATGTGTATACTTGATAAGAACTGGGTGGGGTAATTAGACTGGGTGAACATGGAACTGGGTGGGGAAGAGGAAACAAGACTAATTTACATGTCATATGTAAAGACTTATAACATTTCAGTACATTCGGGTCATTGTAATCCGAAGTTTAGGATGATAGAAATTTTATTACGTGTGTGTGTCTTGAATATGTCCATGAAATATTACAATTTCTTGACCCAACTGTGTTGTTCGAATATTACAATTTTTTACCCAACTGTGTTGGTTGAATATTACAATTTCTTGACCCAATTGTGTTATTCGAATATTACAATTTCTTGGCTCAAATGTGTTGCTCGAATATTACAGTTTCTTGACCCAGCTGTGTTGTTCTTATATTACAATTTTTGATCCAACTGTGTTGGTTGAATATTACAATTTCTTGACCCAATTGTGTTATTCGAATATTACAATTTCTTGGCTCAAATGTGTTGCTCGAATATTACAGTTTCTTGACCCAGCTGTGTTGTTCTTATATTACAATTTTTGATCCAACTGTGTTGGTTGAATATTACAATTTCTTGACCCAATTATGTTGATTTATTATTACAATTTATTGACCCAACCGTTATGCTTGAATATTATAATCTCTTGACCCAAACTGTGTTGCTCGAATATAACAATTCCTGGACCCAACTGCATACCTATAAGCTACATGTGTTTTCAACTCTTGATTGTCACGCAATGAATATTTACATTAATGATATCAAACATCGAGACGTTACTGCATAGCAATTCCAAAACTATAATAGGACATGTATTTGAAAAACAAACTACAACTACATTGGTATCCATAAATTACTATTATTAATGTAAATATTATTGCCGTGATAACCTACAATTAAAACCCGTGTTGTTAGTTACTAGCGTGAATTATAGGACTGCTGAAACATTGATCAATTTCCTAAATGTGTTAAGTTTTTTTTTTTCTTTATTCATAAAATATATTTATATAAGCATAGCAATAACATTATGCAGTACACAAACAGATAACATAAATAAATAAATAAATAAATAAATAAATAAATAAATAAATAAATAAATAAATAAATAAATATTTCCATCAATTTATCAATACATGTAAACGAAATAATTTGACACACGTACACACACTTAATAGTAATAATAATAATAATAATAATAATAATAATAATAATAATAATATTGATCACAATCCTCATTTTTACACATAATATCACAATATTAAATGAAACACAATGCCCACACAAGATACAGATAATCAAGTATTGAGTAGATAAATACATAAACAAATAAATAATAAAAAATTAAATAAATAGATAAATAAATAAGAATGAATAAATAATTAAATAAACAATTTCATCCATTTACAAATGCTAGTAAGAATAATTTGACACACGCTTATAATAATGATAATAATAATATTGATTACTATTATAATAATAATTATAATAATATTACTAGTAATAATAGTTTGACACACGCACCCACGCTTATAATCATAATAATAATAATAATAATAATAATAATAATAATAATAATAATAATAATAATAATAGTAATAATAATATTGATTACAATCCTCATTTTTACCCAGGATATCATAATATTAAATAAAACAGAAATGCACACACAAGATACAGATAATCAAGCAAATAGATAAATACATAAATAAAAAAATAGATAAATAAATAAATAAATAAATAAATAAATAAATAATAATAAATAAATAAATAAATAAATACGTAAAAAAAATATTCATGGTTACAAGCAAAAGTATATAAATTTGACATTATTGTACAAATATGGTGAAATAATAAAGATAGTAATAATAATAATAATATAAATCCTTTTTACACTACATGAAACTAGATTGGCAGATAATTTACATTCTACCGAAAAAATTAATAAAAAAAGAAAGGAAATCAACAAATCAGTCTTACATTCGTGGAAAAAGTCACGATATTATCACCATTATTATTAATAATAGTAATAATAATAATGATAATAACAATATATCACCACAATGAAGAAGATTATGTTGATAATAATAATAATAATTATAGTAATAATTATTAACTGTAAGAATAATTGATCTTACACATTATTAATTACCAAAGATGTATAAATGTGTTAAGTTAATTGTTTTTCAATTGCTGTCCTTTTGTCAAACTAAAGTAAAATCACTCCCCTAAGTCTCATTATAAACTTTCTCAGTAGATGGATATATATAAATTATTGGAATGTTTGATGATTTGATCTGGAACTAGAGCTCTTCTTTGTCATTCTGAATTGCAGTATAATATAAACTACAGACCTGCCGAAAAGTTTAACACTAAGCTAACGAAAAGGAGTCGAGTGACTGTGATATACATAGCTTGTTACTAAAGAAAGTACACATATAACATGAGAGAATCAACACCCTTATTGCGGTTGGTTTATGGTTTATGTTTTTTTTTTTTTTTTTTTTTTTTTTTTTTTTTATTGCATTAAGACATATTTCAGTTAGAGAATAACATTTGTTTAAATCAAAAATCGTTACAGGTACTCATTAATGAGAAATGTCATTTGACGATTGGTTGTTACATCAAAAGGACAACTTATTTATTTATTTAGTTATTTATTTATTTATTTATTTATTTACATGTATTTATTTATTTATTTATTTATTTTATTTATTGATTTATTATTTATTTATTTATTTTTGTCATTTTAGTTTTTATCGTTCAATTCTAGTGTTCAATTTTCATGTTCATTGAGTAGAGTTGCGTGTTTTGAACAAATTTTGACACTATAGCACTTCGGTTCATTCAATGAATTCTGTTTACATTGGCACAACTATGCTGCATTTAAAATTTAGAAATGTGCTAAAACATTAGACGCTTTTGTATTTGAAAAAGCTTATAAGTTCAAAGAAAATAAACTTAATTTAACTTGTTTTATCAATGTTAGTGAAATGACAATTTAGCATGCTTTATTTACTTAAATGTGTTAATCGATGAAAATTGAACTTGTTTTTAGACAGCTTAAAATCTTAAAACAAGTTAATCTCCGTGTTTAAATGTGATAATGTTGCTTAACTTCGCATGTTTTTTTAAATTTTAGATAAATTATTTAAACAAATGTTTCTCTTCTTTGTGTGCACAAAGGCTTTTGTCTTTTTTCTCTTGATAAACAATTTTATTACACTAATCTTTTCGTGTGAAAAATAGAAGATTCGAGCACAGTGGTGTTTTACTCCCCCGTCAAGATTTTTCATTAGTTCTAACGAATCTGTCAGTACTTGAATCATTGGTCAATACATGCATATATCTTCGCTATTAAGGTAAATTATGGTTTTCGATGTAATGCTTTTGTTCTAACTTTAGAGAAGATAAATAATAAATTATCAATTTATAAATAATTTGTCTTGAATAGCCAAAGTGCCATAATTATTTAGATTGAAATTAAGTTTTTAATACCAAAATACACGTGCATGCAAGAAACTATCTCACTTACTTGATCTTAGATACTAAAAAGCTGGAACATACAAAAACAGCATTTGCATTCAAATGCCAAATCTGTCGTATATAAGGCAAGCGAGGTGACTAAAACAGTTAATTCGTAATTTCTAATGATAGTTTTTTCATAGTCGAAATGTTTGTAAAGTATATTTAGAATAGTTATTTCGATTATTCGTATATTTTGTTGAGAACCATGCTGCAGTAGTGCTAAATATAGCTTATATTGGTAGTGTGGTGTATAATTGGATGTATAGTCTTTCTAATGACATTTGTTTCCAGTTTTACCCAATGAGGTTGGATTTGGTCGTTCGTGTTTCTTTCTTTTTTTTCCTTTTTTTTATTTATGCATTCACTTCTGCCCCGTGCTCGTTTTCTATGATATAAGGTATTCTTGCTATCTTTCTATCTATCGACGTCTTTGTAATTCTAAGCTTTTGTGGACGCATATCCGTCTTCTTTTATTTTGCCTTGTCTATTGGTTGCGCATGCTGTTGTTGAATAGCAATCAGGATTCAAAATTTAGCACGACAACTACGTATTTCTCTTCATGAAAAATTAGCACATTGTCTTGACATGTACATGCCACTTTTAATCGTTGTATTTTGTGATTTATGAAATGAAGTACAATAAAGACAAAAGCTATTGAGATTAACGAAATGGCACTAATTCGTTAGCTTATTGTAAAATCGAAAGTTATAATCATGTGCCGTATTTAACAAAAACACAATAAATAAAATATTAAAAATTTAGCATATGATCTGAAATGGAGTGTTTCAAAATTTAGCATAACGCAACTGTGACAACGTTTTATCAATCAAGTATTTTTTCTACTTCAGTTCAAAATTTTAACTACATGCACCTTACTTATATAGGTACAATTTTTACTTATATAGGTAACAACATTTAAATATAGTATACCGTTTCCGTAATCTGATTTTCTAAACAAAGATTGGTGGGTTTTTGTTTATAACTTAGGTGTTATAAACTTTTACTTCTCACTCGAACACTCCGACGACTTTGATTAAATCTTTTTTAAATGATAAACCAAGTGTAAATAATGATATCACAGCTATTTTATGTATGTGTATGTCAGTTTAACAGTCGAAATTCATGAATATTAATGGCTATGTACCGTTTTGGAAAGTCAAAGTTTCTGTTTGTTTTTTTAAAACTGTACATAGTTTAGGAGTAAAAAAAGTTTCAGCGTTTTTAACTGCGTTTTTAAAGCTCTTCATGGTTTGGGATATAACAGACGTGGAAAAGTCAGCAGTGTTTTTAACTTTTAATTTATAAAACAGTGTCTGGTTTAGGTTATAACAAGAATATAAAGATCCGCAGTGATTTTAACTTTTACTTTATAACAGCGCATGGTTTTGGTTAAAACAGGAGTGAAAAAATCTACAGTGTTTTTAACTTTTAATTTTAAAACTGTGTATGATTTTAAAAACATGTATGTAAAAATCTACAGCGATTTTAACTTTTACTGTTAAAACAGCGCATGTTTTTGGTTGAAACAGGAGTGAAAAGAAAGCTGTGCATGTTTTAGGTGATATGGGAAAGTTTAGTGTGTTTCAACTAGATTTGACTTCGAATTTGTTCTAGAAATGGAATAACTCAAATTAGAAATACAAAGTATTTTGTGTTGTGTAATTTGGTGTTTTGTAATACGTTAAAATGAAATTTGTAAGTTTAGATATTGGGGAAGAGGAGGAGGATGAGGTGGATATTGATACAATATTTACTCCGACCCTAGTTGAAATTCAAACTCCAAAATTTCCAAGGTAAGGTGGTAGACAAGCCCGAAGCACTCTCTCTCTCTCTCTCTCTCTCTCGTAATGAAAATGAAACCATGAATAAAAACTCGGTTATAAGGTCAGAACGTAGTAAGTTAAGAAATATTTTCATATCTAAATTAGAAATTCTAGCTTTTGTGCAATTTCTGTATAGCATTTTGAAAAAAATTTTTTTTTCACAAATGAGGAGTTTAATTCTGTTCTGTTAAAGCTTTTCAGTCAAAAAAATGGAGGGGGGCAACAAATCTGAAAGGTTCATTCAGCAGAGTTGCCATTTTAATTGGATGTACATTATTGATGGTGTTGAATTGGGCAATTCTTCCTTGGAAATATAATTTTTAGTATAAACCATATTGCAGTACAATGTACTTTTTACACATGTAACATTACCGAGCAAAGTTCGCGGTATAGCGGTATATGTTGCAAATTTATTGTAAAGCGTAAAAAGATAGCGCAAAATCAGACCCAGGACTGTGTTGCATCTGTAAAAAAAAATCTTCCAGCGCACCCGAGGTTGGCAAAATGAGTCATTTTATGCAACAACAAAAAATGAAACTGTACGATAGATGTGCTCGATTGAAATGTCAAATTTTATTCGGATTTAATGACCTATAATACCGAAATCTGTGTCATAAAAGTGACTATTGGTATTAAAACAGACTTAATAAAGTACTGGGCTAATCTCATAATACAAATATAATATTGAGGTTGTCTAAATTTAAATTTATTATAGACTTAAATAGTTTTAATATTTTACTATAATGTAGTAAATTATAGACCTAGTACTTTCCCGAAGCAATGTACCTTTGCGACTTGTTGTTAGACACAATTAACATGCATCTTATAAAATCGTATTTTTCTTGTTTGGCGACTGACTGGCTATTGTTCAGTAGATGTTATTGTAGCTGCAGTTTGAACATGGTAAGGTTAGTTGTATAAATGTCAGCTACAAACAAACACAAACATACCAATCCATGTTCTAATCACAATCCACAAAGAAAAAACTTTTAAAACCGATAAATTAAGTTTATAATATGTGGATTTTCACCAGGGAAGTGAGCCAGGAGCTCTGTTCTGCCATCACAATGTCGTGTCCGCACCATTAGTTCTTTATCCACAGATGGATTTCTATCAAACTTGACACAAATGTATATAAACATAAGACGTTGTGCAACATACCAACTTAGGGCATGCAGGTCAAAGGTCAAGGTCACGAGGTCAAATCTTAGGTGTTTCGGAGGGGGTATTTGTCTCTCGAAAGATTGTTGTATTTTCGTTATAGCTGTCATGTGCTACTTTCGATTTACTGTTGTCAAGTGCTACTTTTGAATTCATTATTTCATAGAAAATCAAAAAAGTAGCACACGACATAGCTAAAATATGTTTTTGTAGTGAATCATTTCTACATCCTTTTTCCTTTATTAGGCTTTATCAATATTTTAACCGTCATGTGTATCCGTGGGAACAGATGAGTTGAGCTGAGGAATGCAGTCAAGAATATTTCACTTATGTCGAGACGTCGTCAGCTATAGGCGAAGGTACAGAAAGGGGAACTTAAAATATTCATCATGAGTTGCTACAATTTTATTTCTGTTTTATTAACCCGATTTCTTATATAGGTGTCGTCTTATTTTTCGTATAATGCGTTACATAATACCAATACTATACCATTTATCTTGAATTTACGAAACTGTTTGAAAAAATAGCAAGACAAAAACAAATAAGTCAGACAGGTTAACCGAGATTCGGTAAATTAATATAAAGTGTGAAAAAACGAATAGCTTTGTAATAAAGAAAAAACTATCTACTGACGTACAGTACGGACCTGTCGAAAGTTTAACTCTAAACTAGCAAATTAGTACAGAATCAACAGCTCATCAGCTATATCTCAACCGTTTTTCATCATTAGCTATCTGTCTCTTAGTGTCAAGCATTTCGGCTACTAACCATCCATATTTGGGCTACTCGGCTGCCAAGCTTCGACTCGTTTTCGTTACCTCAGTGTTAAACTTTTGACAGGTCTGTACTGTATTATGTCATTTGAAGGTATAAAAGAATAAAGAAACACACAATTGTTATCGGAACATTCCATTGTTGTTTAAATTTTAATATTACACGGGTCATGACGTTCTTTTTATCATTGTCTTCGTGCTGTTTACAAGGTGCTTGCCATATTTTACAGTACAGACCTGTCGAGAGTTTAACACTAAGCCTAGCGAATTAGTGCCGAATCGGAAGCTCATCTCGGTGGCCACATCTCAACAGCTGTTCGGCAGCTAGCACATGTAGTGATATCTCTCGGCCACCAGCTATCCATAGCTCTGCCACTTGGCAGTCGAGCTTTGGTTCCTTTTTATCACCTTTGTGTTAATTTTTCGACAGGTTTGGACTACTGTAGTTTATTGATTTAGTTAGTTTTCGGTGTATACTAATTTATTACGTGCATGACTACATAGTAAAGGTCGAGCTTTCTTTAAAACAAACATGTGATTATTTGTTTTGCTTTTTTAAATACATTTAAACATTTGGAGTTGAGTATAGTAATAGAGTTAAAAGATTTTTTCGCTTATATCGAGGCGGTCAGTTCTGGGACGGTGGAGGAAATTGGAGTACCCAGAGAAAACCATCTACCTTTGTCAAGCGTACTGACAAATGAACAATGGCAATCACTAAAGTCCTTTTATAGAATATTTTCTACTTGCTTATCATGATCTAAAATAGCTAGAAATAGAAATCTTAGGGTGGGGGTGGTTATGGTTGGTCATAGCGGCTATCACAATGCTGATTACTGATGTAAGAAATTTTGGTATGTTGAATAATTAAAAAATAAAAATTAGCACTTTAAAGTGTAATTATTATTTAATTAAATCTTTTTAAGTGATTTATTTATCTATTCGTTGTAGGTTTATTTTGAATGATAATTAAAACAACCATATTAATGTCCCTATCATTTGTTTGTTTCATACATTTTTATCATGTCAATAATACATGTATATTGAAACAACGGAAATAATGTAACATGTGTTTTTATAATTTAAAAAGTGTTTCAATAGTATTGATATGTTGTGTAAAACAACGGAAATATCATCATCACCATTATCATCATGAGTCCAAAGCATCCCATACCTGCTGTGTCATAAGTTTATTATTCATATTATGTTCCAACTTTGTGACCATCAATATGCTACACATATATTGATGTGCAGAATAAAAGGTAAACAAACAACATCTTGTCTTGAATTAAAGTAGCCTCAAGAAATTAAATGTATCTTTAATTTAATATATTTTAGGTTAATGGAAAGAACCAGCCTGGACACAAGGCGAACAAAAAGTATGCCCTGGTTCGATGATGGTCGTCTGCCATACCAACACCATGCTGAATATTTACAGCGCCTTTCTAATCTCCGTAACGAACTTATTAACCAAGAGCAGGTAAATCTATCAAACGCTCTTGAACGGCTACGCATGCGTCAGCAAGGTAAAGAATATGTGCTCGGTCGAGCTCGACCGCCGCCTCGTGCATACAGAAATGAACTTACACCAAGGAAAGGTCTTGTTACAACACTTGAACAGTTTAAACGAACTCGTCCAAAGCGGTATCAACCTGATATATTGCCTCTAGAAGGGAGACAGTTAATTGAGCCTCAGCCGTTTTCCACTAGGCCCCCAAGGAGCCCTCATTCGTCAGAGGCTTCAGTCAGTGCGTCGTCGTATTCCACAAGGACAGTCGATGACAATGTTCGAAACAACTTACAAAGACTTATACAACCAACAAGTAGTATTCCAAATATAGGGAGAAAATCAACATCGAAAAAGCATCATCTTGTGTTGGAATCATTTCCGCTACAAAGACAAGCGCCAAATAATGTTAACCAATCGGCGTCATCACAAACTCCAAAATTACCTAAAACTGTGCATCGACTGTCCAAAAATATCCGGAGTGTGATCAAACCGGATGTGGAAGATCTTAATTTAACACCACATACAATTCGATACGAAAATGACAGGGATAAAATGAATACGGACAAATTAAAGGAATATTATTGTGTTTATTATTTACCCGCGCCAACTCCAACTCTAGCAGATGACAACTTATCTTCATCTGAAGATAACGACTACGATGAACAACCGAGAACGACAAATGATAAAAAGGGTCAAGGTCGCTTGAGTCCAGTTGCGGGAAAATCCATTTTACCACAGTTGTACAATGGAAACATGAATAATTCAAATTCGAACTATCGCCTTCCAAATACAAACAAAAGGAAGGAACGAATAATATCGGATTCTAGTTATCAGGACTCTACTGATTCTGAAGCGTCAGGAGAAAATAATAACACAGCTAGAAAAAGAATTGTTGTTGATATGCCTTCAATTGTGTTCAATTCCGCAACACCAGATCGACCGGAAACGGAATTGAAAAATGCGCATGATGCGCAACTGCATAAAGCATATAAACAAAACGAGCTCCGACATCGAGAATTGAAAAACTTGTTTGAAGATGTGAAAGAATTGAATAGGAGAACTGATAGTTTGTCTGGTAGTGTGGTGTCATCACCTGAACACTGAGAGAGAGAGAGAGAGAGAGAGAGAGAGAGAGAGAGAGAGAGAGAGAGAGACGTATTCTGAGAATATTTCTATTGATTTATTTATTATTTTAATTTATTATTATTTTTATTGATTTATTATTGATTTTTATTTTACCTATTTTACGAGAAACACTTGTAAAAGTGAGGACAGATGTAAGAGTAGTTAGAATCCTTTAAAATTTAATTGTCATGGAGAATTATAGAATGATTAGGTTATGTGAGGATAAAATTGTTCGTATTTTCCAAGATGAGAGAGAGAGAGAGAGAGACTATATATTGAAAAATGAAGATTGTTATTTGATGCTGTTAGTCATTTGTTTCTGTGATATGATTTTCTTTGGCAATATTCCCCTCTGATTAGTTTGCAAGGGTCACAGTCCGTCTTTTTGCTGAAGAAAACCTTCAGCGTTATATCATTATACATGTAAAAGATATATTGTAGGTCTATTTATTACTTTCCAGTGATCCTAAAGGATGTGCATATGGAATTTCGTGTAAAGCTCGTAATTATACGATTATTTATTCATAGAATAGGTCGAAACGCGCGCGCGCGCTTCAGAACTATATGATCTCGACATCCGTATAGACAAACCACATTGCCTGTCCGCTTGACCTTAATTTAAAAAGTCATTATGGGCTACGGACCATTCATGTATAAGGAACACAAATAACTATTTCCAGATGCGTCCGCGTTGTGTGGGTATTAATTGCAAATCCTAACACTACCAATGTATTAGATGGATATTCCTATATAAATATTCTCACAAAAGGTCAAACGAACACGTTAATGTTGTCTATACTTCTGTATCACCACTGATTGCCACTTCTTTTGCGGGAAAATACGTGGACATCGAATGTGATTTCGAGTAACACATTAGCGTATTTCTTATATGGAATATCTTTCTTTACGAAATCACTCGCTCAGAAATCAACAAAATTCGGTGTACGTTTCCAGTTTCAAAATGAAATGTCAGGGGTCAGTTGTTTGTAGATTGATTGGTTTAATTTCATTTGGTCCCTCAAAATTTGAATTTTTAAGCTTTCAATTATGTTTTGAAAAAGTGATTAGAATTCCATCAAACTAAAGCATTATTACAAATTTATCGATTCGATAACAATATGTTGATTTTACTGATGCTTTGGACGGATTAAACTAATCAAACTTCCCAACAACTGGTTCCGGGTACTTGTGTCTCAAATTAAACATTATTAAGTCCTTTCCGTATTGCAAATTAAAACGTGTAAAGGATTTGCTGTACCTTTTGTTTGCTTTTCCAAACAGAATTAATAAATTGAAAAACTGCGTATGAAATATAATTATATAGCATATAGAAATGTTGAAGTTATTAATTTATTTTCATATTGGTGCAAATAAACCCATTGTTTTTGTTATTTATTCCACATTTGTTCATTTTTGATTTTGTAATGATGCCATTATTTATTGAATAATAAAACGAAGTAAAATTTAACTTATTTACCTTGTATTAGTGACATGAATTGAAGGGAGTAATGGAGTCGTATGTCCCAGTCAAGATTCCTCCGGTTAGAAGTAGGGCACAGCGGCCTAATGGATAAGACGTCAGTCTACAAATCCAGGTCTCTCACCGCTGTGACTTAAGTCCACATGTGGCCGTTGGCCTTTACTGGTTCACATGGTGTCAGTATAACGTAATTGGGGGAGTGGTACGCTTGTCTGCGGCGTACTGTCTCTATGAGCTAGTACGTTAAAGTCGCCCTGAGTGCGCGCTGGTACAAAGCAGACAATAAAATACACTGGAACTTCACATGCATACATGAACTTGCTCATAGATTAATCCATAGAGATTAATAAAGTAGTTCTCGTCGCGAATATGTGAAAAATTGCTTATGCGACGTTAAGCAACATTCAACACCAACCCCCGGTTAGGAGTACCCGAAAAAAGCAGATACTTTTAGAAAATGAACCGACAAACTTTCTCACACTAGGATTTATGGGTTTCGATCAGAAACACTGAGACGCTGTGGACGATTTAGACCACCCGGTCACCGAGGAAAGGTTTTTTTTTTTTTGTTTTTTTTGGTCACTTGAATCGGAACCAGAGTATAAACCGAGTGATCTGCGATGTTCAGTTATCTGCGACATTGCAGGTGAGTGCACTAGCACTTAAACGTGCATTAGTACAAAGCTGCGCAAATTCAGACATCACATGAACACATAATCTTTGAGGTTTTGAAAAACAAAAATACGCGAATATCTGAAAACTGCTGATGCTATATAAAACAACATTTAACCAACAACAAACAAACCAATATCACAAGACAGCAATGACACCACTGTGACTGGTGTGCAAATTGAGGTTAGTCACCGAGTTGTCGCATTTTTATAACACTGCACTTCAAGTACATGAACACTCGGGACAGATCCGAGTGTGAGAAAGTTTGTCAGTTTGCTTACCGAAGATCGGTGGTTTTCTCCGGGTATCCCGGTTTCCTCCACTCTAAGAACTTACCGCCTCCATATAGGTGAATGAATCTTGACTAGGGCATAAAAAAACACTACTCCACACCACTCCATTCTATAGTACATTAACTTGCGGGGAGTCGTCGCTACCAGTTTTACATAGGAGAAAGAATTATTTCGATGAAAATCATATAATTACCAAAAATGGTATATGACATAACCAAGAACACAAAGCAAACGAAAGTCTCCAAACAAGACGAACACATTTAAAGGTCTCCTCACACGAGCGAATTGTCTGAAATATGTCTTGCTATGGCTGGCGAAAGGCATGTTTTGAAAAATAGTTTTCAATGATAACTGATAGTTAATCCTATTTACCCTTCATCTAAAATTTCCCGACGAATTAAAAAATCGTCTGTCATCTGCTTGAATTTGCATCTCTTATTTAGTCGGCAGTAACCGTTCGTTTATCGTTCGTGTGTTATTGTCATGCAAAGTCTTTCATCGCGTTTTTGCCAAAGTGTACCGATCTCGAAAGAACCCTAAACGTAGCAACACGGTGACTAAATATGATTTTCGCATAGAAAGGAAGTTAATATGACAAAAGTATTTTCGCTTGCCACCTTCTATGCGAAGGAAAACAAAGATTAAACTAATATAAACTTTTACTAAATTTGAATAGCGATGCATACACTGAGGCAAGTCTAAAAGATACTATGACAAACTATGGGTTGTGAATTGATACGAATACGAGCGAAAGACCTGACGAAAAAATTGACGAATGCTGAGCTGCTCACTGTGACCTGCCACTCATTACGCTATTGATATATAAACATTTCACCCAAAAGTTTTAAAGTTTCTTCAGTCAAATGGAAGATGCAACCCGCCCCAGAATCCATTATTTACTGACCGGCAATGACAATGGCTCAGAATTATATATCAGCAGCTGAACCTACAATAGTTCATCAGAGGCCGCTTCAGATTGAAACGAAGCTTCAGGTGGAGAAAGACATGGCTGAGCCCTGCCAGATGAAGGGCTTTTGGAATCTATGACCAGCTGTTGGTTGGACCCTTCGACTTTCAAGAAATTTCTCTTGACGGACCTGGTTGCTTTTTTAATCCCTGAGGAGCGCGCGCACACGTACGAGAACGTATTCCTTCGTGTTTGTTTCCAATCGCATTCCATATCAAACCATTGCTCAATGTTCGTTTGTCTTAACGGGTCATATTGTAACCAAGTGTGTAGAAAGAGTTTGAAATATTTTTCTGTTTCTTGTAATTTTATGACTTTTCTGTGTTACAAGAGTACATTTTTAATGTTTTAAAGAGGGTTACATTTTTGTGCACCCAGGTGCATTAATTACAGGTAGTTTTTTTCAGTAAATACAACTTTTGTGCAAGTTTTTCACGTTATTTTAATGTGAAACCGCCATGTTTAAGTAGCTAGATGTCAACAACTTTGCTGATTGACGTACTTTGAAGTTGTCGACTTTTACGGAAGTTTCCCAGCATCCTTGTACACTGCCTAAAAGGTGTGTGTTGATAATTTATCAAATCTATAGTACTTTTGCATTGTATCATCACCTGATATCATGTTAATTGGCACAAATGATGCTTAGGTATCACATTTTATCGCAATCTATTTCAAGTGTATATTATTTGATGCATTTTTACTATGTAAACATAAACAATTCTAGACCATGTACATCGTGTTTACATTCCAATTTTTGCATACTTACCTTGTTTCAGTCATCTGTCCTCAAATCCCTATATACTTGGGATCATGTAGATCTACATATAATATTTTACACATATAGTCCCATAAACTTGTTCATATTTTGAATATTCCCACTTTTAAAACTTTTTAAGTTGTAATGCAAATGGCTGCCGTCCTTGTCATTTTGACGTTCGTTGATTTCCGTGAGTGACGTCGCGCAATCTCATTCGAGTCATTGGTCGACCTCCTCGCGGAAACCGACACCCGTCTTTTTTATCTCGACACCTACCGGCGGTGTCGGGAACTGTATTAAAGGAACGGTGGGTTGGAAAATGTTCAGTTCTCATCCGTAGGCCGAACAGTCAACATCATTCAGAACTAACATAACCAGTTAGTCTAGCATCTTATTATTAAATAGAAGTACTTTAAACGCTGAAAGCATATACCTTAATTTCCCTAGAGTTTAATACTGAATTATTTTAGAAATAGTTATTTATCCATTTTGTCAGTCATGTCTGGTTTACCACAGTGCTTTTAGTACTATACGTAATGGCTTGTTATGGTTTTACCATTTAGCTCAGTAGACCTTTCAGTTTCCTAACAGTCTTGAGTTTTTTAGTTTAATTTTGCACATATTCTAGTCATAAAGAGCCCTGCGTTTCTTAATCAAAGAGTTGCCTGAGCCATTTTCCCATTGAGAGTTAATTATATATTTTCTAGCCGGATTTTAGTGTTTTGACTATAAAGTTTATGCTAACCATGTTGATATTCTAAGGTTACAATTGTCATTAATCTTGTTATACTGTGGGCTAGGTTAGGTAGGGTGCCAGCTGTACATTTTGTTACAGTTAGTCTAGTTGTAGGAGAGGCAACAGTTCCAGTGTTAATGGAGATCTAGATTGTTATTGTTTCTATTTATTTTTGTCATGGTTTTATAGCTGGTAAAGCGTGAGAGAGATCATAAGTGTCATATATAATTTATTTCTTGAATTGTTAATAAATTTGTTATTTTATTTTATTCAATCTTGAAGTCGTCCTTTCTAGCAGTTGCTCAATTTGGTCTTGTATCTAGTTGATTAAATACTTGTCAATTTGTGTAGTAACCTAGTCTCGAATACCAGTGAACACCAACTGTAGAGATATACCAGATCGTTACCAGATACACCACCTGGCATCCTATTAGGCGTACCCGTTCCCAATACAAAACCTACCTTGCATATACAGCCACCCAGTCAGTCCCGAGTTCGATTCTGGTTACTTGCACAAATATAATTACAAACCTGTATTATCACAATCTGACCGTTGATTGTGTGTAATATTTCGTTTGACCCCTTCAACCCAGTTTCAATATAGGTAGAGAATACACAGCTTGAGCGTGAATTCACTTAACAATTATCTAAAGTATATAAATGTCGTTTGGGGTCTTATTACTAGTTATATGCGAACCTATTGATTGTTATCGGCTATTTCCGGTGTAGTCTTGACAGACCGAGGTTATATTATTTGGACATTTTAATTATAAGGATAGAAGCTATATTGGCTCAAAGAACCCTAGCAATAAGTCGTCGTATTTATTGTAGTCTCAACATCATATTAGTGCAAAATAGTATTGTGATTTAATTAATAGTCTGTCCGTAATGTCTGGTTTCTAGCATAGCGGGTCACAGTATTTTGACGTACTGGTAAAGTGAAATAAAGTGAAGGTGAGTCAGTGAGACGTGTGTACGACCTGAGACGAACCCGGCTTGGTTACATTATCAACCCTTCTCTCGTCTTCGGCTGCAATTTGCTCAATAAAATGAACCGAAAAATCGTTATCCTTCGCATGTCATATTTATCCTTCGCCTACCGTTCGTTGGTCATATTTGACAATAGTTTATAATCGGATGATTTGAATGAAATTTAATTTGAATTCGTTAAATTCGCGCGCATTTTGTGCATTTTCCCCATTCTTCCCCTTAATTCGCGCAAGTGATGGGTTTATGAAAATACAAAATAAAGTGGAATGATAACATTGTCAATGGTGGTCCCTCAACCATCCAACTAGGCTATATCTTGATTGATTGTTTGATTGAATGGAGTTTTACGTCCCAGTCAAGAATATATTTTAACTTATATCGATACGTAACTAGCTATAAGTGAAGTGGCAGTTTTACCTTTGCGACCAGTGCGCTCAGAGCAATGTGCAAGAAGAATTATGTTACTTGCCACGCCTGTCATATCAGGAGACATTGGTTTAAATGTCTCGTAACTTTTAATTTTAATGCCGAGTGCTTGGCGAAAGAGCGGTCGCTACCTATTTTTTAGTCTTGGTAAAAGTACCCCGACCTCGCACATACAGAGGGAGCATCCTACCAACTGAGGTACAGTTAGCTTAGGCCCTTTTTCGTTAGTCTAGTGTTAAACCTTCGATAGCATTACACGGTATAAGAAAACGCCATTTTTGTATCGCGCCTTATTGGCGCGGTTTTATTGACAACTGTATGTCCGTGTGTAAGTCTGTTTACGGGTTGATTCAAGATGATATCTTGAGACCAAAAACAAAGAATTTTATATGCACAAATGCATAATAATGCTACAAAAATGCCATATGCAGGATTTTTATTTTTACAGATTGTAACTTGAAACTGAACAAAAAAATCAAACTAAGCATAATTAATTGTTTAGTACGATGAACTACAGGTCAAGTTCGATTTCCAACACAATTCTGTTTTCAGTTTTAAAATAACACAATGTCATTTATCTGACTTGAAATAGAATTAATAACGAATAAATGTATATAATTATGACCCCTTTTTATAGTAATTTAAATAAAAATCAAGTTTGTATGAATTTCTGTTATACCTGTATCTATTTCAGCCTGGATTTTTCAATTTTTTAAAATTGCTTTTAAGATTTCTGAAATTTGAAACTCATTTAAATTTTTACATACTTTTGATTAAAAGTTTACCAAAATTGAATACAAATTCGAGATAAATGGATTGATTTTTAGCACAATAAAGCAGTACGCATACTACATTTGCAGAATATCAAGTTTCTAAAATGGTCTATTCAATATGTCATAGTGTCATATCGTTCTGATTAATAATGGTTCCTTAAAAACATATTTTATTTCTAAAATGTAAATAAAATTAAATGTTTTTAATTTTCAGTACGAAATATTCAAAATATTACGATATGACATCTAGTCATTTAGAAAATTTAAAATGACAAACTATCAGAATGTTGGTTTTTTTTTAATGATTATTATTATTAATCAGAATTTTTTCTATTTTCTTTGGTTTTGAAATTTACAATTATGTTTATTAAACTTCCTTTATTTAGTTTATTTAGATATATGTTTATTTAATTATAAGCGTATTTATTCATTAGTATTTATTTATTTGTTTGTTTATTTATTTTATTTATTTATTTTTATTTATTTATTTATTTATTATTTATTTATTTATTTATTTATTTATTTAAAGTACATGAATTAATGTCAATTCATGTTGTAAAAAAATTGAATTTCTAATAAAATATTTCATGATTACACAACAGAATGATCATTTTGGATAAAAACGTAATTGATTAACACAATTTTAGATACTTTTCTAATGATTGGGTGGCTCTTAAAAGAGCCGTTTTGATAGATCAGGAACTCCCTGGTTGCTGCTACAAGGCCTTGGTCCTCGTCTTAGTCCACCTCCGAGTTCTCAGCTTCATCCTCTGGGTCTTCATCAGAACTGTAATCCGTATCCTCGTCACTCAGGAACACTGGATAGTCATAATCCGTGGATCGTTCATGCATCTCACTGCTGCTATCCTCCAAGAATGAATTCTCCACAATTATCTCCTGACGAATACTGTTTATCATGCAGGCTTTGTTAGTGGCATATTCATAAAACATGTTCCTTACACCCTCAGCCACTGCCATTCGCATTCTGAGGGAGTAACGACTTGCTCTGTTACTGTTCTTGGTGGCTATCTCATACCTCTTGGTCAAGCTCTCCATGAGGATGTTCAAAACAGCCAGTTGGTAACAGGAGGCTTGGTAGTACCTCTCAGCCTGTTGAAGACGATCTTTCAGAAGGTTCAGCTTAAACATTTTGGCTACCTTGCTCAAATATCTGGTTATACGAATGAAGTTTGGACTCAGTTTGTGGATAGAACAAGAGCAATATAAAACACACAACAAAGAATTCATCAAACACAGAAAGGCTTGGTGTTGCTATAATACTTGATGTATTACAAAACAACTGACGACTAGACCGACTAATTCGTATTTATATGTTAAACCTTACCCATTAGGTACGAATCCTCACCTAAATAAACACCTGTAACAGGTAATTAAAAACACGGGTAATACTAATCAACAGGTAATTAAAAGTACAGGTGATAATAATGAAAACAATACCTGTCTTCCAGGTAAAACAATATTGGTTAAGGGAAAGCGAAGAATACTTAAGTCTTTTGTTATGTAAAGTAGGTGATTTTTGTTAATCAAAGCATAAGGTGATTAATGAAAGTATTCCTTCCGTAAAGCTATTGTTCGGTAGTTAGTGTTATTAGCACTTAGTGATGAATTAATGAATAAATAATAAAAATATCAAGCAACACTCGACTAATAATTTAGACTGACAGGATGTTGAAAGTAATTTTAAAAAATAAACAAATTATTGTTTTAATTTATTCAGACAGTTTCACAATCATTTCTTAACCAAGATTTCCTTAACTTTTTTTAATTAATCTTTAAAATATATTTGGGAATTTAATGTCATTTTGAATATCACGTATAGCTTATAATATCTGTATTTTGTTTGATTAAATTTTTAATTTGTATTTGCAAACAATAATGTCAAAATGGCTTTGAAACCGTGGCCAGTTAACGTTATTGTGCTTATATCTCATTTTGAAGGTTTTTGTACTTTTGATTGTGATAATAGAACTTTGGAAATATTAATTTTCCTTTTTTAAAAGTCATTTCTTGGAACAAATTTGGTTAGGGTATATATAAACAAATGCAAAATTTTGGATGAAAAAATATATGCGGCGAGTTGTTGATAAAATGCATGGTTTGCTAAATCCTATTCAAAATATAACATCATATAAATGATGCATACATGCATATGCTTGGTTTTGACAGAAGAAAAACAAGAATTTTTAGTATTTCTGTTCGCATTCTCAATGATATTGATATTAGCACAATTCGAAAATAAATAAATAAATAAATAAATAAATAAATAAATAAATAAATAAATAAATAAAAAAATAAATAAATAAATAAATAAATAAATACTTAATGGTATTTCAAACGCGTGTATTAAACAAAATAGTGATGAAATTTCAAAATAGTTTAATAGTTTCAAGATATTGATTTTAAATATTTATGAAAATATGTGTAAACATAAATGAAAAATGAAAACTTTTTGTTATATTTGCGTTTGCACGTCATTTTATAACGGGAACTATTTTGACATTTTACCACCGTTTCGTTTAGGTATAATCCAATTTATCCCAGGTATAACGTATAGTTACATCATTATATTTTTTCTTTATTTAACTTCAATAGTTTGCAGATTTTTATTTTTTTTTCAAGTTTATTATCATTATTTAGACCCATCAGGAGAACTGTTTAATGTCACATGTTGGAAATGACAGCCGATGTATATCTTCACCCATATTGAAAATTGTTTTTATTTTATTTCATCTAAGTTTTGTCTTATTTATATAGAAGGAAGAAAATTGAAACTGAAAACAACATACTTGTCTACAGCAAATGCAACCGAGAACACAAGTAATGACAGAAACACAGGGACCAGTTTCATAATAAAATTTAAAAAAAATACCCCTAAGTATATAAAAACTCTTTTTTATATACTTAGGGGTATTTTTTTTAAATTTTATTATGAAACTGGTCCAGAGTTTTTATATACTTAGGGGTATTTTTTTAAAATTTTATTATGAAACTGGTCCCTGTGGACAGAAACAACCAAACAAGACAAGACACAAAGGAAATAGAGACTACTGATTACAAAACTCGGACTTTGGACATATCCAAGGGACTAACGTATTTGATTGATTGAATGTGACTTTATGTACCAGTTAAGAATATGTCATTTATATCGAGACATCACCAGCTATAGATGAAGTGGCAGAAATTTTGACCAGTGTAGTGTGCAGAGATGGTTCTTTAACGTGCCACGGACCGTCTGTATTTAAGGACCCCGTGACTTTCATTTCTAAATTCCGAGTGTTTGGCAAAAGACTGGCAGTCACTACCTATTTTCAAGTTTTGGTCAGACCCCACCATGGTTCGAACCCGAACTCCCCACATACAAGCACTCTACTAACTGAGGTTACTAATGGAAGATTATCAACTGTCATGTTTATTCCAAGTCTAACGGTTAATAAAATGTTTGTTTCAAATAAAGAGGATGGAGTGATATAGCTATACGCCCTAGTCATCGGATTCTTTTACTTATATAGAGGTCAGTTCCGTGACTGTGGAGAAAAACCGGAGTATCTAGAGAAAACCACTGATTTTCTACAAACTTTCTAAAAACAATTCTTACACTAGTTTTCCCGAATGGTATTCAAAACAGCTGTGATCCATAATTGGCGCAAGTATGCTCTTCAGACCAATCAGCCTTCCAATAAAAAGCCCACAAGATGTAAACTAGTTTATATAGTAGTATGCATAGCATGTTTTTGTAGATTTTTGGATAAACAGATGTACTGCGTTTCAAGTTTTGAATATATAATTTTTAAATATTGATTTAGCATGTCCGAAAATAGGAAAAAAATTATTTAAACATAAGAAACAGAATGGTCAAAGTGGACAACAATTTCTCAACCAATTAACTTAACATTTTTTGAACCATGATCTGAAATGTCTTCCAGAGAAAAAAGTTTAATCTGGAAAATGTTTGAAATAGGGAGCAGAAATAACTATGTTACTGATTGATGGACAGAGGAACTAGCTGAAAAACAAGACAAACGCATGATATTCTTCATGACTTTAATGTGGGGTATATAATAATATCTTCTCATAGAAAAGATAAACATAATTACATACAAATATAAATAAACAAACAAATAAAACAGTTACTGTACATAAGTTCTTGTTTGGTTTGGTATCCATTCCATTTCTAATACAGTAAAACCTTGTTATAATGTACCTCAATGACTTTGCCACCTCACTTATTATCAAACTATTTCAAAGAACACAAGTATGATTCTGTTATGTTTTTTTCCTCAATATATTGTCAAACATCATTTTTAATGCCAAACTTTTACTGCACAAAAAGTGGCAAAGAACCAAAAGTCTAAACTTCCAATAGTACTTTTCTTCTATGGTTCTCTTAACAAACCTTACTTTATTTATTGCCAAAATTTGACTGAACAGTTATTAGTGATGAATCAAGGTTTTACTGTACATGTACTGAGATTCAGTAACCAGCTACAAGTGGAGCACAGGGACAAAAAAACCATTGCATGTCAGGGCCTGATTGTTCAAAATTCTGTTAACTTGGTCAAATTCATGGTTATTTCATTGCAGTTTAGTAACAAAAACCCCATTTTTGACTCGCACATAATAAATTCATGTACAAATTTTTCTATATAAATTTCATAAACACACAACAACCAACAGGTTAAAATAAAATATCTTTGAATAACAAGACCTTAAGAACATAACATTCTATCTGCAGAGACAGAAAACACCTACCATACTCTATGTTTCTCCTGTGTCTCCAGGGGTTAAAAATTACCTGGGTCCGAGGTCCAGGACCTATTGATTTAACAGACTGAGACATTTGATTTTAAGTAAAATCATGATTTTCCCCAAATAATCTTACTTTTTTATATAACATAATTACACATTGACTTTTCGTTGCTGATATTGGACTTACAAAACTGTATGTTGGACCAGAACTTCCATTACAAAACATAATTTTGAACTGCTGGTCTCATTAGAGATAATAAGACTGGTCCTAGTTTCACATTCATTCCTTAGCTAAGATTTTCCTTAACTTAAATTTAGCAAGTTTTTGTAATCTCTTTTTGGAACTACCAGTGACTATTTTTGTCAAAACTAAATGTAAATGTTTTAATCTAGAAGTAATCTTAAAAGTGACACCTTATATTTCTAAATACCTTGAACATTAACAAAATTATAAAGATTTGAAATTTTGCAAGATTTAAGTTAAGGGAAATCTTAGCTAAGGAATGATTGTGAAACCGGGACCAGGTCCTGGTTTTACACTCATTTCTTTACTAAGATTTTCTTCAACTTAATTTATGGCATAAATGAAATCAAAATATTTCATTATTTTTCAAGATAATTGATAATTTAATTTTGATGATCACTTTGAGCTTATAACATAATATGTACTCCAGTATTGTCTAAAAAATGTATATATATATATCAGATTCATAAAAGATTGCCTAAATTTTAGTAAAGGAAAATCAATTTCATAAGAAATGAATGTGAAACTGGGGCCTGATTCTGTGTAATCTAACTCTTAAAAATAATTTCATGTCCTAACTTTTAAATATAAACTTCATAAGAATTGATTATTAACATAATACACACAAATTTTCATTCACCATCAGGTTAAGATAAAACAGATTTGAATAGCTAGACACAGAACAAAAACGTTTTTTCCCCAGAGACAGAAGATACTTGCTCTATGATTCTATGACATTATGTATCTCACTCAAGCTTTTGCCATGTTTCAAAATCACTCCTTTACTAAGATTTTTCTTAATTATAATCTGACAAATTAAGAATCTTTATTATTTTTTCAGTTTTCAAGATATATAAATATCTAAATATAAAATATTTTTATGTAAATATTTTTATGTAAAATATTTATAATATGTAAATATAAAGTGTAGTCTTGAATATCGCTCTAGGCCTAGTACATCTATATCCCCATTGCATAGAAACTTTTTATATTGCTATTATTTAGATTTCATATTTGCCACATTTAAGTTAAGGAAAATCTTAGTTAAGAAATGATTGCGACTTGATAAGACTTAAAGGGCAATAACTCCTATTTCATTTAGTCACTAGGATTTCCCATCATTTTTACACAAGAAATTTGATATGAAAAGTGTGAAATTTCCTTTTAAAAACCTCATTCAATGTCAGATGGACTTATTGTCATAATTTCATCCAAGGAATTATCATCACTACTGTCTTGTGAATAATCATATATCGTTGATAGAGTGTCATTTAGATCTAATCTTCTGTTAGTTTTTACTGGTGTACTCTGGAAATACTTCAGTGATGCTATATTATTACAATTAGCATCTGTTGCACGTCCCTTCTCATTATGACCATTTTTGTAGGGGTAATTTTTGTAAGGATCATTCTTACCATCCTTAAGATTTTCATTAATGTCCGATTTCACAGAATTTGGTTTCTTGAATACACCATTCTGTGGATGGATTATGGCTAATCTTTTATCTTTAAATCCACTTAATTTAATCTGGGAATCCAATAATCCCTTATTTGCATCTCCAACATTGGAATTCCAAAATTTTCCAGATTTCAACAGTTTCCTTGAATCAGAAATTGGACTATTATTTGAAATATGTTGCTGTACATTTCTAGCAGAACCTGGACTGTTATTTGTAACATATTGCTGTGTATTCCGTGCAGAACCTGGACTGTTATTTGTGGTAGATGTCCAATATTTAGGCATGCTGTCAAATTTCTTTCTAGCTGGGGGACTACTGAGACAGACATAGTTTGTTAATTTGTTATCTGTCGGTCCTAAACTTCTAATATCGCTGCGGCAACCACCATGATTGGCAGCAGACATCTGATCAACTCCTCTCCTCTGTTCTGTTCCACATGGACTTGATTTAATTTCTGAAGTTTCTAAAGAGGTAAATTGTTTACTATCCATGCATCTTCTTGTATCTAACTTATTTGATGCTGAATCAACTTTCCTGTCTGAATATCTATCAGGGAAGCACATGTTTTGTTGTTTTGCTCGATCTGCCGTGTCGCCACAGTTACCATTTTTAAGTCTTTGAGATGGCGGTGTGTTTAGTTTATGTATAACCACCTTGTCTCTGCCATAGTTAACAGATTTCAGTCTTTGAGATGGTGGTGTGCCAAGTTTATGCATAAATGCCTGTTCCATGTTGTAGCTCGCTGACTCTAGATGTTCCAAAGAATGGGCTTGTAGTTTATGAGGGAATGCATTAGTCTTCAAATGGCTTTTAGATTCTTGCCATTTGGATGGTGGGGTTTGAAAATTTGATGCAAATCTGTTGTTACCATTTTGATTTGGTGATTCAGGACGTTTTGAAGGAGGAGTTTGTAGATTTGATATAAATCTGGTGTTACTGCTATGACTTGCCAATTCTAGACGTTTTGATGGTGGAGTCTGCAACCGTAATTTAGATAAATGAGTAGATGGTGAATCTCCATACTTACTGAAGTCATAAGGATCATCAATGACTTTTCCAGAATTTTCCTGTTCTTCATCTTGAATCCATTTTGAATTGCTGTTAGACACTGTTGAACTAGATATTAAGCTCAGCCTTCTTCGAGCCTTTAAGGTAAACCTGTCTGACGCAGTCTCCACTGTAGATGGTGTACTCCACTTGTATACCTTGTTCTCCGAGCACTGTGGTCTTTCCTTCATCTTTATAAACTTAGCCATATTACTGCCTGTTTTTGAAGAAAACAGACACTTTGCTGGCACTGACTTACTTGTGTAACCTGGTATCTTCTGTTTTTCAAAGTCAGGGGAGTTAAATCCTGGCTTCACTAAATCATCAAGGTCATGAAGGTCTCTAGCACTCTTTCTGAATGGACTGTGTCTTGTATTTTCCAACAATGTTGCTATTTGTTCACTATGGCCATTAAATAGTTTTCTAGGTTTATCTGTTGGTATGCATTTTCTATCTTTCTCTTCTTTATATGTATTGCTATCAGTAATCATTTCATTATGACAGAAATTATTCTCTTTTCTGTTGGACCATGTTCGTAAAGCCTTTGCATCGCGGCTGCCTTCAACAGGCACATTGTATCTGGTACATTCTGGCCTGTATTGCCCATTTGATTTAAATTCATTGTGTCTAACCCTGTCAAATGAATCAATTCTTTCAGATATAGGCGCTGAAACTCCTGTTTTTGCTGTAATACATTTCATATCCACCTCCGGGGCATTACTTTGCCTTATCTTTTGTGGATCAGAGTTGACAATTTGAGGTCTTGTTTCTTCACTTTTGTTGTACAATTTATTTCTGTGCTTTTTCAGAATTTCTGGAGAATACAATGCCGATATATTCACATCATTACCATTGAGATAAGCTATAATTTGCTCACTGCTAATTTCCGGGAGAACTGGCCTATATCGTCGTTTCCTGATCCCATTTTTTAATCTATTTCCAGGAACATTCATTCTTGAACTTGCAGAATAACTCTCTGATTTCCTGTAAGTTTCTCCTGTATTTATTTTCTCTGGATTATGCTTAGAATGACACTTATCAGTCTGATTAGGAAATGCATGAGTGTCAAATTTGTTGAAGTTTCCAGTGGTTTCTAGTCTCTCTGTACCTTGTGCTATTACTGGCTTAGATCCTTGTGTATAATGCCACTTATCGAAATGGTCCAGAGATTTACAAGTGTCCACGTTTTTCTTGGTCCAAGAAACTGGCATTATTCTATTCACCCCGGTATTACACTGATTGCCTGCCTGACATGTAGAGCTATATGTGCAGAATTCCTCATTTTTCTGTGCTATGTGTAATCCTGTTCTCATGTTGTCTCTATCATTTTTAATTCTTGTTTTTTCTTTTACAATCTTTTTGAAGTTCTTAGGGGAAAACTGTTCAGTCTGAAAATACATTTAAAAAACACAGGATGAGGAAATATTACAAATTGTATCTTAACTAACAGGTCAAAAGTCCTTTTTTCATCCTAACTATGCAGTAATTTCATTGATGACCAATATATTGCACAGAGTAATACAGTCGAAATTAAGAAATTAAGAATTAAATTTCAATTTTTCTGGTTAATGAAGTATGAACCACATTTCAGAACCTGCATATCTATCAATAATCATGAACTGCGAAAATAGAAATGTTAATATTTTTTAAAAATTCTAGAATCATTATTTGTAGAAGGGTTTGCTTTATCTTTTGTCCAAACTTGATTTGCAAATGTTAGAAGTGGTCTTTAGCGTGTGAGACTAAAAGAAAGGTCACACTCTCAGTGCATGCTAAAGACAACTCTAAATAGTCGCTAGTCTACCTGTAGCCAATACAGAGGGCACTTGCTTCTAGACATAACTTAAAAAGACTGAAGTACCTATTTATGATGCAGGTAGACATACATGATTGCATGTAGATGCGTAATCGAGACACATACTAGAACATATTTTTTTATTGATTGATCAACAATTTTTTAAGGTCTCCTCCAAAAGACCCTTTGACTTTCATTTCTAAATGCTGAGGTCTTGGTGGAAGCACAGTCAAGACCTATTTTCAAGTCTTGGTTGATCTCGTAGGGGTTTGAACCCTGACATTGCATACCAGTATACGAAACAAGTACCAAATGAGCTACCATAGTGGTTACTTACCTTTCGAGGTAGATTTACGATCTGTATATCATTTTCATCATCGTCAGAGCAACTTGACAACACAGTGTAGACCTCATCTGTATCTACGTCATATCCATCTTCAGTATCAACATCCTCTCTGACACTACAAGATGATGAGGAAAAGGAACTCAGGGTTTCTCCATCACTTGGTTCTTCAGAATCAGATTCCAGAAATGACAAGGCATTTTCACACTTATCTGAAATAAAAACAAAACATGTACCAGTGAAGAAATAAACAAGAGTTGTCAAAGAAATAGCATAGCTCATGTACACATCTAGTTCATGAAAAATCTTTAAACCAAAAAACATTTGTGTAGACTATCAAAAGACCTCAACTGAAAATTTAGTGGATATCCAGTTTGGCATGTCTAATGAATCCAAAACATGGTTCATAAACAATTTGCATGTGGCCCAATAGTCATCTTGCTGACTTCAAGCAATCCCAGTCAAGTTATAAATATTTGAAGACATTCTACAAAAATTTTAAAATGTAACTGAAAAATGTGTTACCCATTTTACGACCAAATTTAACGAAATCAATGAACTATGATTTTGAGACTTTTGATATTGCCTTCAGTCATGTGTTTCAGGTAATTTAAGTGTTTTAGGTTTTTTAGTCAAAGGGCCAAAACTCTAAGGAAAATTAGAAAACCAAATTGCTTTTATAATGTGCACATCTCCTATCAAGGTTGATGATTTGCACCAAGGTTCATAAAAAGCGATTCATTGTTTTGGAGATTTACTCCTACAACAAGTTGCTGGATGAACAGATGGAAGTTAAAGAGACATTTATTCAGAAGCAATAAATATTGGACTAAGTTTGTTTCCAAACATTTTCCATATGTCCATTTATATACTTTGTATGGAAATTTACAAAGATACTCTTTTTTCCCCTTGTTAACAGTAATTGTCAATAATGTTTGTTGCAGATTTTACCTTTAAGAACAATAAAACCTCCATCAACTTCATCATCTTTGTTTGTGGGACTGGGTACATGGCCCAAATCTCCTTTAGGGGACAAGTTAAATGTCTGACCCCAGGCACTATTGTTTTTGTCCCTGGCATTGTTGTGTAAACTCTTGTCTTTCCATGCAATGAAGTCATCACTGGTGTCTGAATTGTCAGATGTATCTAAAACCTAACAAAAAGAATACAATATAAATTGTTTATTTTAAATACATACAATGTACTTACTAAACAAGAAATCTGTGGGTTACTGCTCACTTAATATACCCCCACTTAAACTTCAACCAATGACTGTAAATGTCAAAAACTAAATTAATACCAGAAAAACCACACTTTGCAAATTGAAAAAAATGGAGTTTGTGTTGGGAGTTTTTCAATTTTCACCAAATCAAATGGGAGGTGGGAGGCGGGAGTAAAAATCTGGAGTTGGCAGGTATGAAAGTGGTACACACACTATGACATAGTTCAAATCATCAAATTACCTTCATAACAGGATATAAAAACTTATAATTGTGAAAGTGGGAACTTATTTTTTACTATAAGATTTGGTTATGTAACTTTTCCGTTAACATCAAAGGTGGTATGCTATTTGATTAATTAGTTGTGCAATTCGGGTCAATCAAAAATCATATCTATTTTAATTAAATATTCAGGAACATATCCAATGGGGTTAACATTTGTAAGGAACATTTTGGAAAATGTTAATGTCACAAATTCAAGGGAATAAAGTCATCTTTCGAGATTCCATATCCAATGGAAATAAGTGTTCCACACAAACAATAGAGGGTATCATGTGGTATAGCGGGGAATCCCATTATCATGTTAACAAGTTTCATACAAACATACTGACCTTTGGCTTGTTGTCTTTAGAACTGTGACAGGTTAAAGTTTTGTTTACTGAAACATCACTTCTACATTCAGATAATATACTTTGTTCTGAAAAAAATTAATAGCGGAGTGAAATATGATGATTTACACCTCGATCAATATTATTTCACTGATATTGAGAGCAATTTGTGACTTAGTTCAAAGATGGTAGAGGATATTGGAGTGCCCAGAGAAAACTGCTGACCTTGGGAAAGAAAATTGACAATCTTTCTCAAACTAGGATCTGTCCTTAAGTGGGATTCGTAGCTAGCCAATGAGAGGCACTTTGATCCATAAATCTGTGCTTTAGAACACTCTGTCACCAAGGCCCTAATGGAATGATAGACATCCATAATGTATATCAAACCATGATGATGTACAACCATCCAAAAATTATTATGCATGTTTATGGCTTCATTTATCCACTTGTCCAACCATCCTGAGAAGTAAAGTGTGAACTTGGAGGAGTGGAGCAGCAGCAGTCCTTGTCACTCGTCACAGTGCTGAGATACATTTATAAAATAGATAATTGAATTGTACACTGTCACACTGTGCCTTTCTGTCACAAACAATATTTTGTAAATAGCCTACACATCAACATGATTTGAGCAAAGCTGTAATGTAAAATCCAACCAATGTTCTAAGACTTAAGTGCTTCTATGGTACAACGGAAAGTCTTATAGATAAGCATGTCCAAGAAAATTTGAAAAAAAACCTTTCCCGTTTGATTTTCTAAAACCAGACAAGGATAAAGCAACTGATAAAAAGACAAAAGATACAGAGCAGGCTATTGCTGAGCCTGACAATGAATCAGCTGCAAGTGGAAGTGCTTATAAACCTGCCACCCGATGACCAAAGCGAAAGTTAACTGAAATTGAAAGTAGAAAATCTAAAATTTGTAAAATGTTTATAGGCCAAATCATTATAATTTTTCTCACCTCTCCTCTTGGTTGTTAACAGACGGGAATTTCCAAAGGCACGTGGACGTTGTCTACTTAATCTTCCTAAAATAACAAAGATATTTAACTTAGTGAATTTTTTTGTGAATCAGTAACACTTTCATTAACAAAGGTGAACAGCTGAAGGTAAAAAAATAAGTCAATGAAAATTCTCTCTTTTTTAAAAAAAAATACCGGTAATATTTATATAAACTAGAAAACTAGGAAAAACTAATACTGAACTGATATATAAGCCAAGTACATGTAAATCATTCCAGTGAATAGTCAGTGTGAATTCACTCACTGCAACTATCCATCCATTTATTCAGCCGTCAATTCCCCTATCATGACCTCAGAAAAAAGGCTCACTCGTCCAGACAAAGTTAAAACATCACAGTAAAAGGTAGAATTTTATTCACATTTGCACATGCCAGGTAGGTTATCCTTCTTACATCATCCTTGATTCTAATAGATGGCCAAAATGTAATGCTACAACAAAACATTACATAAAACAAAAGTATTTTTTAGCGCTAAGTTACAGTTACTTTGTGCCCAGTACACAACACTTGATGTTTGACACAGTGCCAAGCTGTTTAATTTTTTTTTATCTGACCCCTGACCATTCATTTCAATCCATACATTTATCTACATGTATATCTTAACCTTACCTATACCATTGATCTTAACATCTTCCAGAGTGCTAATGTCGATTTCTTCATCATCACTGAATTCTCTGTCATACTGAAACAATATAATGTGTTACATGTTAATGACTATCAGTATACATGTATAAACTTAAACAGATAACTCTTGCAATGAAGTTAAGATCATCGCATGATGTGTATGTGATGGCAATCATTAAGAAAACCTAGACTTAATTCAGTCTAAAGATTCAACCTCCTCTGTGGCTGTGGTAGTCTGGAGCTTCTGTCTTAAAAGTGGGAGTAGTGGGTTCAAATCTCTCTCAGGTTGGATTGGATTTGTGAACTTGACAGTCAATATTGAATAAACAGAACCCTTGTGTGGTTATTTATTAAGAACCTTAGCCCTATTACATGTATACAATAACAGCAGAGGGTTTATCATACCAAATAGCCAAAACCCAGACACAGTAAAAACATTCATTTTTTTAAGTGTGGGGGGCCAGCGTCGATAGGTGGCCAAGTAGCTTAGTGGGTAGAGCGTCCTGCTAGTATTAGGAACTGAAGGTCCCAGGTTCAAGTCAGGGTTTGTCCGCTTCATTTTTTTCTCTTTCCTGTTACGTTTGAGGGCTGTGGAAAGTGGGTGACTGACAGGTTGGTCACAGGGTGGAACCTGGTGGTGTCAATTCAAAAAAGTTGAATCGAAAAAAAGAAGGGAGGAATGTGGCGGTCCGGACTCCATAGGTGGCTGGGTAGCTCAAGGGTAGAGCGTCCTGCTAGTATTGGGAAGGTCCAGGGTTTGATTCCTAGTTTGACCATTGCATTTTCCCTTTCCTGTTACATATTAAGTATGTGCATGCACTGGAACTAGCTACCAGACACAGGTGTGCATGGGAACACAGTGGAAGGGATCAAGACAGATACTAAGAAACACTGCTATTAAAACCAGGCGCTCTCTGCCTCTCTCTACTTTTTTATCACATATCCATTTAATCTTACTATAGCAATACACTGTTTTTTCCAGCTATGTGATATCGAAGTCTGTATCACAAGCGTGTGTGATACAACATTCCGTATCACCATAGTAGCTGGAACTCTTTTTAGGGAAATTCCCTTTTCCGACAACAATAATATGACGTCATTATGTGATACGTAATGACAAAAATAATATGACGTCAATATGTGATACATACGTCATGTTAAGTTGGGAGAATTTACTCGAGTTGGGAGAATCGCGGACGATGTTAAATAATTTTGTAAAATCAATGTTTGTTTTTTAATTTTTCCCAGTGTTTACGATGGCATTAGTAAAATGTTAACCAATGATGCGTAAACGAAGAGTTATCTTTTGTTTTTAATTACATCTTTAGCAGTTTTTCCAGTCAGGTATCAGATTTTTCGAATCAGATCAAGAATCAATATGAAATACTGAGTTGATTGTGAATTCTTTGACAGATTAAGCCAAAGAAAGCTTTTCATTTAGTTTGGTAGGGTATGTGATAAATACGCAAAACCACATACGAGTGGTTTTGCGTATGTATAACAACCAACAGTAGGTTCTAAACACACAACATATACCGATACGTTAAAAGGACACATACATACAACCCACCCTCCTCCCCTCCCATTGCATCAGTTTGTGGGTAGGGTCACTAGGCGACAATAAATAATTTGGAGAATCATTACACAGGGGGTAAATAGTCCATACAATGGTAGACGTTATTTACAACTGTTTCAGTGGGATATTTATTTAGACATCTACGACTATAGTGTACGAAACTAAGAGGAAAACGATACAGAACTGTAGTCTGTAAGAAGTTTAGAAGTGTAGCGGTCTGGGTAGCTAGGTGGTAGAGCACTTGCCTATAGTGCAAGAGATCCCGGGTTCGATGAACGGTCCGACCTGCATTTTTTCTCTTTCCTGTTACATTTGGGGTCGCGTCCCACCCTGGGAAGTGGCTGACCAACAGGTTGGTCCGAGGGTGGAACCTGGTGGTTTCGATTCAAGGGAGTTGAATCGAAAAAAAAGGAAGGGAGGAATGTAGCGGTCTGGGTGGCTCAGTGGTAGAGCACTCGCATATAGTGCCGGAGGTCCCGGGTTCGATCCCCGGTCCTACCCTGCAGTTTTTCTCTTTCCTGTTACAGAAGTGACAGCGTTGGCAGTGGCGGATCCAGGATTCTATGTTAGGGGGGGGCACACTTATTAACCTTAAATTAACCTTACATTACCCATGATTCTATGTTAGGGGGGGGACACACTGACAAATTTTTAAATTGTGTTTGGGGACAAAGGCTCTGTAAAGCAGTTCATATCCCGTGTTGTATACTAACTAGTGTGCTGAGGAAGGAGCAGGTGATGGTTGCGACATTGGCAAGTGGGATTTTTGGGGTCTTCAGATTTTAATTTTCAGATTCACTCAGAGGATTTAAGAAAATCATTTTTCTAGGGTGTTTTCTAGCATATGCATCCACGATTTCATCTAGGTTAAGAGGTATATCTTTGTGAACAAATAAGAGAACTAAGGCATTGAACCTGTCCTCTCCCATGGTACTCCTTTCAGCACTTTTTACATATTTCAAAGAAGAGTTTGATCGTTCTACTCCGCTTGTTGTAACTGAGTGTAAAAGTAGCAGATGCAGAATAACATTGATATTTGGGAACATTTTTGGAGTAAACACACTGCTCTGTAGAGTATCGGTAATAGAACTTGGTTTCTTTTCTTCATTTCTCCATGTCTGATTCCAAAGTTTGATTTCTTTGGAAAAATTGTCAGGTGAAGGCATGTCAGACTGGAATAATTCTAAGATAGATTCAGTAGTTTGTTGATCTAGATTGACTAGATTGCTGGGAAGGAGATTTAAAGTTTTTACTGCTTTATGTGTGAGGTCATTAAACCTCAAGGATAGTTGCTGATTTAATGAATCTACAAAAGGAAGATATATATTTAGGCGATAATATTCAGATGGAGAGTTTGCAGAAATATTGGACCTTTGGGTTTGACGACCACATATTCTAGGAATTGAAATTGTTGTGTTTGCTTTGTTTGCCATTACGACACAGGTTTTCAAAAAGGGACTCGAACTCCCTTGTATTATTTCTTGCCTCACTTATAACATTACGTACATGAGAAACCATTCCATATCCCTGAATGACATCAAGAGAGGTACCTTGAAGCTGAACACTTAAACCTCTGATATATCCAAAGAAGTGGATGACCGTGTTAAATGCCACTATGAAACCGAGTCAGTAATTTTCTTCATAAGACCATACGCTTCACCAGATGTCTTCGTGTCCCAATCAGTCTCTCTCATGGATATATTATCCAAACACTCCAGAATGCACTCGTACAGTTCATGAAATTCTATGAGTGTTGTATGTTTTTCAACCCAGCGTGTCTGACAGAACAACTTTATTTTCTTTTTCTTCTTCGCATTATCTTGATGCAACATATTCCACGAGTCAATTACGGCTTCTAGTCGTCTGCTCCGCTTTGGGGAGTATTTAAAGAATATGCCGATCTGTTTAATAGTGTCTAGCATAAGATGGACTTCTTTGACATTACAAGCTTTGCAAAGAGCCAAGTTAAGATCATGACTGCAACAGTAGAAGTAAGAAGCCTTGGGTGACAACTGAATAAATCTCGCAGCACAACCAGAATGCTTGCCTGCCATGTTACCAGCCCCATCCATTGTTTGTGATCGACAATTTTGTATGTCAAGGCCTAACTTGGTGAGACACTCAACAACATTATTGCAAATAGC
This sequence comes from Anadara kagoshimensis, assembly GCA_021292105.1. Taxonomy (NCBI): domain Eukaryota; kingdom Metazoa; phylum Mollusca; class Bivalvia; order Arcoida; family Arcidae; genus Anadara; species Anadara kagoshimensis. The sequence continues at coordinate 2,086,239 of CM037870.1, read as the reverse complement.
TTCTCCAGTTATCTTCTCACAAGAGGACAAATTCAACAATCTCTCTATTGGTTTGTTGTTTTGAGTATAACGGACAACTAATCCGAGCTGTTCCCAATTACTGCTGTCCGTTACTTCATCACACTGATATCCATAAAATGGACCACATGGTTGAGACTTTATTTCGTCAACTATCAGAGACTGAATATATTCTTTTATACAAGCAGTAGCTCATTCTGAGCAGTCTTAGAAGTATAGCGAGCATTCTTTGCGCATGTTTTTAGATGGTTTTCAATAGTTTTGTCACCAGCATTAACTCGCAAATCTAAAAGTGCTTTAAAATTGCTTGATTAAAACTAGATGATGTTTCATCATCTCTATGCCCTCGTAATGCAATGCCTTGTCTACCACAAAATTCTAAACATTTAATTATTGATTTCAATATTTCCCTGTTTCTTGACACGGTGAAGGAATTTGAGTCAGATATTGAAACATCAATTCGTGCTGCTGGATTTTTGTTTGTAGTTTAAAGGCAAGTAACTTTGCCATCGAACTTTTATGATAATCACAAGTAGAATGAGATGAAAGGTCGGCCTGTGCATCTTTCCAGTTTTGATATGATTCTGATATTAATTTTTTTGGACGACGATGTGAAGTATCAGGAAAGAAGGACGCACGCCAAACAAAACAAGCCGTCACACTTTTTGGAATATGCAATGAAGTCAAACTTCAAGAACCATTCATGAAGAAAGATCTGTTTAAAACCCACACTTTCGCGATTTTAATTTGTACTGCTTTGGAGGAAATTTATAGACTTGACTTGGTTTTCTGTTTTCAATCACGTACTCAATATCTCCATCTGAAAATTTCGCATTTGGAGATGTGTAATCCGATATGTCCTTTTCACTTGTACATGGCCCTTCAGAGGGTAAATCATCAGGACCATAGGAAGATGTGCAGAGGTTTGAAAACTTTTTGGAATCATCCGAAGGTGATTCTGTAATGTGGCAAGTGTCAAATGGATTTGACTTTATACATGGGAACGTGATTTGTGCTTGATGTGTCTTCACGTGATAAATCAGATAATTGATCATTTGGAGAAATTCATTGCAAATTTGCTTTTGTCAAATTTAAGCATGGTAGAAAATGATTTGGCTCCCAGTTTTCAAAATCGTTATTTGTTATGTGAGTCCACATGATGTGAAGAATAGTATCAGGATCTTTGTTTTCAGAGAGAGGTTTAATTATCCCGTTATTAATATTTCTGTTGATAGCAGGATTATTCACTCTTGGATAAATGCTTTGCACAGGTATTTTACATGCATTTGCAAGTGCAAAAAGATGAACAACAGAACAATATGTTCCACTTTTGATGGTTTTGAGAATTTCCCTTTCAAGAATTTTATGAACATTGCCAAAAACAACATTTCATCACTGGCGGATGACATAATAATATAATCAATGCAAGGTTCACTTGTGCCAAGCATTTTTTTATAAGTATTTTCATCGCAATATAGATGAAAAATTTGATGTTAATTCAACTATAGTTCGAACACGGCATTCGATGTGATGCGATCAGACCCATATAAGGCTAATGAAATGGACCTGAAAAGGCAATTACCGTCACCATATACTTTAACTGGAGTTAAATCGCTAGGTGCGTCAGGTGGATAAAGACTCCTTGCGACAACATCTTCTTCTATGGATGGAATTTTGACATTTGCAATGGAGATGGCAGGGGTTTTCTTTAATGAATTGCGTTTGAAAATTAACTGCAAATTTAAATGTTTGCCAGCCTTTTGAACTTGCTGATAAAAGCTGATTGTATATTTTGGTAAAATGATCAAAATGGAATGAAGTCATCTTTAATATTATACTTTATTTGATTTTAGTATTTTGTAAAATACAAGACTTGAAGTAACATACGTGGGATAACTATGGCAATAATGCAACAATATCTCGTCACTCAGTAATGTTTTCAAATTAAATGATGCGTAACTCAGTTTAAATTAATCTCAGAAAACTCTGAATAATAATAAGTGACAAGAACTATGCGACTACACGAAGTGCATCCAGATCAGACTTTCGGAGTCACAAAGTCATTCGCCGGCGTTCTTTTACCACTTCAGCGTTCTTTCACTTCAGTGAAGTCAAACGCTGACCGCCAGAGGGTGTATTCAATACCCCCTCTGGCGGTCAGCGTTCTTTTATAGCTTCATACATATTCTCACATTTATGTGAGATTCAATGGGTGTACCACTTCAGTGAAGTCGAACGCTGACCGCCAGAGGGGGTATTTTCGCCCTCTGGCGGTCAGCGTTCTTGTATCGCTTCAGACATATTCTCAAGTTTATGTGAGAATGGCGTTTCTTTACCACTTCCATAGCCGTGTGCTAATTCATATTTATATTTTACACAATGCAATTTTATTTTATGGATTTTACGAATTCTTATTAAGAATAACAAGATTTAGTTCTATAATTTTAGGGGGGGCACAGGCCGGGTGTGCCCCCGTCTGGATCCGCGCCTGGTTGGCGGTCCCTAGAAAATAAGCCCAGGGAACAAAATAAGCCCAGGGAAAGCCCAGGGAAGTTTCCCGCGCCCAGGAAGTTATAAGGCATTACATAGATGTGAAATTCACATATTTATTATAGATCATATCATATTTTATCATGTTAAAAAATTGTATCGATCGAAACCAGAATGACGAAGTATTTTATCATTGATTTTTCACCTTACAGTATGCGTCGGTGAGTGAAGGGAGATAACTCACTATCATAGAATACTCAATTATTAACGTGGGGGAATGTTATCTATTGTCTTTCTAATTTTGGTTTTTGAATTGGATTTGTTATGCAAGGTGACGTAAATAATTTAATAAAAGATTCCTGACGTACAGAGATGAGATTTTAAAAATAATAACGATGAATACGGTATATTTACTTTACAAGTGAAAAATACTAATTTTTCACTTCATTTACAAAATGTAACTAGTCTATAAAACAAAAAAAGGAAATAATAAATTAATAAATAAATAAAATAATAAATAATAATAATCGAAGGTTTTTCTGAGTTTTAACGAAGTAATGTCTAATAACTGTTTTAAAGGACTTTTGTGAATTTTTGGTTTGTCAGTAATGTATTGGCTAATACTATGGAGTTTCCCGACGAAGGACAGTTAGTATGTTAAACACATTTTAATGTCAACACTGAAATTATTGTTCTTGTTTTGTTTGGCTTCTTCTTTGAAATTAAAATAAAATCGTGTGTAAAACAATTTGCTGTTATCAAATTCTTTGTCTCAGGTAAGCCAGACAAGTCTGTTACAAGGTGAACACGTGCCGTGAATAAACACCCGCCGGGTATAACAGACGACCTCAATATACTGTGACAGATATAAAGCCTGATCAATCAGTACCGATTAATACTCCTAATTAACGGATTAATTTACATCTTCGGTTAATCGGATTATTAATATATCCCGTAAAAGTGTTAGGAACTTTATCACTGTTTATGCATAGTATATATTTGTTTTGGTATTTGATCCTTATTATGGAGAAAATATTTCCAATCATGACATACCTACATATCTGTATTAATAAATAAATAAATTATAAATTAAAAGTTGTGTAGTCGACATGCATTACTGTACATGTTATAAATAGGGGAGTATTTGCCCGTTTTATTTTCGTACATTAGCGTGAATATATTTTATGGAGAGATTCAATAAATGATGATGGTTGTCATAAGAAATGTACGAAATGATTGTTTCATCTTTGTAAAATATCTTATAAACCGTCACTCATAGAATCCAGTATCGGGTTAGTGTCTTAAATTCTCTAAGAAAATTGTTCTATTACATTGAAATTTCGTCCGCATATTTACAGTATTGTTCGGAAAATGCCGTCATCTAACGGTGGAGAATCTCTCCTCTCTCTCTCTCTCTCTCTACCAGATTAGAGGATCGAAAATGTCGACTTTACACCATAAAAAGATGGAGGGGCACTATTAAATATTAATTACTTTAACATACTCCTAAAAATTTTGCGGTCTGTGAAAAAATCGTCTCGAGCGGACCTATGTCTTTTGTGAGTACAATAGTTGTCTGACAAACTCTAGAAATATTGCGATGAATATTCACACAATAAATATAACAATCCTGATAACAGAAAATGGCGGGAAATGGCACGTGGCGACGGAATCTTTTCATATCTTCTCATATCTTCAGTGTAATTTAGGAAATCTTTGAAAAATTCTAACTTTGGTTCATGAGTTTAAATTATGAAGTATTAGTAGGTAAATAGATTTCACGGAGAAATAAAGAAAATGTATACTTTCGTCCTTAATACTTTTGATATTACAATGCAGCAAGCCGCTAAATATTACCCGGACCACTTGTTAATTAGTCAATTCCTTTTCCACAGTGTTCAATTGTTCACGATTAATACGAATCAAGAGTTTTTAACTGGCACGGAAAATTGAGTGTTATAAATGAATTTGTAATTAGTGGCCTCATTTACTGCGATAGTCATTGACCGTAGACTTCCGTACAAAATAAAATGAAAATGGGACCGACCGACCGTTTAGCTTGCGTGAAATATGTCAGATTGTGACGAACCACTTGATTCTACTTTTGATGACTACATGGAACATTTGTTTATTCGACAACAAAAATTAGTTTAAACAACATTTTATTCAATAAGTACAATTACAAATAATGATTTGATAGGATTCTGGGACTAAAATTTGTTGTCGACGAGAGGTGCATTTCAACAGTGGTCAATAGAAAGGCAATGGGATTGCATAAGTTGTTGAATCAACTTTACACCCGGCAGTAATAACTTCATAATATGTCTCGTTCACACTTGTCCTTCAACGTCAGTTATGTGATGCAAGTTACAAATTGTCATACATTACTTCTACGGGGTAATGGAATAAAGTCAATCATTAAAATGGTTATTATGATGATTTATGAATTTCTTCAAAAATATTTTTACGATTATATCTATAGATAATAATATTCATTTATAGATAGTGTGTTTTTGTTGTATCACACACACACACACACACAACACACACACACACACACACACACACACACACTAAGAGATCCAAGTTCTACAAGAGTTATCTCTCTTTGATGATAAAGCCTAACAGTCTCACGGTGTCGGAAATTCAAAGTCAAATTACTCCATTTTTCTTTCACCAATCTCATGCATTTTTTAACATGATTATAAATAACATATGTTTATCAGTATTTCAAAATCACAGACTTCTACTATGCACTGTAAACTCCTGGGCGGAAGAAATATGCATAGACTGTACAAGCATGGAGTCGCTGCCGATATCAAAAACGAAAAGTGAAATTTCTCCATTTAAACTCAATCAATTTTAATGATTTTTTCACAAAAGTATAAATAGCATATCATAAGTAATATTACAAAATTTCAACCTTCTAGTATGTATAGAATACTCCTGGGCGCGAGAAACGTCCCTGGGCTTTCCCTGGGCTTATTTTGTTCCCTGGGCTTATTTTCTAGGTACCCCCTGGTTGGTCGGTTTTGCGGACTGAGAAACGTAATTCTTTCATATTCTTGTCGCAATGTGTATCGTTTTAATTAATCATTCACCTACACACAAAGTTTGTATACCTTAGAAATGATCGATTCCAAATTATTTGTAAAACGCTGCAGGTTTTCTCTAGTTTCCAACACAAAATAGTTCAAATCCCCCGCCATTGCTGTGACATCATTCGGCGTAGCCGCTCAAAACATGACCATTGTTTAAGTACCCATCATTGGTACAAAACGCATCCACTCAAAGCGTTATTTAAGTTTTTGTCCACACCGACCACACCTATGTTGATTTAAACCAGGAAATTTATTTACCTATATGGGCCACTTAGTTCCTTTCACACAATTTTGATTACAAACGTGACAGGTTTAGCTAGCTAAACAGGGGGTGCTTACCCTTCCCAGAGACATATGTCTCTACCCTTCCGGAGCACACGGCCTCATTTCTCTGGTGAAAATTCACGTGTCTCACCTAACTTGTCAGTTTCAATTTTTTTCTTTGCTTCTGTATTGTGCTTGGTACATTGATTGGTACTTTTGTTTTTGATATCGATATAACGACATTTAATGCAGCATCATTTGTAGTTGTTTTGTAAATCCCTCCGTTGTCTGGAACACCGAACAATTCAATCCCGGACCATGGTATCCTAGTCCGCAAATGCTGACCAAGAGTCTTGCTTCAAGACTAAACTGGTATTTTGCTCATATACTTTTGTAGGAAATATACTTTACTGCCTCCATATAAAATTTTCCATTTTCGAAAACCCAGAAATGCCAGTGACCTAAGCTGTAGAATCGAATGACTTAACAGCAAAGTACCTTTCTCCAATATCAGCCATGGCCAATGATCGTGTGTATTGAACATCATTGAAGATGTTTTAAACTTAAGATATACGGACAAGACTTCAAGATTTGATTTTATTACCAATAACTAATCATTTGTATTCTGTTAGGGGCGTCTAGATACTTACCAAGGTTTTCATTTATATGCATTTAAGATTTTACTGTGACCGTCTGATTAACTACATGAACATTTCTAATGAAATTCTTAGCATATGCATGGTTCTGATTCCTCATTTTTTGGGTGGGTGGATGATTTCTAGAATTTTAGAATTTATTCCAATGCTGTGTATTTCGATATAAAAGTGATGATAAATGCATCTAAAGTATATTTGATCCATGCAGATAAACTTTATTCACAAACTGAGCTTGATGCACCAACGCGATTATATCATCTTAAAACATAGTTTTTAACATCATGCGTCATAAAAAAATTCTTAGTGTATTCCTTGCAACTGCATGCGTACAAGAACCAAGAACACAATACAAGTTAATGATAGAAACAGTCAAACAAGACAAGAAAAGAGAAGCGCATATGTCGACCGCATTATCTGCACGATGTTAAGTTACTTTTTATATTGCCATCGTACGGGTTTAACAGTATCAAAAAATAACTTACCATCGTTAAGGCAGATAATTCGGCTAGCACATGCCTTGACCACTGATTATCAAGCTTTCGACTGACAGGGACTGTCTATCTTCTAGATGTACGGTGCCCAGTGATATTAATGGTTTTAGTACTATTTGGAGGTTGTTCAACAAACCTTATACCAAAGGCGCTTGGTACGATCAGTAAAAAAGTAATAAAATCAGTACTTCATCCTGAATACAGTTCTTTCTAATCGCACCAAACACTTGTTCATTTTACCTCTTCTCTTGTTTATTACATCAATTCATAACTTCGTAAAGTTACAAAGAAGTTTGAAGATCCGAACTGTCACCCGTGATTCTCAGCCAAATCCATCTTGCCATGCGTGTTACACTTTTTAGTCGCCATGTGATCAAGTTAACAGACGCAGTGGGGACAGTAGGGTCCATTTTACAACGTCTTCTCTTGCTTATTACATCGATTCATAACTTCTTAAAATTAAAAAGGAGCTTTAACATCCGAACTGTCACCCGTGATTCTCAGTCAAATCCGTCTTGTCGTGCGTGTTACACTTTTTAGTCGCTATGTGATCAAGTAAGCAGACGCCGTGGAGACAGTCGGTTAGACGTCAAGTGCTGTCGTTCTGGTACCTGTTTCATTTGGATACTGGTGAGTAACTTATAAATCGGGTGTTGGTAACATCTAACATTTATGGTTTGCTATCCAACAAGTCTCCCACAATTTTATCTAAAATGAAAATGAAGACCCAACTATGTTTGACATCACGGGCAGTTCACAAGATTTTTATTTATGTGTCTGTTTAAATAGGAGTAATTCCTTAATACATTATACATTTTTGTGAACTGAATTTATGGACAATTTCTGATTTTCAGATTTTTAAAAATTTATTTATTTAATTTTTTTAGGGAGAGGGGTGCACGTTTATTTAAGAGTAGGCCTAAGTGTCATCATTAAAATTGATGAATTTGTTAACCATTTAAACATTGTATAGATTTGTAAGACCTTCTTTTTCTATTCCATGCGGTAATATTTTATGTAAATTTTACAGAACTGTCAATTGTGCATCTAGTTTGCATAAAACAAGCTCTTATCTTCAAGAGGCAATGTTTATTATTTCCAAGGATGTTTTTGCAGATGTGGAGCAGGCACCACAAACATCAGATAAGTGTAAATGGTGCCTGGTTTTGTGGTTTTCCTGCTGCCTTTGAAAGAAATTTATGTATGCCAAATTATAATACATTTCATAAATCCCAAATGAAATCATGAATATAGGAAGATAAAATTTTACTTTTTCACATTTCAAAATGTCAAATGTATTTTGATAATTTGAAAGAAAAAATTGTAATCTTTTGTTATTTCAACCTAAAATTGTTATTTCAACCTAAAATTGTTATTTCAACCTAAAAACTAGAGTTTGCATTCTGGAATTTAAATGATATATATACCAGATGTATTAATTGAAAATTTAAATAAAAAAATTATGTTATTATTCTTGTTTCCACAATATAATTATTCAAACCTAAAAACTGAAAATTTAATGATATCCCAGCTGTATTAAATGATAATTTGAAAGAAGAAGGAAAAAAGATTTATTCAATTGTTATTTCCGCGGTTATTTTATTTCTTCTTGAAAAAAAAACCTTATTTTTGTCATCTCCTAATAACCTGTTGTTTAATTGCCCTATTGTAAAGGACAAAAATACATATACAACTTTTACTTGTGATAAGTCTTATTGTGTGTCAGTTAATTCAATTAGCAGTAAGCACTGACTAACCAACTAAATTACAATGTCTACTCTTTGATCTAAAGGGGGCACCTGTTGATGTGTTTTGATAATTACATAATTGAGAGCATTCCTACATACCTGTTATTTAACACTTATGTCATACAATTTTTTACATGCTTATATTTTTCTAGGTTTTGGGTTTTTATTAATGCAGACATATTTAACAGCATTTTAACCACCAGTTTTTATAGAGTTTGACATTGATAAAGGTAAGAAATGGACTAGTAAGATTAATTGGAGATATTAGATAAGACTTCCCATTAAATTCTACGTAAGTTTTAAAATTTATTTTTCAGAGATGTTCAGAATTGTATGATTGTGTCATTTTTAGGCTTTTCCAATCCAAATTACAATTTTATTGAACTTGCTGAAGGGTAGAAATGATGTGAATATTTGTGTTATTTTTTATTATCTGTGTTACATACATATTGCAAAGTATTTGAGATCTTTGTTTTCTGATTCTTACTTTTGCATGTTAAATATCACTCAAGTCGTCTCATCACTACCGGCCTATCTTCTTTAAACATGTGAATGTGTATTTGAAAATTTCTTGGAGTTACCTCTCTTAGTCCTAGCAAGATGTGACATGAATGTATCGTATGAATGTTTAAATATTGAACTTTTCAAACAAAATGGCTTGAATTATGACAAAAATCTGTTACATCTTATGAAAATATATCTTTCAATTTTTCAAGGTCAGGGTCATTGCGACTTTACCAACTACAATTGAACACTGGGAAAGAATTCCAATTGTACCCTCAATCTATTAAAATTTTAATTTTATTTGAAAATTTGAAAAAGCCTGTTGGGACGAAATCAAGCCATTTATAACATTTCTGTAAAAAATAATTGTTCAAAAATCTGACATAGAATTTAATTGGTATGGGTACAAAAGAAAGTTCTTTTGAACACTGAACTAACACTAGACACACAACAGTGAACCATTCTGACACTTGCTGTCGATAAGCTGGAAAAACCATGCTCATGATCATTATATAGAATTTCATCAATAAGTCCAGAATTGATTTATACATTCAAATTATGCTGATAACATATGCACAAAATCATCAAAATGACTGATTGAATGAGGTTCAAAGTCCCTGTCAATAAAATGGAAGATCACTTATACTGAAATGTCACCAGCTACAGGTGAATTGGCAGTGTGCTCAGGGCCATTGTGCAGGGAGAGTTCTTTAATGTGCCACACCTGCCATGATGCCTTAGCATTAGTTTTTAAGTACTGTTCCAAAGGAGCCTGTGACTTTCATTTCTAAATGAAGAGTGCTTTGCCAAAGAAAAGTTGCTACTGCCAGGGTTTTAACCCACAACCTCCAAATATGAACCAAGCACCGTACAACTGAGCTACTGTAGTGGTCATCAAAATGCAATATGACTACTAAACCATGGATTTTGTTTGCCTGAAATTATCCCAGAATACAGGTAGTTTCCCCTGGGGAAAAATGACTATAATTTCCCAATTGGACCATAAAAAATCCCATAACAATAGTGATACAAGAGTGAAGTGTTTACATAAATTAAATCCAATTGTGCATGCTGTTTTGACCCATATATACCATAATCAGTGACATTTTTGCACTAAGGATCCTGTCTATGTCATGATGTACTGGTAGTTAGCTGTTTATTAAAGTACAATTTTCCAAATTTTAAGACAGATGATAAAAGATGTGACAAAATAGCTGTAGACTTTGTTTTTTGAGATATTATCTAAAAATATTTTTACTGTCCATTGCAAAGCGCATGATGTGACAACAACCAAGTTGACTATTTTCAAGTATTGGATTGGACCAACTGATGATAGAACCCACAACCTCCTCACCAGCTTAGCTTGGTACTAGGGTGGTAACATTGAACAGTAGACTTATCTACCGTAAATATAGGACTACTTTGGTAGCTCAGTTGGTAGAGAGCTTACTTTGTACATGTATATGAAACAACGGGGTTCAAACCCTGAGTCTAACCAAGATTTGAAAATAGGTAGTAACCGATCTTTTGTTACACACTTAGAATTTAGAAATGAAAGTCACAGGTCCTTCAGAAAAGACATTAAAGCTGTTGGTCTACTTATGGTAGGCATTGCATGCTAAAGACCTTCCTTGCCCTGAGCACATGGTAAAGGGCAAAATGTCTGTTATTTCACCTATAGCTGGTGACATCTCAATATAAGTGAACAATTCTTGACTGGGTTGTAAAACCCCATTCAACATTTCAATCAAACAACCCTACACATTGCCCCAAAGACACTGCAAAGGTAAAAAAATTATTACTGCCACTAGTGATATCTCAATATAAATGGCTCTGCAGGGATTTGTTGCCCCATCCGATCAATCAAATACTGTAAATTTAATAGAGAACCTTTTACTGTCTCTGTGTTGTATCAGTATTCTATCAAGTTATAAAATTATGTTAAGCTTGTATTGTGAAATCAATTAGGTATATGGATAGTCCATCAATACCAACAATAAATCTTCTGTTTGGCTTAAAATCATAATGGAAATTAAGATTTATTGCCACATCTATATGTAAGGCAAACAAAATTGACCTGTCAGTTTGACCTTTAATTAGAAATATTCATATAGAAGGATCCATCCAATACATAGGTAGTGATAGAATCAAGACGTATTGTCAGTGTTCGTATTATGTAGACGAAATAAGCATGCTTGATCCCCAGATGTAAATGCACTTACCGGTATCCATAATAAATATTTTAATTAAAGGTCAAACGGACAGGTCAATGCTGTTTACCTAAATAAATAAGTTTATTTGCATCAATCTACATAAAGCTTATAACTAGCTGTCGCCTATAGTGCAGGAGGTCCCGGTTCAATCCCTGGTCCGACCCTGCATTTTTTCTCTTTCCTGTTACATTTGGGGGTACGTCCGACCCTGGGAAGTTGTCGACCAACAGGTTGGTCCCAGGGTGGAACCTGGTGGTTTCGATTCAAAGGTGTTGAATAGAAAAAAAGGAAGGAAGGAATATAGCGGTCTGAGTAGGTCAGTGGTAGAACACTCGCCTATAGTGCGGGAGGTCCCGGGTTCGATCCCTGGACTAACCCTGCATTTTTTCTCTTTCCTGTTACATAACACAAACAGAAATCACAATGATAAAGATAGCTGGCAGAATAAATAACATATAAAGTCCAACCTGCTGATACAGAATCTGTGTATTATGATATATCATGATATGAAAATTTCAATAATACCTATCCCTAATTGTCATATCCTGTATATAAATATATTGCAATAAATTGCAATTTTAGGCTATAAAAAAGTTTACTGGTAGGCTGTTTATGACAATAACTAATTTATTTATTTTAATGGAGGTGTAACATCTTGTACTCTCATTTCCATTTACCATTTAATCCCAGAGTTGACTGACTTGGATATAATCAACATAATCTTGACTGGGTATTAAAAAACCCATTTAAACCAACCAACTAATCAAACAAACAACCAACCAACCAACAAACCAACCGACCAATCACCAAATGATCCAACTGAATAACATCAACTGAACAACCAATGGACCAACTGTTAAACTGACCAACCACCAAATTGACTGACAAACATTTGCAAACCACAAACCAACAGACCAACAGACCAACCAACCATCCCACCAACAAACCAAACACCCAATTGACTGACCAACAGACCAACCAACCAATGGACCAGCCAAGTAATAAATGGACTAACAAACTGACTGACCAGTTGACCAACTAAGGGACCAACTGACCCGCTGATCAACTGACCAACCAATCAACGGATCAACTGACGAACCAACTAAGGGGCCAACCAACCTGCTGACCAACCAACTAACAAATGGACCAATGGACTAATGGACCAATTGACTGATCAACCAAATAGGTTCCAGGATAAGCACTGGCTTGAAGCATTGGATGACATTTGCTAGAAAAGATAACATGTCTACCCACATTCTGTTATTCACTTTAACACCTATGCCTCAGAGGGTGATATTTAATATACTGCAACATGTTATTTCAAACTTTTTATAGTTCAATGCGCTGTGTATTAATTACATGGACTTATTGTTACAATCATGACCAACATCATTGATTTTTTATCACTATATATAACCATAACACCTGTTGTAATACATACTCTTTAGGCAAAAAAACATTGACCTGTCTGATTGACCTTGGATTTAAATATTCGTAATGAACCAGTACATTTACGTATAGGGACCACAGGTGCTACCGGTAATTTTCTCAGCATCAAGGGAAACATGCATTGTTTGGAAATCCTAACACTACCTGTTAATTGGGTGGATCCTTCTATATGAATATTTCAAATGAAAGGTCAAACAGACAGGTCAGTCTTGTTTGACTGTATTCTATTCTTCATTTAGATAACAATTTTAAATTAATTTGTAACTCTATATGTTTACATTTTTCACCAGAGAAAAGAACTACAAAGGACCGTCACTGTTTACCTGCCGAGAGGAAGCAGCCTGCATTCATGTGTAATTTTATTTAACAATCAGCTGTTGTTTTTAATATTACCTGTCGCTGCACTTTACTTGTTGTTTTATAAAGTCATCGCTATCGGTACAATCAACATATGGTGAGTTTAAAATTTATTATTTATTTTAAATGTTTTTATTTTTAGCTAGAAATAGTTCAGAATTTTATGTAAAATGATTATTTGTAACTGGAAAAAGAAAAATATAGCTGAAACATGAATTTCAACTTGGTGTCTTCCAAATTTACCAACTGAGCTACCCAGGTAACCTATCAAGCACCTATGTTGGAATCGCATTTGGGACAGCTCCTAATGTGAGAAAGTTTAGCAGTTCACTTGCTGAAGGTTGTTAGTTTTCTCTTGGTACTCTGGTTGCCTCCACCATTCCAAAACTGACTGCCTTGATGCAAGTAAAAGAATCTTCAATGCCCAATAAAGAAACATGAATCAGGCATATAATATATACAGTGATTTCCCTAAAATTTGTAGCAGAAGGTAGATTGACTAATCCAACAGGCCAGGGGTCAAGGGCGGTTCCTAGGCCAAAAATGATTTTCAGGTCTTCTGAAGGCAATTTAATGAATTCTAACCGGCCACAAGTTTAAGCCGGCCAAATCTGCCTGTTGCAGGCTCTTGAGGAAAACACTGTATATATATTCTAAATGTGATAAATCAATCATAAACCATATTATTTGATTCTGTGACGTTCTTAGAAACTGACGTCAGAAAATAGCGGGTTTTTTCCTCATGAATGGAAACACCTGTTGTTATAACTTTGTATGATCTTTATCTCAGAATTTAGTATTGCTGCACTTACATATTCATCGAAAATCCACATTTGATTTTCTAAATCTAATAAATTTAAGATAAGTTGTAAATGTCATTTAGAAATACAATTTTTTTTAAATTATTTGAATTATTTTCTCAGGAGGTGAGGTGACTGAGCAATAATTGTGCAAAATGTGAAAATAGAACATTTTCATTTTTCAACATTCCTACACTATTGACATTTAAATACCGGTAAATAAATTCAGTGATGCTTTTTGTATACATCATAATGGATGTTGTAAAGATAATTAGTCCACTTTGTGAACATTTAAAAACAGTAATCTCTATTTCTGTAAAGTTTTTAAAACTTAATCTTTTCATTTGGGTATCCTCTTTCATTTATTGGAGTTTAAAATTAACTTGTAAATATTTTAATAACAATGAAAACAATTCATCACACTTCTTTCCCTCATGACAAGTTAGGCCTAAAAAAAAATGTGTGTTTCCGCTAACCCGACCGACCCAACTAAAACAAGACCGACTCCAGTTTTTTTTCCGGATTTTTAAAAATCTGTTTTCGTTTTTCGATAAAAACTCTATTGTATCAAAAACAAGTCAGCAAAACTTAAGCAGTGAATACATGTAGGAGATACAAGTATTTTAGTTATTTTTTAATTTTAAATTACATCTAAATCATCTAAAATAACTTAAACAACACATTTATAATATAATTTTAACATAATAGTCATTACATACACATGCATAACATATGCTATTAAAAAAAAAAAAAAAAAAAAAAATCGACCTACCGACCCTTTATAATAATTCTATGTTAGCGGAAACACACATATTTTTTTTAGGCCTTATGAAAGATAGAAATACCCAATATGGGTTTTCCATAGATTGGAGTAAAGTGGAGAAATGGAGTTGTATGACCCATTCAAGATATTTTTACTATTACCAGTATATTGTGTATTGAAATAGTCATTTTTGAGTTGGTCAGTTCAGAGATGATAGATGAAACCAGGGTACCTGGAGAGAACCATCATCCTTGGTCAAGCTAACTGACAAACTTTTTCATAGAAGGATCAGCCCAGAGTGGGAGATGAGAGGTGCTGTGCTTTAGACTGCGGTATTCAGACACCAAGGCCCAAGTTACCTGATATACATAGAAGTTATTTTTGCCTTAGTTGATCCATGCATTCAGAGTTGCACAGAAACTACTTCCATTTGCCAATCCTACATTTGGTGATATCATATATTTAAAGGAAAATCACATGTCATCTTTTGGGTAAATTACAGCATTTTGTAGGGATTGGAACCAACAACCCTTGGATCTTGAGTCCAATGGTAAGACACCAGCACAACTACATGCTTCTACATCTTAGATTCAGTTACCATGGAGAATATTGTCTTTAGTTGAAAGTTACTTTATATAATGATAAATTCAACATATGAGAAATATTGCAATTATAGGCAAACAACATTGACCTGTCTGCTTGACCTTTAATTAAGATATTAATTAAACCAGTGCATTTATGTATATTTATTCATCTACAGCATGCAGAACATGCACTGTTTTTGTGTTAACTGTGAATCTTAACACAACCCATGTATTAGCTAGATCAACATAAATGAATATACATGTACCTAAGAAAGATCAAGCAGACAAGTCAATGTTGTTTGCCTATAATATGATATTTGAGTTTAAAAATGCATGGTATAAAATGACAACATGAAAGAACTTTATACCAAGTAAATTAGTTTTAGATATTTCACTGCTGTAATTTGATTGAAAAAGGCCATTATGTTCCTCTTAACTGAAGCACATATATTTTTAATAATTTCATACTTGGATAGCATTTTCATTTTAAAACAATTTTATAAGTCTAAAATAAATTAAAATTGTTTTTGACTTCATGTTAACATGTAGAGATCAACTAGAAAACGGGATGCATCACCAGTTTTATTCGAATTTAGATATGAATATTTTTAAATGGAAGATCTGTATGAGAAATATGGTCCTTTTATGAGCCCTTCGTATTTTCAGTGGTCTAAAATGTGCACATACTGTCTCTCACCGCTTTGGTTCAAAATACCACTAGGGATAGATCCTTAGTGTGAGAAAGTTTGTCAGTTTGCTTGGCTTGGGTTTGTGGTTTTCACTGGGCACTCCAGTTCTCTCTGTTATCCCTCAATGCCTCAATTTCAGTGAAAAGTTTTTGACTTGGGCATTAAAACTACTCCACTCCTTTTTTCTAATTGGTATACATGAGATATACAGTCCTATTTTCTGACTGGTAGTATTTATCCTTGTTAAGTACTGGTAAACTCATAAGGTCGATCATGACAAAAGGTAATTGGCTTCCCACTGTTTCACACCTTAAAGTATTTTGTAAAAAGACAGTTGACAGTTTTTTAGATCACCTAGTAGTATATATTATCAAATGTATATATACCTTTAGTATACTCCTAGTTAATTGGTTTAATATAGTTATAAAATTCTGCAAGTGATTTCATTTTTTCAAGTGCACATGCAGACGTCCCTCTAGCAGGAGGACTCGGTAACACTCGCTTACAAATCATGATGCCTCTCACTGCCAAGGTTCGAATCCAAATTAGGACAAATCCTAGTCTGAAAATTTTAGTCAGTTCATTTGCTGAATGTTGGTGGTGTATTTTGTATAATTTCTCTGAGCACTCCAGTTTCCTCAACCACTCCTGAATTGAACACCTTGATATATATATAAATGGTAGAATCTTGACTGGAGTGTAAAACTCACGCCAATCCATTTTACCACTTTACCTATATCAGCATGTTACACATGCAATTTTTATGGATCCAACCACTTTCTATATAAAGCAAATGCTTACAGATCGCAGTGTCTCCCACTCTGGCAGATCTTAGACTGAGAAGGCTACAGTTATCTGTGATTTTCTCCAGGCACTCTGGTTTCCTCTACCATCTCAGATTTGAGCGAAAGAATCTTAGTTGGGCATAATACGCCATTACACCACATCTACTATGAAACATGCTACATTTTATTCAGACACACTGATTTTCTCCAGACACTCTGGTTTCCTCTACCAACTCAGAATTGAATAACAGAATCTTAACAGAGACATAATACACCTTTTATTCCACATTTTCTAAGCAACATGCTATGTTTTCTTCACACAATCTGGTTTTCTATAGACACTCTGGTTTCCCCTACCATCCAAGATTTAAGTGAAAGAATCTTCACTGCCACATCTACTATGTGACCTGCTACATTTTCATCAGACAATCTGGTTTTCTATAGACACTCTAGTTTCCTCTACCATCCAAGATTTAAGTGAAAGAATCTTCACTGCCACATCTACTATATGACATGCTATCTGAGGTCATCGTGCAGTCAACAGTCTACTGCACATAGCTAAGTTGTGGGAGGATTATTTAAGTAAGCGTTTTACATACATACCAAAACAGATTACATAATTTTACAGACTATTATCATGTGAATCAAACCATCACCTATGTTGTGCTCATGCTAATACATTGCAGTGTCTTGACTCCCACTCAGGCAGACCCTACACCAAGAAAGTCTACACAAACCAGTGGTTTTCTCCAGCATTCTGGTTTTCTCTACCATCTCAGAATTCGGGAAGAATCTTTGAGATCTAAGAGCACCACATCTATAATTAAACACGCTACATTGTCTCCAGACACTCTGGTTTCCTCTACCATGCAAGATTTAAGCGAAAGAATCTACTATGTGACATACACTGCACAAGGTCTCCCAGGAGTCATCAGTCTACTGCACATAGCTAAGTTGTGGGAGGATTTTTTAAGTAAGCATTTTTTTACCTACATACCAAAACAGATTACATATTATTATAGACTATAAACATGCATTTAATACTGAAAGTCCCAGGTCCTTAAGGCTATTTCTATTGTTACCTTTATTTAAATATAAGCAAAGTTTTTTGTATGGAAATCATCCACCTGGAACAACTCTCTATACACCATGCATGACCCACTAAAAATACCACTATATACTGATTATTGTGAAGAATAACTTTATAAAAATATCTCTGTTTGTTTGGATAAATTCAGTTTATTGTAAATATGTTTTAGTTTGGGTGTATAATCGTGACCTTTTTTAAGCAGAGAGGCATGTAATGAAGTGTAGAAGTCTAATGAAGGGAGAATTTTTACTGTGCATGGATTACATCAATAAGTGAAAAGTATAGTGTTTATAAGGATATAATTACCGGCACATAGAGTCTTGTTTACTGTTTGGATAAGAGGTAAGGTTTTATAATTCCTGATTTACAAAAAAGAATTGTCAGTCAATGGTAGGATTTCATTTTTCTTATAAAATATTTATACGATACATATTAGTTTAATGTGCATACAGACAGAAATGAAGGGTTTTTAAGGTATTGTACCTAACATGTTGGTCAACTATTACAAAAAAGGTTGAGGTCAAAAAGTGATGGCCATCGATCACATGATGCTGTTTGTCTAGATTAATACTCAATCAAAGGGAAAGGCATGCAGAATTTTGGGATATAATATTTTATTTTAAATTTTCATCCCCCTCCCCACCTACCCAAAGGTTTGAGCCATCGGTTGTACTAGATATATCAATGAATGTGCTTACTTAACACTATTGGAAAGACTCCAATTTTACCGTTTATAAAATTTCAGTTTCGATTGAAAAAGCTAAAAATGATGGAATCAACTTTTATCAACCCAGTTTAAACATTTCTGTGAATAATAAATAGTGTGTTGACAGTAGTCTTGATATAAATTCAACACATGGTAGCTGTTGCTGTATGCTCCCCTCCCTGAGTACCCGGCCTCAATTCCATTGTGGAAGTTCAATTTGTCAGTTTTCAAAATTTTTATTTTGTTTTTGGACCATGATTTGAACTTGGACTGGTATGTTTGTTTTTGTTATTATTAAGACCTCAGCTAGAAAGGAAGTGCTTACCCTTCCGGAGTACCTGGCCTTACTTTACGGTGGAAGTCCACATGTTTAACTTAATTTGCCAGTTTTCAAAGTTTTCACTTGTTTTTTTGGGGAGGATTGTTATTTGAACATATCAATTTGTTAGTGATTTATAAGCTAGAGAAATAAAATAAATGTAAATTGGAATTTTACAAGGTGGTTATGGCTTTTATCCCCCAGGACACATTACATCAGATAGACCTTGTAGTGGGAGGGGCATAGTTAGAGATAATCAGATATGTTGTTGTATTGTGGAGTTTATGATGCTTTAATTGAACTTGACTTTTATATCAAAAAACTTTATCTATAGATGTATCTAAATTGTTTTGTGAGATTTAGAACAAAATAATAGTTGACCTGTGTTTAAAAAGCCATTCATTAATTTAGCGATTCATTAATTTAGATTGGAATTACATTAACACCTCAATATAAAGACACTCTGTTGACCTGTGTTTAAAAGCTAGTACCTGGTCATTCATTTATTAGTATTGGGAATACAGAAAAAGCTTCTATAGTGACCACCTCTACATAAAGACCACATGTTAACTTTAATTGTTTATAGGCCACTGTTTTAAAGTCCCTTTGTTTCATATTTCAACAACTTAAATTCAAGAATATCTTGAAAACCAATATGATTATTCATAAATTTAAGCTAAGGAAACTTTTTTTTGAGTAATGATTGTGAAACTTATGAATACTGAACATTGTATTTTTGTGACCAGAGATTTCCAGTTAATAGATGCCCGAACAAACAAAGTACCTCTCTAAAACTAGACAAAATTTTCAATTTAAAGGTCGCCTGGTTTGAAGAAGAATCAGGTTTTGTTGCACACATGATATTTTTGCCATTTCTAATCAACAAGGCTACAAGTGGAGCACAAGAATAAAAAAACCATTGCATGTCAGGGCCTGATTGTCAGACCACTTGTCCATTCATTAAAACTAGTGTTTTAGGTTTGCTTCACATTTTAACCAAGAACTTTTATTTAAAGACTACCTTCTTAAGTCCATATTTCCTAGGTCCCATGAATGGTCTTTATATAGAGGTTTTACTGTATATAGAATCCATTATTTTTTTTTTATCTTTTGCCATATGTCACAATCCATTGAATACCTAGAAAGTTCAACTTTCATAAATGGAACTTCACCTTGATCTTTTAAAACTCTGCAGGATATTCGAGTCATCCTTGTGTTGTTGGTACTACATGTATTCTGAATATTTCGGTCAATGTGGTGTGTTGGAACCTACAGTAATTTATTCATTAACTGTTGATTATATTTGAGTTACATATAACAATGTATTGACATAAGTATAACATAAGTATGTTAAAAGATGTTATTAGTAAATATTATCATAGGGATTTATAAACTTTTGAACAAAGACAAACAGGAAAATGGGAAATAGTTTGAAAAGACTTTCTTTTGTACCACCCACATAAATTTGAGAAAAACAATTTTTCACAGAAATATTCGAAATGGTATAATTTTTAGGATTTATAGGCTTCTTCAGTTAAAATTTTAGTTGAGGGTACAAATGAAAGAATACCAAATTACTTGTATATACATGTGTAAAGAGCTGGATTTATGGTTTTAGTAAGTGGAGGGGGGATATAAGATGAGAACTGACAGTTCAATTTTTCTAGGGGTCTTACCAAATGGTGAAAAATAATGCATTATGGTACAATCTGAGCTGTAAAAGTCTTTCACTCAGAGTGCCAGACTCATGAATAATTGCACAAACAATGTATTATCTGTGACATAAAGAGGGTGGGGGCTTGCAATGCCTGCTATGGCTAAATCTGTTAGTTACTGATGTATGATGCTGGCTATGTTAAAAGTAAAGCCTTAATTTATATGTTTAAGCATGCATGTATACTAACTCTCTTTGAAATATATTTCTTTATGATTTTTTTCCATACTAATGTAGTTTTGTCACATATATGAAGGTAATTACAAAGGGAGACAACTTAGTTTGTGTGATTGCAAATTCCTGATAGTCTATGAAAAACTTGAAGTTTTATATTCTGGATGTTAACTTGATCAAAATAATTTCCATATAAAAGAACAACAACTTCAAAATCAACACCTTCTAGGTTAAAGATGTTGCTTTAAGTGAGCAAGGCTTGCCCATGTTGAATGAATACTCATAAACATATTTTTCACTGCACATGTTTGAACCCACTCAGAACAGATCCTGGTGTAAAAAAGTTTGTCAGTTTGCTTGCCAAAGTTTGGTGGTTTTCTACAGGTATTCCAGTTTACAATCCATGAATGGACCACCTCGATATAAGTGAAAGAATATTTACTGGTGTGTAAACTCCATTACTGCACTACTAACTCTCATTAGCCTATTAGTAAGTTGTGTATTTCATCTACAGGTCTGTTCATGCACATCTATTGGTAAACAAAATATATGACATATAACTTTCATTGGAGACCGCCAACCATTCAGCTGTTACATTGCACAAATTTTTTACCTGTTTGTTTCAGACACTGCACACCTACTACATTTGATCTTGAATGGATTTATTTTGTCATTATTATAACAAGAGTAAAACTTATTACATATGGCATTTATCATCATATGATAAAGACTGTTACACTGCATACAACAGGTGTTTTTTACAAGACAAGTCACAACTTATTTTCAAGTCATGGTCACAACCCAGCCAGGATCAACCCCCTAACTCCAACATACAAAGTGAACACTCTACCAGCTGAGTTATATTAGTGGTATTAAAAATTCATCATCACATGGTAGCCACTACCTACTTTCAAGTTAGACCCAGGATTTGAATTTCTGCATCCCACATATGATGTAAGCCCTTTACCAACTGAGCTACCATAGTAGTATTAAAACAAGATTAAAACTTACAGTCAAACCTGTCTATAAAGGTCACCCAAGGGAACGAGTAAAAGTGGCCTTTATAGGCAGGTGGCTCTTATATAAAGGTTCAAATAATATGAATAAAGAACAATTTGGCTACAATTCTACTAACCTTTATAAGTAGGTCTCCCTTATATAAAGGTGCCCTTTAAGGCAGGTTGGACTGTATTATAACATGTATTTTTGACGAGACAAGTCACTACTTATTTTCAAAATAGACCTAGTCAGGATTTGAACCCTCCTCTCACATACAGAGCAATCACTCTACCTACTTGGGCAACTGTGCTTCCATAGTGGATTGTAGTATTAAAAATGAGTAAAATTTATTATAAAATTTATCATCACCTGATGGAGTCTGTTACATGGCAAACATGGGACAAGCCGATACTACAAGATATATTATACATTTAAGTGTGTTAAGTTATTGTTGGCTATATTAACTTGTAATTTATTTATTTCACTAATATTTAAGTTATTTTGTTGCTATTTATGTTTTGATCAGTATTAAAACAATACAGGTTTGGTCATAAAATAGATATTTGCAGTTGGCCATAGACAAGGCAACTGAGTAAGTGAGTTGAGTAATGTTATTTAACATCCAAGTCAAGAATATTTCACTAATATCATGACGTTGCCAGCTATAAGTGAAGGTGCAGAAATTTTGCCTTTGCATTGCACTGATGGCATTATACAGCAGGGTTCTTTATCCTGCCACACCTACCGCTCTAAATGATGTTGCTATATATATAATAAATTTGCAGTATGGAAAATTAATTTCGAAGATAATAAATGATTTAAAATTTTATATGCTAAAATTGTCTCTTTATGGTGATTGAATTCACATTGTGAAATTGTATTGCTATTAAATTAAAGTGTTTTGATTTATTTTAAATTATTAAACATTGTACAGCACCAGTATCATGTGCGTTTTATTAAGCATTTGAACAGCACCAGTATCGAATGCATTTTATTACCCAACCATTTACTTAGTAACTATCTGTTGTGGTTTTATTGAAAATTTATACAACAGCTATCATTTATTTATACTTGATTACAATTAATTTGTTAATATCCTGTGACAGAATCAGTTTTAGTCCTACAGTCCCATTATGTAACTAATAAAAACAGCCAGATAATGATAAAAATCAAAGGAAAATTCTCAATGAACAAAAATTGACTGGGACGTTAAACTCCATTACTCAACTCAACTCAACTCAATGAACCAAAACCACAATGGTAGCTCAGATGGTAGAATGCTGGCTTTGTTTGTGTAAAGCTGGAGTTCATATTCCAGTGGGGAGATGCATTTGGTAGAGTGTTTTCTTTTGATATTGGAGGCTGTGTTTCGCACCCTGTCTGGTACTTAAAAATAGGTAGTGACTGTTCTTTAGCCAAGCACTTAGTATTTAGAAATGAAAGTTGCAGGGTCCTTAGGAAAAGACCTTAAAAACCATTGTGTCCCTTATATGTAAAAATAGTTGTGGTGCATTAATGAACCCTCCCTTTACATTGCTCTGACTGCACACTGCAAAGGTAAAATTTTCTGCCATTTGACCAATATCTGATGACATCTCGATATAAATGAAATATATGTGACTGAAACCTTATTCAATGAATTCATCCAGTTATCAATAAGCTTGGGCATCCGCCTTTTGAATTCAAAATTTTGAGAATTGTTATAATCATATTCATTCTGATAAAAACCGAGAGCTATCAAAATAAAATTGATGTTATTAAAACAGTAAAACAGTTCATTTTTTGTTAAAATATGATATTCAGAATGTTACTGTTTCAAATGCTGAATTTTAATTGAAATAGCATATTTTTCAAACAATACATTTATAGTGCTTCTGCTCCATCAAAGATATTTTGATTACAAAAGCAGCTATTTTATTTTTTGCAAATTTTTGCCTAACTGACTGAGAGGGATGTGCTGACATTGAAAGATAAAACTGGGGGAGGGGAGGGGGTGGGGATATTATGACTTTAATTATATACAAACCTACCCCAGCAGTACTCTTGTTCTTTATAGGCACATTGCTCAGCTTATTGAGAATCATCACCTTAATTTGTGAAGCAATCTGTCCTATTCAGAAGTAGCACAAGCTAACACAAGCTAGATTCCAGAAAATTATAAAAAAAATAGATTACAGATATGTAATTAAAATCAAACTTGAAATTATTATGAACCAATATAATTGGTTTTGCTAAAACGTAATTGGGTTATTGTCATATTGTTTTTCCTATGCAGCATTTATAATGTTGCCTACAGCATACCTTGTATTTGTGTCTTAATCAGCATATTTGCTATGCTAGAGGAGTGGGGTAAATTGATGATGTTTTATGCCCCAGTCACGGTTCTTTCACTTATATCAAGGGGCTCAGTTCTGGGATGGTAAGGACACCAGAGCATTCAACGAAAACCACTGACATTTAGCAAACGAAGTGACAGTTTTTTTCAAACTAGAATGTGTGTAGTTTAGTTGGTGAATCAAGGAACTGTCATCAATAAGCTTATGAAGAAGCCAAGCTTTTATTTCCAAAATCACCATTGGCTACGATACAAATTTCTTAGAAATTCTTTCAAAAAGCATATGTTACCAAAAAGTACTTCAAGAGGATTATGTACTGTATTAAAAAATTTTAAAGAGTTGGGCACTGATAACTTTAAATTTGTGTAAACAGGTTAAAGGCCAGGCAGTAGCGAATACAGTAGCAAGACATGATGGTAATTGTGAAAGGTAATCTGTGTACAACAAAATGTTATAGGATTATGTTAACCACAAAAAACATAAAATTTAAAATGCTTTTTAAGCAATTACAATGAATTTGGCATCTAAGATCCATTAATGACCTTCTAAAAGTCTTGAAATTAAATGTCTACAACAATTAGCCTTGTTTTCAGGGCAGGATTTACAAAACGATTTGTAATGAATTTTAATATTGTTTTATTTGCAGTTTGGCCAGTTTAATATGTATAGGCAAACAACATTGACCTGTCTGCTTGACCTTTGATTACCAGAATACAAAAAGGATGATCCACACAGTTGATTGGATAGTGTTAGGATTCTCAATTAATACATACACAATGCACATATTTCCCTCTATGATGTACGGTAGACAAAATAATCACTTGTGTTTCCTACACATAAATGTACTGGTCCATAATAAACTAAAGGTCAAGCAGACAAGTCAGTGTTGTTTGTCTATGTACAGTACAGGCCTGTCTAAAGTTTAACACTTAGCTAACGAAAAAGAATCAATGTTGAGTGGCTGAGATATGGATGGCAAGTGACTGAAAAACTTTGGAGTGATAGATAGCAGCCACCGGAAAGTTGTCAAGCTACAGTGAATGAAGGGATTGTGATGAGCTGCAGATTCGGTACTTTGAATTCCTAAGCTTGGTGTTAAACTTTCAACCAGTCCTTACTGTATATATAATACATTTACGTATATGTATGTTTTGTATAACAGAACTTGGGACATAAGTATTTAAAAGCATTTGTCTATCCTAATCCTACTTGGACATAATCACGTAAACTTTAATCCATCATATTCCATTTTGTTACCAAATCTTTTAATGCAATATTTACTTAAACTTAACGATTTTTGTACTTGATTATAAAAAATCTTTTCAGTTTTTGTTATTAAATGTAAAATTTTATACAATGTAACTGTGTTATAAAAAAAATCCAACTCAAAATAGATAAACAAATAAATACTCCCTTTATTATTTTAAATCTCTGTGAAATTTGAAAAGTCCTTTCTGGTTTATAAACTCTCCATATTTCATAACTTTGAATATAGCTTATGGAGCTTAAGGGTCACTGCTGAGCACCTCAACTAACAGTGTTTGATAACTTAGAACTTTTTTATCATTGTAAGCACCTCATGTTGTCTTTTAAGAAAGATTGCTTGCTAAACATCGTTGGTGTTCTATGGGATGGGCACTCTGGATTCTTCCAATGAAGATCTAGAATAATTAAACCAGTGTTTAAAAAAATAAAAATTGTCATCCAGTCCTTCTCTTGATAATTTCAATATTTTCTATAGTGGATTGAAGAAGACAGACTTCTCAAAAAGTAACCAGTCCTTACCAAAATGTACCTGCAGACTTAGACTGTGTTACTGGCTGTTAATTTTAACACTTGATAAACAAACACCTTCATTTTTAAATGTCTATGCAAATTTAAAAGTCCTATATGCCTGACCTCTCAGTGTTTCATAACTTTGAAAATTAGCTTGGATCTCTGCACCTCTCAGGAGCCTTGATTGCCAAGTGGTCTAAAACATGCACTAGCTTCCTGATTACAGCCCCTCTCAATGCATAGGTTGGAATTCCACTAGGAACATGTGTGTAAAAGTTTGTCAGTTTGCTTGCAAAAGCTTAGTGGTTTCGCTGGGCACTTCAGTTCCCTCCACAATCCCAAAACTGGCCTCCTCAATATAAGTAATAGAATCTTGACTGGGATATATAAAACTCTTACTACATAATCCATTCTGCACCTCTCACTGCTTATGTTGAAATTACACTTAGTAGATTTGTTTTCAAATTCCTAGGACTGACAAAAATGGAGATGACAAGGTAATTGAGTTGCATTATAATGCGGTTTTACTGTAGATAAAAGACTTTATAAAAATCAAGTAATTGAGTTTATTAATTGAATGAAGCACAAGTAAAGCTTTTCATGTACTGGCAAAGGAAAAAAAATTATAAGTCTTCGTTTAATGTTACATACATCTTTATCAAATTATCTAGGACAAAGCTATTCTAATTATAGTATGCTAAATAATCCAAACGACAATTACTTACAAGCTTTGATCTTATGTTATTTTCCAGCTCAGTTGCTATACTGATTATTGTTTTTTAGCATTTAGGTTGTTTATAGTTTTTTCTGATACTGTATCAAAGGGACTTTTGATGCAACTGGATTTGTTGTTTTGCTGATAGTTGTTAAAATTTATCATGTTTTTCCCTTACCTTACTTGAAATCACTGGAGTTGCGCAGTTGGTAGAGTGCTTGTTCCGTAAGTGGGCAGTTGTGGGTTCGAATCTCATCCAGGTATGACCCAAGACTTGAAAGTGGGCCATGCCACAGTAGGCATGGCATGATAAAGAACCCTGATGTATAGTGCCATCAGTGCAACACACAGGCAAAATTTCTGCACCTTCGTCTATAGCTGGCAATGTCTCAATATAAATGAAATATTCTTGACTGGAACTTTAAACACCATTACTCAACTTAACTCTTACCTTACTTTGAATCCAATGTTATAAGTCAGAGATGTTAATTTTCAGTCAAACGTGTTTATAAAAGCCACCCAAGGGAATCAGTAAAATGGCCTTTATGGACATTGGTGGCTTTTATATACAGGTTCAAATAATGTGAATAAATATCAATTAAGATATAATTCTATTGGCCTTTATAAGTAGATGGCCCTTATATAGAGGTGACCTTTAAGACAGGTTGGACTGTAGTTCTAAAAATATGGAGGAAACAAGAGTGATCAAAGAAAACCACCAAACTTCAGCAAGTGAACTGTCCAACTTTTCCACACCAGGATGTGTCCTGAGTTGGATATATACTATAGCCATAAGAGGCACTGTGATCTATAAGCAAGCATTTTAGGCCACCAAGCTACTGAGGTCCTACAAATTAAAAATGGCGGGGATAAGTGCTTTAGACTATATGCCTACTGAGACCCAACAATCAACACAGGCCAACGTAGGCCAGATTAAGTTATTATCAGTACATGTACTGGTATATTGAATACTGTATAAGAAAAAATATTCGTATGGGGAAAATATTCACTACTTTCATGGACCATGACAGTCAGAACCCTGAAAATTTCTTGCTGCCAAATAGTTTAGAAGGTCAAAACTGGAAAGTATCCTACCCCTAATGTTTCTTATATAGTATCTCTTTTCCTACTAATTATACTACATCAGTCCTCTTAATTGTATAGAGGGAAGAGTTGACTACAGAAAATCGGAATAACAGTCAATGAATAAATAATCCCCATTGGCTTAAGATTGGTTAGAAACCAATTACCATTATAAATTAAAACCTATTGATTGAGTTAACATGACTTATAGTTTTTCTAAAACTGTGACCTTCTAGTAGCCTCTTCATATATAGTGTAGCTTAAATTAGCTTTGTTTTAGAATTATAGCAGCTTAAAGTGTTAGAGTGTTAAAGTATCAATAATTGAAGTGCTTTAATGATTCAAGGACAAACTGCGGTTAAAGGAAGACTGCTTTCGAAGAGTCCCTTCTGTACTTCAAGCAAAACATCAACATGCCTTTTTTGGAGTACAGTAGTTTTTTGGTCTTATACATGTACAGTATAGTACTTTTGATTTCGTTCCAGAAATGCAGGTCTGGACCTCTACATATCGTCTTCACTTGAGCTCAAGACCATTCAAAACAAAAAAACAACCAGCTTACTACAAGACTGTTTGTAGTGTTTGAATTTATAATTACAGTCCAACCTGCCTTAAAGGTCACCTCTATATATTAGGGCCGCCTGCTTATAAAGGCCAATAGAATTGTATCCCAATTGTTCTTTATTCATATTATTTGAACCTGTATATAAAGGCCACCTGTTGATAAAGGCCACTTTTATTTGTTTCCTTGGATGGCCTTTATAGACAGGTTTGACTGTTCAATATATACAGGAATGTAACTTACCAGGTATGGTAACTACATGTATTCTGAGTTTGGAACCCAGCACACTTCAGAAAAGAAATTTTAAAACTAATAAATTATGTGAGTTTTCTTTTACTTTTCTGTTTCACAATTTGGCCATTATGATGCATATTTTCACAGTAATGCTAATGCTTATTCACAAAAGGGTTACAGCGAGTACTGTTAGGGCTATTGGGGTCCCTGCTAATTTCAATCCCTGATGTGCTATATAACTGTTATATGATTACCATTATAATCATTACCAGCGGAACTATGATTGACAGTTTACAAGGGATTTGTAAATGTCATAGAACTCATTATCATGTCTGATTGTTTTTATCATAGATACATACTTCAACATTGTGTATAGGCAAACAACATTGACCTGTCCGTTTGATCTTTAATGTAAATATTTATTATAGACCATTACATTTAAGTGTAGGGCAAATAAGTTCTTGTTTTGTCTGTATCAATGGTGAAATACTAATTTCAAACTTGTCTTTGTATGAAGAATCAATGGTCCAGGGCGAATCCTGCTGTATGACTATTCCCAGTGAAAGGTCAAGTTGACAGGTCAATGTTGCTTGCTTTTACTGATCAACATAATGACACATGGTATTATAGAGACTATTGGTTATTTATGATTTTATTAGGTTCAATGTCTTTGACAATGATCAAAATTGTCTGTCACATTGAAGCTTTTTGAATACATTGAAAAGGCACTTTATGTCTCCAGGCACTCTAGTATCCATCACCAACATCCCAGAACTAACCACCTTTATATCAGTGAAATATTCTTAACTAGGATGTACAACTCCCTTACTTCACTTCACTTCACTTCACAAGGCTTATTTGGGAAAACTCAAAACTTTCTAAAACTGAAAAACCATTTAAGGTCATGACCTTGTAGAAAGTAAAAATGAAATAAAAATAGCATGAATTATTTACAACTTGTTATAACAAATTTCTTTGACACAGATCAGAATTTTCCCTCAAATTAAGCTTTATAGATTAAGTTTTCAAGGCTTATTTGACAAAACTCAAAACTTTCTAAAGCTGAACAACCAGTAAAGGTCATGGCCTTGTTGTAGAAAGAAGAATGTAATATACTATGGATGTATATTTGTTTAGTGAGAACATTAATTATTTATAACTTAATTACGACAAATTTCTTTGACACGGATCAGAATTGTTGGTCACAATAAAGCTGTTTTATATTCAATTATTGCCGATTATAGAGAAGGAAATTGTTTTTTATTGATCCATGATTGAGTTAGAGGATATCCGGAAATC
The DNA here is from genome assembly GCA_021292105.1 of Anadara kagoshimensis. Classification (NCBI taxonomy): domain Eukaryota; kingdom Metazoa; phylum Mollusca; class Bivalvia; order Arcoida; family Arcidae; genus Anadara; species Anadara kagoshimensis. The sequence goes on along the minus strand of CM037870.1, from coordinate 2,056,320 downwards.
AGGGTGATTGGAAACCGACAGATCACAAATTTCTTTGAAAAGATATGTCAGTCTGAAGTGGTCACTTTTATAATGTATTAAAAACTTCAAAACTTTTAAAGTATTTCTCTCTTATTTCGGAAAAAGTCATAAAACAAAAATAAAACAATGTGGCCAAATAACATGTACATATGTACATTGGCATTTAAGGCATAGCCAATCAAAAACATGCAGTAAGTCCCAAGTGGTCATTGTTACAAATTTTTGAAAATTTTGCTTTAAAAAAATACCCATTTGTGGTTTTTTTTCAGATGAAAAATAGAAAATTGTGTCAAAATTAAATGTACCTAATTGGCATTTAATCCTTCTTTAAATTGCTAGTAGTCTTTAATGGTCATTGTTATAAGTACCCGTCTGATTTTTCCAAGAAAAGTCATAATTAAACAGGGAAGCAAGATCAATGCTACACAGCTGGAGAGAAATTATATCCTGGTTTGTTCCTCAGCTGATTAATTTTAGAGGAAATTAGTTTCAAATATATAGCATTCCGATTCACTCTGTCTTGTTTACTGGGACTCCCAAGGTAATTGATGTATCACCGGCCATGCCTTTTATGTTCTGACACTGGCCGCCATCATGGTACCAAAGCAGCGTCATGGCAAATAATGACATATTAGTGTCAGTGATGTCAATATATGAAATAATTTAGACCACATTTTCTTTCATTTTGGGTTTAATTCAAGAATGCTGGGCCTTTGTTTGAACTTTGTGTGCTTTGCCGGCGATCTGTCAATTTAAGTAGTAGAACCTCTTCTAACTTGATATTTATATATTCAGTATTGTAAATAAAGAAATTTTAGCAGCAGTTTTATTTTAGCCCTTCACACAGTTTGGCCTTTCTGCTAAAGTAAGATTAGATCCTCTATAACTATGCCACCTCATTTATTGCCAAACTAGTTTGATGGCAAAAATCCATTATCTTCTACGGTATGTTTAGTCTTTATAAGCCTTCTCAAAATCCCTTTATAACACCAAATGTGACTGAACAAATGGTGGCAATGAATTGATATTTTATTATATTAGCAAGTCCTTAAAAAGTTAAATTTCTATCACCAAGTCCTTAAAATGGTCAAGTTTTCTTATCAGCTAACCTTAAAATTGGTCAAGTACACGTATGTCCACTTAAAATTGCCTATTAACTTCTTTGATACTCACTCAATCACTGATGACACTTATTTTTTTACATCGACCACATGTGTTCATATGAAATATATATTTTATTTCATTTCATGAGATTCTAATTAATCTCTGGTAGACTGTCGTGCCTGTGGTGCTAATTACCCAGCATAGTAAATGTCTATATATTACAATGTAGATGTATAATATCGCTAGTTCATCAGCCAGCCAGCGTTTATCCTTAAACCTTGTCAAATCAATACATTGGATGTAGAATTTCAACCATGTCACACTTGTAATATGACATTTTTCCGATTATAAAGTGGAATTTTTTTGTTCGTCTGTGTAAATTGAGATATAATATTTTGCGCATCTGGTGTGCGAAGTTTTTAACGGATATCGTTTCACTAGTACAATGTAGTTTGAGATTTTACCATGGATTAAAACTGAAATTTAAATCTCCATTCACTTCGTGACTTGCTGTGTCTTGTAACAAGTTATTATAGTGTATGATTTAACCACGACCGTTTAAACAGGTAATTCAGTTTAATTTTGTTTTGTACGATTTTCTATAGATAGGAATTTGGATTTATATTGGTGTATTTGTATATTTATATCTTGCATTTAGTATTTTGCAATCTGTTTTGGTATAATACAATTATTATAAGCATTCATCTATACTATTGGAGGGCATTGGGGTATCTGTTCTGTGATAGTGGAGGAAACCCAAGTGTCCAGAGAAAACCACTGACCCTCAGCAAGTCAACTGACATACTTTCTCACATAAGAATCTTCCCTTGTGGGATTCAAACCACTGCGGTAGCTCAGTTGGTAGAGTGCTTGCTCCGTAAGTGGAAGGTCGTGGGTTTGATCCCTGGCCGGGTCTGACCCAAGACTTGAAAGTGGGTAGTGACTGTTCTTTCGCCAAGCACTCGACATTACAAAATGAAAGTCACGGTTCTTTCGGATGGGAACTTAAAATAAACGAGGTCCCGTGTCACAGTGGGCTTGGCACGCTAAAGAACCCTGCTGTATAACTCAACTCCTTGTTGGATTCAAACTTGGGAAGTGAGAAGGGGCTGTGATGTATAAACTCGCATTAGACTGATCAGTTACTGAGGCTCCCTGTAGACAGGAATTTTGATTTGTTGGTGTATTTGTATATTTATATATCTGTGTACTTGGTATTTTGCAATCATTTTTATTTTCAACTTTGCATGAGCATTTATGTATAAAAGTGATGTAATGGGTTTTTATGTTAAAGCCAAGAATCTTTCAGTTACACAAGGTGGCCAGTTGTGGGAGGAAACTGGAGTGTCCAAAACACCTCTGATTTTTGGCAAGCGATCTGACAAGTTCCATCACTTGGATTTTCCTGAGTGGGATTTGAACCTATTTGGTTAGAAGTGCTGTGATCTGTAAATTTCTGCTTTAGCCTGAGTGTTCTAGGGCACCAGCTAACATACCACCATGTCATTTACCACCACGGTTTCAACCATACTCAGGGAAAATTCTAGTTTGAAAAAGTTTGTCATTTGCTAAAGATCGATGATGTTCTCAAGGTACTCTGGTTTCCTCCACTATTCCAAGAACTGACATCAATATAAAAAAACTAAAACACCATTACCTTACTTTATTCTGTAATTGGTTACTGTCTGTAGATTTTCTAGATGCATATAGTGTTAAGCTGAGAAGTATTGGTACTAGTAAATGCCACTTCACCTGTAGCTGGTGATGTCTCGATATACTTTTGACTTTGACATAAAACCTCAATCATTCAATCACACGAAAAAGAGAAATTTTTTGTAGAATTTAAATAACTTTTGGTTTGTTACAAATAATTTTAAAATATTTTCCTGGTTTCTGTAAATCTATACAGGGTCTTTAGATTAATGATTGTATTATTAACAAGGAAGTACTAGTATTCTTTTATTCAGAGAAGTTCATATTCTTGGAAAACCTTGAACCTGGACAAGTTACGGTAATAAAACCTTGATTCTCGGTCATCAGTATTAATATTTGATAAGGAAGGATTTGTTACATGGATTGATAAATGTCAAAATATAAATGCAGTCTTTTATAGATAAAACTATGGAATTTGATCTACCAGCATATCACATAACCAATGACTGGCAATGTCATTAAAATTTGTGTTGAATGTTTTGGAAAATGTTTATATTGAAATTGCTGAAATAATATTGTTTTACGGAAATCATCAACTGATGCAACTTAATAAGCAATATGGCAACATGTTTTTCAAACCATCTTCATGATCAAAATATGAATAGTCAATGGCACATTTACTCCACCTGAAAATTGTTACTGCAAAGTTTTATTAAGATAGTTTATGAGAAAAGTGGCAGACAAAATATTGGTGGAAGAAATGGAGTAAACCTTTTAACCCTGCCACCCCACCCCACCCCCATCCATACGTTAAAGGGACATATTAATGATCTCGTTTTGCACATGCATTATGTGGTATCACTATAATGGCATGCTGGAAGGACAGGCAGGTTTAGCTCTGGCTCTCAAAAAGTTGGAGCATTAGCCAATTTTAAAATTTAGGAGCCAATTTATATGATGAGAGCAATAAATCTAAAACCTAAACTAAATGCATAAAAAAGTTTTAAATTTAGTTCTGCTAATCTGCTGTATAGATTTTCTTGATTATCAGCATTTTGTTAAAATTCTTTTACTTTTTCATACTTGTGTAAAAAAATAGAAGAAGAAAAATTAGCAATTTTAATCATGCCTCATAATTGAAATTGGTAAAATTTCAGAGCAAAAATATTAACCAAAGCTATATTTTGTAGCCAGAATTTATAAAAATCACAATTGGTTAAATTGGTGAATAGCAGAGCTATCACTGTGCTGGCAAAGTTTCCTAAATGTCACTTCAGTAAGAGAAACCTGATATCAAGTGTTCCGAGAATTTACAGATATTTGTTAATATTAAGATTTGAATTTTGATTTGACATCTTGTCTCAGATGACAAAGTCTTTATTTATTGCACACAAACAATCGTTTCTTGAGCCGCAGTGTCTTATTCACATATTCCCTTGTTAAAAAAAATAACTTGATACACTGCAGGATTAATTCAACTCATCACGATAATATTATTGCATTAAAGCTTTCTAGCACATTCACATATTCCTAGATGAATACTCGTCTGAAGATAAAAATTTGGTCTAGTATACGATGTATTGTGGTTATATAATAAAACTTACATTTATATCATGGTGATGCAGACATATCAATCTAATGTGAAGTTAAAGCAAAATTATAGTCTTAGAAATAAATACCAAATAAAGTACTGTTTTATTTATGTACAGTAAAAACCACTACTATAGCTCAGTTGGTAGAATGAGAGGCTGTGGTGGCCTAATGGATAAGACGTTTGTCTAAAAATCCAGGGTCTCTCACCGCTATTAGTTCGAGTCCTGCTTAGATCACCTGTGGGAAAGTGAATTTTCCTTGCCATTGGCCTTTACTGGTTCACTGGTATCGGTATAATGGACTGGGGGGAATGGTACTCTTGTCTGTGGCGTACTGACTCAGTGAGTTAGCACTTTAAAGTCGCCTTGAGTGCACGCTAGTTCACGGCACGCCATACTTGCACTTCACATGCATACACGAAATTGTTCATAGATTAATCCATTGAGATTAATAAAATAGTTCTCGTCGCGAATAGCTGAAAAATTGCTGATGCGACGTTATGCAACATTCAACCAACCAACAATCAGTTGGTAGAATGTTTGCTGCATATGTGGCAGGTTGTGGGTTGGAACCCTGGTCAAGGTCTGATTAAGACTTACTGTTTTTTGCTAAGCACTCGGGATTTAGAAATAAAAGTAAGAGAGTCCTTTGGAAGAAATCATAAACATGGATCCCTGTGTCCCTCCCTGCACGTTGCCCTTAACATACCACAAAATTTTTGCCACTTTATCTATAGTTGGTGATGTCTCGATACAAGTAAAATATTCTTGACTTTGACTTAAAACCCCATTCAATCATTCAATATCCTTTGATATGAATACTCATGTGAAACAAAAAACGGTCTTATATACGATGTATTGATAGTGGTTATATAATAAAACTTACATTTATATCATGGTGATGCAGACATATCAAGCTAATGTGAAGTTAAAGCAAAATTATAGTCTTGTAAATAAATTCAAAATACAGTACTGTTTTATGTATAGTTAAAACCACTACGGTAACTCAGTTGGTAGAGTGCTCGCTCCATTGGTGGGAGGTCATGGGTTCAAACCATGGCAAGGGTATGACCAAGACTTGAAAATAGGTAGTGACTATTTTTTCACTAAGCATTTGGTATTTAGAAATGAAAGTCACAGGATCCTCTGGAAAACACCTAAAAACCAATGACCCTCCCTGCATATTGCCCTGAATGCACTGCAAACGTAAAAAATTTGCCACTTGACTTATAGCTGGTGATGTCTCGATACCAATAAAATATTCTTGACTTAGATTTAAAACCCCATTTAATCATTCAATATCCTTTGATATGAATACCCATGTGAAACAAAAAACGGTCTTGTATATGATGTATTGATAGTGGTTATGTAATAAAACTTACATTTATATCATGGTGATGCAGACATATCAATCTAATGTGAAGTTAAAGCAAAATTATAGTCTTGTAAATAAATTCAAAATACAGTACTGTTTTATTTATAGTTAAAGCCACTACGGTAGCTCAGTTGGTAGAGTGGTCGCTCCATTGGTGGGAGGTCATGGGTTCATATGCTGGCAGGATTCTTGTCAAGACTTAAAAATAGGTAGTGACTGTTCTTTCGCCAAGCACTTGGCATTTAGAAATAAAAATAATGTTGTCCTTCGGAAGAAACCTTAAAAACTGATCTCGCTTGTCATGACGGGTATGACATGTTAAAGAATCCTCCCTTGCACATTGCCCTGAATACACTACAAAGGTAAACATTTGTGCCACTTCACCTATAGCTGGTGACATCTTGATATAAGCAAAAAATTCTTGACTGGGATCTTAATTCCAGGGGTGGGGATGGGGAGAGGGTGGAAGCAATTATACGCTTCTGGAATATATTATTATCAATGATATTTACTTTATATTTACTGGCATGTACTTTTGCAAGAGTGCATTGACTTATTGAAACCAATTTGTATCAGTAAAAATCAATCATGCATATAAAATGAAGGTTGCTGAAATGAATATTAGCAATAAGTAGAATAATGAGGAAATATACAGTAAATTGTAGGATATTAGTATTTACTTACCGGACATCAAAGATATGTAATAGCTTTGATCCATGGTTAATGTGTTAGTATTGAACTGTTAATGACTGTTTAACTTTCATAGAAATTGGTGCTGAAACCAATAGGGTTAGCTTAATGGAAAATTTTTGGATGCACACCAGAAACTAATGGTATCAAAAGCTATGTTTCCATTCCTGGTAGCCAAAATCGCCATTGGCTACTAATTTCTGAGGAATTCTTTCAAAAAGTAACCTATTTTAGCAAATTTGTGGAAAAATACTTTAAAAAGGACTATATTTTCACAAATTTTGGAAATTTGGCTACTAATTATTTCAAATTTGTGGAAACCTAGCAAAAGGTATACCTGAAATCCCAACTTTGGACATGTCTCATGTCTAATTTACCTGACTAACGACACATTTGCATGACAAAATCTATGATTCATCTTGACTGACTAGATGAACATGTTCAATCAAACTACTTACTAGTTAATAATATTTAATTTGCCTGACTTAGCATTGCCAATACCATGACTGCCTAGATAAACATCTCCAATTAAATCAGAGATGATAAGGTTTAGGGCACTGTCTGCTAATCTTAATTTTCAGAATCGATTCTTTCTAGATCTTTTATTTTACCAACTTCATGTATAATAACATTTAATTTGCCCTGACTATACATTTCCATAACCAAAATGGTGATTCCATGACTGAATAGATGAACATCTCCAATCAAACTAAATTATATTTTAAGTTTATTCTATATTTTTGTGGCACATTCTGCTATTAGTCTGATTTTAAAAATTCAGTCTTTCCAGATCTTTTGTTTTAGCAGCTACATGTATATTAATGTTTAATTTGCCTGACTAACTACACATTGGCATTACCATATTGATGGCTCCTATTATATTTTTAATGTTCCTCGGCTAATTTGTATACAAATTATCTTTACATACAGACATCATTTACTACATAATTCCCTATCAGAGTAACATCGATTTTGAATTGAACAAAGTAGTACAAAATGTTAAATGCATGAAGTTTTTTTGATGATCAAGAGAGAATTATCATCAAGACATGCAATTGAATCAATATTTCATTTATCACTGTTAAAATCATCTAATTTAAATGAAACAATCTGGTTTCAATAATAGAACAAGTTTAATAATATAAGAATTCTGTAGAACTGACAATCTGCTTTTAATTTGGTCCAATTTCAAGGTTTTAAACCTATACATTGTATTCTCCAAAATATGTAGTCTCCTTTCCACAATTTTATCAAAAGTGGGCTCAGTGGCCAAGTGGTCTAAAGCGTACACCTATAGATCACTACCTAGATTATTTAACCACTGCAGTAGCTAAGTTGGTAGAGTGCTTGCTCCATAAGTGGGAGGTCATGGGTTCGAACCCCAACCTAGTCTGACTCAAGACTTGAAAGTGGGTAGCGACTGTTCTTTCGCCAAGCACTCGGCATTATGAAATGAATGTCATGGTTCTTTTGGATGGGAACTTAAAATAAACGAGGTCCCGTGTCACGGTGGGCTAGGCACACTAAAGAACCCTGCTGTATAATGCCATCAGCGCAACGCACAGGAAAAATTTCTGCACCCTCACATATAGCTGGTGATGTCACAATATACGTGAAATATTCTTGACTGGGACGTTAAACACCATTACTCACTCACTCTTACACTACCTAGATTAGAATCCCACTCAGGACTCTTCCTTCCTAGCATGAGAAAAATTGTCAATTATCTGGCTTATGATGGTTTTTGGGGCACTCTGGTTTTCTCCACCATTTTCTAGAACTTAAAGCCTTGATATAAGTGAAAAAATCTTGACTTGGGAGTTAAACACCATTACTCAACTCCACTCCACTCCAATTTGGTTAAATCATGTTTTCAATGTTTCTCTGCAAATTTTTATACAAATTATCTTTACATTTGACTGATCATTCAGACATCATTTACTAATTCCATATTATTTGTGTAACATTGATTTTGAATTGAACAAAGTAGTATAAAATAATAATTGCACAAAGTTTTGTTTGATGATCAAGAGAGAATTACCGGTATCTGTAAGACATGCAAACTGAATTAACGTGTCATATATTGCAATGAAATCAGCTGATTTAAATAATGGAATAAGTTACGGTAAATAAAAAAAAGAATTCTGCAGAACTGTCAAGCTGCTTAAATTAATGGGAGCAAAAGTGAGAGCCATTCCAAAAGTCTAAAACTACCTGTATACATTGGATTTTCCACAATATGTAGGCTACTTTTCCCAATTTTGTCATAGGATCTAAAGTATGTGCATATGGATCACAGCATCTCATCTCTCACCACATAGGTTTAAATCCCTCTCCAGACAGATCCTTATGTTGAAAAGTTTGTCAGTTCAATTATGTCAAAGGTTTAAAAAAGTTTGAAAAGTGGGGGGGTATATAGTGATAGGGGTGTCCGTCCTTCCGTTACACCTTAGGGTACCTATCTCTTATCTGCAACTCCTCTTAAACCCTTCAATGGATTTTCATGAAACTTTCACACAATCTTTATGATATAATGTAGATGTGCACCTCCTATTTAAAAATTATAGCGATGGATTTTTTTTATATGGGGGAGCAGGGGGTATTTTTGTGAGCTTGTGGCTCACATTTTTTTCTAGTTTTTTTTCTATGGGCATCCTGGTTTACCCCACCATTCCAGATCTTAATGCCCACCTCAGTATAAGTGATACAATCTTAATTTGGGCATTATGCCAATCCATTCTACTTTGATAAAATCATGTTTTTAATGTTCTTTGGCTAATTCTTATACAAATTATCTTTACATTTGACTTCATTTACTAATTCTGTATCATTTGAGTAACATCGATTTTGAATTGAACAAAGTAGTATAAAATGCTAAATGCATGAAGCTTTGATGATTAAGAGAAAATTATCTTCAAGACATGCAAACTGAATCAATGGGTGAAATTTATCGCTGATGTTATCATCTGATTTGAATAATGGAATAAATTAAATCATATGGGTATTCTGCAGAATTGTCAGTCTGGGTGCTATCAGTCAGCATGGTTTGTGAGAGTGAATTGTGCTTAATTTTCATAGATAATCCAATAAACTTGAATAAAATTTGATACTTCTCTGTTACTTAATTCTAGTCTTAACTAGAAATTGCTCTCGAGGTCTGCATAGTGCAGGGTGAAAGGTTGCTGCATGATAGTGATTCTTTTGCATATACATGTACCATGTAATACGTAACTATGGTTATCACATGTCATTTTCCCCAATATGTAAGCGACTTTTCCCAATTTGATTAAACCAAGTACAAATTGTATTTTTTACATTTCTACATTAAATTTCTACATTAAATTGATTCCATCCTAAAATTGACATTAATCGACAGTAATTTTCTGAATTCTATGGGCCCAGTGGACCCAGTTCCAATAAGGTATGTGATAGCCCTGTAATCCATGATCAATCAAACAAATTTGTAGTCATATAAATGACTGTTATTACAATTCCTTCATTTCTGGTAGAATTAAGAAAGATTTTGTTGTATTGAAAAGAATAACATATTGGAAATTTGAAGTCATCAAATGAATGTTATTACAATTTCAAACATTGGTAGAATTAAGAAAGATTTTGTTGTAGTGAAAAGAATAACATATTGGAAATTTGAAGTCATGTAAAGGAAAGTTATAACAATTTTATACATGTCTGCTAGAATTAAAAAAGATATTGTTGTAGTAAAAAGAATAAGATATTGCAAATTTGTAGTCATGGAATTGAACATTATTACAATTCTATTTATTTCTGGTAGAATTAAGACAATTTTGTTTTATTGAATATTGAACCTCACGAACCTGTAGGCAACCATAGAAGTCAGAAAATTAAATTTTACAACATTTCATGATGTAATTTAACATGGCTGTTTGTTTATCTTGGTCCTTTGGGGTATAAAACAATAATAAACTCTAAACTTTTAAATTAAATCTACATGTTTATTATGTCTTTTGGTTAGGAGAAATGTTAATTTGAAAATGCTTTACGATACCATTGCTCTACATGTATCAAGTTTTTGGATTGGAGATCTAAACTTTTAAATTGAATCTACATATGTATTAGGTCTTTCGGAAATGGAGAAAAATTAATTTGAAAATACTTATGATATACCATTTCTCTACATGTATCGAGTTTTTGGATTGAAGATGAATTAATTTGAAAATACTTTACAATACTATTTCTCTACATGTGTTGAGTTTTTAGATTGGAGATTAGAGATGAAATTAAGGATACCATTTCTATATATGTATCAAGTTTTTTGATTGGAAATTGGAGACAAATTAATTTGAAGATCTTCATGGTTCTTAGCATTTCTTTCATATTGGATGTACAGTAAAACCTTGGTTCATCGCCACCATTTGTATCGTCAAATTTTGGCATTATAAAGGGGTTTGGCAATAATTCGAGGGAGGCACATAAGGAAAAACATAAACAAAATGAATTTTGGGACTTCGAAATAGTGTGGCAATAGGCGAGGTGGCAAAGTTATCGAGGGGCATTATAACGAGGTTTTACTGTAGTTCATTACATATACTCTGTTTATGTGCTTAAAATGTTTAAAATCACAAGGGATTTCATGTTATCTGGAAAGCTTTTAACATTGGATCAAAATTGCATTTACATTGCCACTGTAAAATTTATCTCTTTAAATAAATGCATAGATGTTTATAATTTAAATATCATGAAGTCTTGATTTATCTCAGAAGGCTTGAAACTAGTTTTAATTCATATCCATTTCGGATGCTTTGAATCCATACAACAATTATTTATAAATGTCAGAAAATTGAAGATCCAGTGTCTGGCAGTAATGGTAATATTCATTGTAAACGCACACATAATTTGTTTGTGTTTCAAATTATTTTAAATTTTCCAACTTCCACTTTGATTGAATTTTTTTATTTGCATTTCATGTATGATTTGTTTATCTTTCAAATTATTAAAAATTTTATGGCAATTATCATGTTTATATTTCAAATTGCTTTTTTTTATTTAATGGTTTTTATCCATTAACCAATTAGGGATTGGCTAATGTTTGGCAGGTTAAATTAATCTTTAATGGAAATTAATTTTCAACTATTGTAAATTGGAAATTTTTTGCATCAGCTAATTTTCACAAGTGACAACATTTCAAGTTATTTGTTTAGATTTTATTTATTTTTTTTGCATCATACGATGACAATTAGTGCAACTGGGAGTTAATTGCATTGTTTATTAAATTTAATTTCATATGGCAGTTTTAATTTTTGTGTCTTGTCACTCTCCAAAATTCACGCAAGAAAATTATAAATGTGAAAATTTTTAAATTTTCAGTACCAATAATGTCTAAACATCCAAAAATAGATAGAAGTCTTTCTTTTTTTCAAAAAAAACTAAAAAAACTATTGTTTTTCCAGATGACACTCATAGTAAATTGTCAATAAATCTATATGTCCATCAATAGCTTGAAGTCTTTTTTAAAAAAATCACATTTATCCCAGATGACACTCATAAAAAGCATCATATGCTGTTGGATGATAAATTTTCAATTAATCTCTATAACCATGAATAGCTGAAAGCCTTTTTGAAAAAAATATTGTTTTTCAAGATGACACTGACAAAAAACTTAAGCGTTAAATATTGTTTAGAGGTGTTTAATGCTATACAAATTTAATTAAATGTTTTAAAAAATTTGACTAATTGACAGCATGCCGGCATCAAGCGAGAATTTATGTGTCACTTAAAACACCAAATCTTTATGTTTAATTAAATTTAAAAAGTAATCAATTTTCAGTTTTAACTAAAACCAGGATATTGAAACCATTATTTGTTTTGTAACAATTGTAGCTGTTTTAAAAGCAATTTTATACTGAAACTTGTGACTAAAACCAACTCGTAATGCACATTTAGTGTATTGATTACTGTACCATTAGATAATTACTAAATTGTAATGTCTATATTTTCCAGTTCAAAACCATCATCATGTTATGTTTGTGCGTGCACTTATTGTGATGTCTGGCTTCTTATTATGTTTTCATTTTTATTTTATTTTTTTATTTTTTATATCTAAAAAAAAAATTTTTACATGTAGATCTATTCATTTCTATGGTTACCGGTATTTTGTTTTTGAAAACTGCCTTATTAATATGTTTACGCTGTCACTGTACTCGGAAATGATGATATTTATGTCTGAAGTTTAAGTTCATAGCAGTCACCATGTCATGTACACTTGTTATATATATAACTTAACATTGGACATTTGAGCGAAAGCATAGGACAAAAAATATGGACATTTAAGCGACAGAGTTTTAACTCATTTGAGTGAAATTCCAAACATATCGTAGACATGTGAGCATATTTTTTCTTAACCTGACTGAAATCTGTCGCCTAGCCTGCTCACTGCGATGAGGTGGAAGTAGGATTTTGAGCAGGATAAAGTTTTTGAAAAACATGAAATTTACAGTAAAATCTCAATGCAATGACACGATTTGTTCAGTCAAATTTTAGCAACTTTAAGGGTTTAGTGATAAGCTGAGGGAAGAAAATAAAGAAAAAGAAGAAATGGATTTTGGTACTTTAAAAATGTGAAGTGGAAAAATTATTGAAGGCCATTATAACAATGTTTTACTGTTTTTCTGATGGTTTGGATGGAGGAGAGCTATTTATGGTAATTTCTCAATATAGAAATGTAATTCCCCCAAGTCCATGTCAGACAGTTGTGATTTTACAGTATGTATCAAATACACGAAACTAATTCATGGTGTCTATGAAACTGATTCATGGTGTCTATGTTACACTGGTACTTCATCATATTTTTGAAATTCTAGATCTGCACTGTCAATATCTATGTTGGATACTGTGCTTTTCATGTCACTGCTGTGTGCTAGCTACTACATCATATTTTTTCAAAAGCGACTTTCCATTTAATATTTTCCCTACAGTCAATGGTATAAATCTCCTGCATGCTTTGATGTAAAGGTCAGAATATTTATCCAGCGGTAATTATTAGCGTAATAATTATTTATCAGATAATTGATGATTATTATATAATAATTATAGCAGTCTCTTGTGTTTATTGAATAATTTTCACCGATTTTTAAGTGCATTATTCTCTTAACGAGAACGAGATCTCCCTGGTGGCCATGCATAGCTGTTTTGATGTAGGAGTTTGTTCTCAGATTAAATGATAGAAAATAAACTAGCAATTAAATTTTTTTTTTTTTTTTTTGATGTCTAAATAAAGTTGCAGAATTGCAACTCTTGTGCATGTACTTTGCGTATTTAGGTACAGTTCAACCTGGCTTAAAGGCCACCTCTATATAAGGTCCACCTGCTGATAGAGACCAGTAAAACTGTACCCCAATGGGGTTCGCCGCTGTACCATGTGATCAATACCTCTTAATGTTTGTGTGGAACGTTTTAAAAAGCGTCAACGTTACAGATTCCCCGAATGACGTCTTTTCCGCGGGAAAACGTCATCTCATGTGATTCCATATTCATTGGAAATAAGTGTTCCCCAAAAACGTTAGAGGGTATCACGTGGTACAGCGACGAACCCCATTGTTCTTTATTCATATTATTTGAACCTGTATTTAAAGGCCACCTGCCCATAAAGGCCACTTTTACTGTTTCCCTTGGGTTACCTTTATAGACAGGTTTGACTGTATCAGGAATGGTGAGTGGAGTAATGATGTTTTATGCCACAGTCAAGATTCTTTCACTAGTATTGAGGCAGTCAGTTCTAGGGTAGTGGAGGAAACCAGAGTGCCCAAAAAAACCCCTAACCTTTCAGAGAGCAAACAGACAAGTTTTCTGCCATTTGGATCTTTTCCTGACTGGTATTTGAACTTTAGGGGTGAGATGGGCTGGGATTCATAAGCATACCCTTTAGACCACTCAGCCACTGAGAACCCAGAATATTTAGGTATCAAGTGTTGTACAAATAAACCTTTAATGCATGCAAGATGGTTGGTAAGTCCTGGTTACATACCCCACATGACTTCCAGAAAAGACCTTTTACATAATAAGCAGTTACTCTTTTGTGTAGCGGGTACTTTGATAGAGTGACCTTAAAAACCAATGCCCTTGTCATGGTACATGTAGCATGCTAAAGAACCCATCCTTTACATTGTCCTGCAAATGTCAAAATTTCTTCCAATTCACCTGTAGCTCATGACATCCCATGTAAATGCCAATTAATTCAATTAATCAATCAATCAATCAATCATCTTTTAGACTCATGCTTAAAGGTGACCTTTAGAGTGCTAGTTGATGCACTTGCCTGCAATGTTGAAGATAAATATCACAGACCATTATACTGGTACTGATCCATGCATTATTAGAAACCATTAGTTCCAACCCTTGTCAGTTTTAAAACCATAATTAATTTAATGATTCGATAAAATTCAGTTATATGTGGTGACCTTCTCAGGTCTTTAATCTATAGTGATATCAGAGAGTGAGCTATGAGGCACTGTGATCCCTAAAATGCCCTTAGACCACTAAACCACTGGACCCCCTCCTCTCTGATCAATTCTATAAACCTGCAGTTATGAGAGCTGATGAGAAGATCATGACAATTAATATGCTTACATTAAATGATTGGATTTCATTTGTTAATTTGGGCTGACCTACGCGACCTTCTTGAGTCTATAACCTGCAGTGATATTGGAGAGATGATGACAAGATACAAACATTGTCTAGACTTCTGTTAACTTTACCAGTAATATCCATGTTTATCACCTCTGCAGACACATGACACATCTCGCAATCAGTTTTCCGTAATTGGCGCCCCTGATTTCTTTGCAAATACTTTCTTTGTCACATACCCATAACCTATATGTTGAATTACTGTAATTTATGCCAAAGTTTTTATGGAAATATTCTTGTTGATTTGTTAGCTGGCCCATGACATGACTCACAATCAATTTCCTGGAATTAATGCCCCAATTTCTTTGCAAATTTGTCACATACCCATAACCTAGATTTTGTATTACTTTAATTTATACTATAGATTTGTATATCAAAATAATCATGTTGATTCTTTACCTGGCCCATGACATCACTCGCAATCAATTTCCTGGAATCGGAGACCTAATTTCCTTGTGATTTTGCCACATACTAAACCCTAGATTTTGTATTTCATGCCTTAGCTTTGTTTATGCAAGTATGCATGTAGATTTTATGAACTGGCCCATGACATCACCCGTAATCAATTTCCTGGTATTAGTTCCCCGATATCCTTGTGATTTTGTCATGTACCCATAACCTAGATTTACGAAAGTATTTATTGATGCCATAGTTTTTTATATGCAAATATGCATGTTGATTTATTGGCTGGCCCATGACATCACTCGCAATTCATACCCTGGAATTGGTGCCCCGATTTCCTTGATTTTGTCACATACCCATAACCTAGATTTTGTATGAATTATGCCATAGTTTTGTATATATTGAAACATATATTTGTCACAGTCATACAGGCAAATGTCACAATTAATGATTTCCTTGTGAAATTTTTCTTGAATTTGTATGAATTCATGTCATAGTTTTGTATATACATATATGGACATATTCATGTTGATTTGTTGGCGTATATTTGTCACGGTCATACGGGCAAATGTCACAATTTATGAGATTTAAATAAATCTATTGTTATCAGTTGATTGTGTATTGTATATCTTTTACTGTTATTGATTTTACTAAGACTTTCGACAGCATCACATTTGCTCTCTGCGGATAGTCTGATAAAGCTCTCTAAATCACTAATGTATACATGTGTATACGCTTAATGTGATTGAGTTTGACGGGAATCAAGTTTCGTTTTTCTGTTCTTAATGTTTAAATTTTATGTAATCTTGTGACATTTTTCCATTAAGTATGGGATATTACTGTAAGTGATTGCATGCAGACACAATCTGTTGAAAGGTATGTTTAATTACTAAAATAGCATAAACTTTGATTTTTTATCAAAGCAAATGCAGACAAAATCTGTAATAAAAGGATGAAAGTATGTCTGAATTCTGAAATAGTTTAAGATTTGATTTTTTTAAGCAAATTGCAAACAAAATCTGTAATAAACATGATGTCTGATTTCTGAAATAGCTTAAAATTTGATTTTTATGAAGCAAGTGCAGACAAAATCTGTTATAAAAGTATGTCTGAATACTAGTATTGAAATAGAACAAAGTTTGATATTTTTATCTAGCAATTGCAGATCTAAGTTGTAAAAAAAGTATGTCTGATTTCTGAAAAAGCTTAAAATTTGATTTTTTATCAAGCAAACTGAAACACCAATTTTTAAAAAAAAAAAAAAAAAAAAGGATGTCTGAATTTTGAAAGAGTGTATAATTTCATTTTTATTAAGCAATTGCAGACAAAACATGTAAAAAAAATGAAGTCTAAATATCAAAATAGCAAAAATGTCTATTTTTATAAAACAAAGGCAGATTGAATCTGTAAAAAAAATGTTCAATTTCTGAAAAAGCATAAAATCTGTGTTTTTTCTATAAAAGTTATATTACAAATATTTCAAGTAATGTGTAGGTTTTAAATATCAGTTGTATGCAAGATTTCTAAATATTCAATCAGGTGTAGATTAAAATTTTAAATGTTTAGTACTGTGAAATTTGAATAGGCCATTTGGGATGTTTTGAAATCAAATCTGTTTCATCGACCAGCTATAGAAAATGATACATAAAACTTAATATGAATTATTTATAGCAATACAATGTGAATTAAACCAATTTATTGATAAAACAGATATGGTAAAATAGCATAAAAACTTAATATGTATGATTTTTTTCGCTTGTTTGTTTTGTGATTTTATCAAGCACATATTTTTTTAATTTGTATAATGGTTAAATTATCAAAAATCATCTTGGATATATCTGACATCCCGTAGGTCCATCTTTCTTTTCCACTTTGATTTCACACATGGCAGAAAAAGCTAGCCTGACAGGAGGTTCTAACCCTTCTGGAGCACCTGGCCTGACAGGAGGTTCTTACCCTTCTAGAGCACCTGGTCTGACATGAGGTGCTTACCCTTCTTGAGCACCTGGCCTCACACGAGGTGCTTACCCTTCTTGAGTACCTGGCCTCACAGGAGGTGCTTACCCTTCTGGAGCGCCTGGCCTCACAGGAGGTGCTTACCCTTCTTGAGCACCTGGCCTCACGGAAGGTGCTTACCCTTCTGGAGCACCTGACCTCACTTACTTGGTGAAAGCTGAATTTGTCAGTTTTTACCTTGCTTTTTTATTCTGATTTACACATGAATCAGTATGTTTGGGTTTGATTTATTTTCCAGAAATTGATAGTATAAACAGCAGTGTACATTGACTGACCTGACAATACTGTTTTACATATTGTGAGGAACAAATTTTGATATATTTCATATATTATTGTAATTGTCAGTGTAAGATTTACTAAAGTTTTGTTTTGTGTCATGGTAGGCTTGGCACGCTAAAGAACCCTGCTGTATAATGCCATCAGCGCAACACACAGGCAAAATTTCTGCACCTTCGCCTTTAGCTGGCGATGTCTGGATATAAGTGAAATATTCTTGACTGGGTCGTTAAACACCATTACTCAATCACTCGCTTTTTCTGCAATTTTAAGAAAACAAACAACTAAGAACACAAGTCAATCCCTTGCATTCTTCAGTCTATTGCTTCTGATAAATAAATTTACAATCATCACACAGTTGTCACTCAAAATAACACATCTTGTTTAATTTACTGCATTTAATTTTTTCTTTATTTCTAATTAAATCCATCACACTTCCAAAATCAATCCACTACTATTTCTGTTTAAATGAAAACTCATTCCCGAACTTTTATCGATTTTCAGGCATTTCTGAAAATGTTTTATTGACAAGAGCCGTCTTTTAATAGGCGCCGTTATTGAATAATAAAATCTGTTATTGTCAAAATGCTATATTTAATTAAATTAAAAGAAATTAAAACTCTGCACAATTTTATGTCAATAATCGGGTTTAAGAATCCACAGATGATTTGGAGTTGTTTGATTGGTTAAGATTAATGGCATTAAAATCATGATTTGAACGATGTTCTCAGTGTGATAAAACTAATATGGCAGACATTTTCTATGACAATTACTAGAATCTAAAATGACCCCTACCGATATACTGTTGTGTTTTTATGTTTGATTTTTCTTACAATGTGTAATTATTTTTTTGTCTCAGCATGGTGGCTGCCACTTTTCCTGTTTTCAAAGACTACACTAAAATCAATTGGACAATGGTTTTTTTTTCATTGTGGATCTAAAATAGTTATTGACCAAATTGTTCTTATGATTTTTTTCCCACATTTTCAATAATTTCTTTTTTGGTAAAAAACGGTACAGGCCTGTCGAAAGTTTAACACTACACTAACAAATAAGTGCCAAATTGACAGCTTGTCTTGACCCTATATTTCGTCAGCTTTTCGATGTTTGCTTTATTTTTCTCACGGTAGCTTTTTAAAAAGTGACTTAAGCTATCAATATCTTAGTGGCTCTGCAGACGAGCTTCAACTTCTTTTTGTTAGCTCAGTGTTAAACTTTCGACAGACCTGCACTGTATATTATCCTATTTATTTACATTCACTAATTTTGGAAATTTGGCTACTACTAATTTTAAACTTGTGGAAACCCAGACAGTCTACATTGCACCCAAACCTGTCTATGAAGGCCACATTAGGGAACCAGTAAACATGGCCTTTATGGGCAAGTGGCCTTTATATACAGGTTCAAAAAATAAAATATGAATAAAGAAGATACAATTCTACTGGCCTTTATAGGCAGGTGGCCCTTATATAGAGGTGGCCTATAAGGCAGATTGGACTGTATTTTGATATGACAAACTTTACTCCCAGTCCGGCTGCCTATATTTATGCTAGATGTAACTTTGATAATTATATAATCCTATTTATCAATCTCTATATTTTCCAGGACCTAACAAGAATCGCTGTATGTGGGAGATTGGAATACATATTTCACTAATCCTCTAAGGATTATAACCAGGATAAAGATGGATTATTGTAATACCTCGGAGATACTAGTGTAATCAATAAAATCAGTCGCCATGCATACTGATGCCCAGAAAATGGGCCGTAAGGTCAACTTGGGTCACTTAGACGATGCAGAATGTGAGAAAATTCTACAAGTATTACAGAAAGATTTCGAGCTTAGAGAAAAAGAACGAGAAAGATTAAGGTATTTATTATTTATAATTCAACCCCCACAAATGAAGTTTAGAAAGATACATAAGAATCACTGTCTTGTCTTGTCTTGTCTGCCTGTCTGTCTGTCTGTCTGTCTGTCTGTCTGGTTAATTGGTTCATTCCCGATTCTCCCACTTTTAATTACCTATAGAATTATAATCCCTTATATATACAATTAGAACAATAGGGTTAAAAATATAGTCTGTTTTAAGGAAGACTAATACCTGGTTATTTTTATCAGAAATTTGTTAACTTAAAGATAATTTTAATGTTTATATTTATCAAGTTTCTTTAAAACAAATATAACATATAATAATGATAGTTTTAAGCAACAAAACATAATATCACAATATTAAATACGCCAGATCAAAATAATCGCAATAAAATTAAGATGAAGCATTGTAAATTCAAAAACTTTATGACATTGTGTTTAGTGAAAGGAAGACTCCAGGGAAAATATTCTTCACAGCATTTCTGGAAGCAATTTAAAACTCCAAGAAAATGGCATATCTTCACTTTTCCCTGGTAACGGTCCAAATACCAAAAGTTACAATAAGACCATTGACCATTGCATGTCCAACCTGCCTTAAAGGCCACCTTTATATAAGGGTCACTTGCTTATAAAGGCCAGTAGAATTGTATCCCAAATTTTCTTTATTCATATTAATAGAACCTGTATATAAAAGCCAACTGCCCATAAAGGCCACTTTTACTGCGGGTTCCCTTGGATGACCTTTATAGACATGTTTGTATAGTACAAAGGTTGGTGGAAAATTTTTGGGCAAGTATAGACTGTACCATCACAAAATATCACAGACGCACTTGCAAGATGCTGTAAATTTTCAAATGCATTAAAAATCAAAACACGAGAAATGTAATAATCAAAATCTTTCCCTGGTAGACGTTAAACACCAGTCGCATTGTAAATGTCTAATTTAGCTTGTGTATTACAATTAAAATTATAAAATATAAGTAATATAAGGACTATAAAAACTTTGAAGAATGATTTTTATCTGATCCTGCTCCTTAACTTTTGTATCAAAAGAGGTATCGAAGTGATATTTACAAGATACATATAGTATGGAAAGATGATGTGTCGCATACCAAATTGATAACATCAAGGTCAAGATCAAGACCAAGGTGATCTGCTCAGGAAAGGTAGAGGAAACCGGAGTAAACCACTGACCCTCGGGAGAGTAAATCGCATTCAATCAATCTATCATAAATAAAGCGGGGACATGTGTTACATTGACACTTTTCTCTTGTTTATTTTTTTATACATTTTTTTTCATTTAACTTTTTAAAATTACATGTAAAAAACAAATGATTTTAACAGGGTAAAATTAACTAACTTTTTTAAATTACGACTGATCAGTGTTATTTGGCTGATTCCAATTATTATCATAATTCATAAACTAGTGCTATAATAATAATAATAATAATAATAATAATAATAACAGGTATTTTTTAAATTTTATTTTATTTTTATTATTTTTAATATTTTTTACATTCAAAGAACAAATAATTTTAACCGTGTAAAAATCCAAGTGAATGAAACGAAGGATAAGGAAATAGACTATAATTACTAAAATAACATTTAAGACCGATGTTCATATTTACCTGTAATTAAAAGTGGGAGAATCGGGAAGACCCCGTCTGTCTGTCTCCCCCTTTTCAATATTGTGTTCACCCTACCATATCTCCCATGTCTATGGGTGGATTTTGATCAATTTTGACACAAATGTTACTATACCAACATGTGTTGCATACCAAATTCAGTGTCTGTCCATCCATCTGGCCTTTGGGTACAGGGGATAGTTGTTCCTCAAGAGACTGCTCTAGTTTCTCTATACTCTGATCAGAGGTATAGTAATAGCTCACAAAACTATTGTGATTTAAGTTTCAGATAAAATTGAACATGCAATTCAATTTATGTAGCCAATACACTTTTACATAAGCATCGAGTGACATAGAAAACAAATTGGGCACTCTAGTTTCTTCGGCCATCACAGCCACCTTGATATAAGTGAAACAATCTTGACTGGGGTTTATAACTTCATTAATCCACTCTACAATTTACACAAACCTAATCATCACAATGTTGCATAATACTCAGATTAAAACAGATTACAAATTTGACCTAAACGGGCTATTTCAATATGAAGAAAGGAATTTTTTTATGTGCAAATGCCATGATGCCATTGACTTACAATAGGAATATCGACCTATGACCATTAGCACCCCAACCACTGCACACCCATATCCGTGTTTAGTACAGGGTTTTACGGGATGCGCAATTCTGCGTTTTTTACGCAAAAAAAATATGTTGGACGAAAAAAAATAATTGTATGCGTCCAGAAGGACGCAAAAATATCTGTAAACCAATTTGAATTAAATGGGTAAACGTGTTTGAAATTCTGTTAATGTAGACAAGAATTTTTTGAAAATATTCTAAATGTTGGATTTCCCATCGTACTAAAAATACATTTGTTGTAAAAAAAGTATTCCTACATTTCCGGCAAAATTTTGATTGGCCCGTAGTGAAATTCGCTTTAAATCGGATAGATACGAGATGCCGATGTCCTTGACATGAACTGCTATAATGGCTAAACGTCAAAGTAACATCGGTGAGTTTCTCAAAGAAAAAGAATCGAAGACAGCTAATACTGAACCTGAACAGTCCAGCTCGTCTGATTGTACATCTAATTCTAAAAGAGACCGAGGATTCATGCCGGCATGTTTAACGCGATATCCATGGTTAAAAATATATATCAT
The DNA here is from genome assembly GCA_021292105.1 of Anadara kagoshimensis. NCBI lineage: Eukaryota > Metazoa > Mollusca > Bivalvia > Arcoida > Arcidae > Anadara > Anadara kagoshimensis. Next base: position 2,033,878 of record CM037870.1, on the reverse strand, counting down.
CCTCAAAAGATAACAGAATGATACATTTAAACTTTTAAATTAATTCAACTATGGGACCCACATTTGTAGGTTTGGACCCCATTTATTTTTTTATTGGAGTCCCAAAAACCCACTGTGTAAAACCCTGTTTAGTATATATGAATTTAAAATCTTAGTTAAGAAATGATTGTGAAACTGGAATGAGATTCTCCAAGATAACTAAGACATTCATTAAAAATGGCGATGAGAACATAATAAGAATGAATATACTTTTATATCTGAACAGTGATTGTTACATTTTGTAAAAACTACCTTCTGCCTTTTAAATTGAGAAAATTTGATGTTCAGAAATATAGCAAACTGGATAATGACATGCTTGCAGTAGCTTAGAATCCTTATTGAATACCGTAATCCTTCTATGTATTCGGACCCTCTATGTTTTCGGACACCCCAATTTTGAAATTTCAATAATTTTCAAATTTCCTCTAATTTCGGACGGCAATTTTTTGCATCTAAATCCGGACACGATTTTGCTGGAACTCACCCGGAACACGGGGTACATATTGCTTATAATCAATATTGAATTAAAACAAGAAGAAACGATGTTGTTTTGTTGTTAATTTACATTGAAATGTGTTATTTTTATGCGTCTGTTGCGTTGTGTATTTGCGTGAGGGAGTCATGATTGTAACTTGGAGGACATGTATTTTACGATCTATTTACATTTTTAATGTAAGCTAAATGAGGCCATACCTGTATTAAGTGCTTTAATTTTCTTTGAAAGTGAAAGTTGATTGAAATTAGAACTCTTGGCTACGAAACATCGTACGAGACCAGAAGTTCTGTCGGTACACAAATCCAACATCAAAGACATTTTTTCAGGAAGTGACGTTATCAATGAATTTCATTGGATGAGAAAACTCGTGGAATTCCCTCTGCATGGGAATTCCCGATCCTCCGATACTTTCATCGGACATAGACATTACGATGTATTTTTTTTTTTTTGAAGATGAAAATTGTTTGAAATGTGATTTAAAACAATATATTTGTAAACTATTTTGTTCCGTGAGTGATAAATTTGATTTTTTAAGAAAAGCTGTATTGATCACGCCGAACCTCATTCATACATGTCCTCGTTCTAAGCGTACAAAAATATTGAATTTTCTTGACTGAGAAATATTCTTGACTATTATTAACTATTAAAATTTTGACCGTAGACAGTGACAGAAGACGAAGTGTGATCACGGTGAACCTTAAACGTTGGGAATTACTGACAAAGATCACGCAATTTACTTACAAAAAAATGGCGTCCCTCGATGTGTATTGCACATTGGATCATGATTATTGGTCAACAAACACTTCAAATATAACTTTTTTGTAAAATAAACAACACAACAGGTAATTTTAAGCTATTCTTTATTTGAAAATTTACATTATATATGATATTTATGTGCGTATCGTCGTTGATAGTGTCTTGCATTACCGGGAGGGCAGCGAGACTTGCTTACGATCAGACATCCGGTCCAAAATATCGGACAACTCTAAATATTCGGACACCCCCATTTTTTTAAGTATATAATTTTCATATTTCCTCTAAGTTCCCGGACACTTGAAAATGAAATTATTAAAATTCGTCCGAATACATAGAAGGATTACGGTAGATGTTATACGGTGACAATATCTAACATTGTTGTTGGTAAAGACAACTGCATGTTGATTTAATTTGCTTGTATATATGATCACTATTGTTTTTAGAATTTTATTAGTATAATTGGAAAATTTAAGTGATTTTTCCCTTAGGGGAAACTATCATTATTCAAGAAAACAAATCACTGCTTACTTCGGTACAAATAAAATTAACACAGTGACATTCTAGACATTCGTTATTTATCCTTCCCTTACCACAGACATGAGTCTTTGACATTCAAACCAAATACGGTACATTTATGGATAAAATTTTGCAGATGAATAGTATAAGTCTTAGTTATGAGTTGATAAAGCGTATGCTCAGTAAGCGGGAGGTTGTGGGTTCAAAGCCCAACCAGGTCTGTCCAAAAACTTGAAAGTGGGTAGTGACTGTTTTCTCGTCAAGCACCCGGCATTAAGAAATGAAAGTCATCATGGTTCTTTCAGATGGGAACTTAAAATATATGAGGTCCTGTGTCAAGGTAGGTGTGGCATGATAAAGAACACTGTTGTATAATGCCATCAGCGCAACACACAGGCAAAATTTCTGCACCTTCACCTATGACTGACAACATCTTGTTATAAGTGAAATATTCTTGACTGGGACGCTAAACACCATTACTCAATTTGACATTTAGCAATGACTGGAGCAATCTAGAACACACCATGACAGAATAAAACTAATAAGAAACAAGACCCAAGGTTACAATTGTGTGAATTTGTCTTTTTTAGTCTGTAGGCATTTTAGTGCAAATTATAATTTTGATAAATTCATATGGACTTGAATTGCCTTAAATCTCATGCAGGGTTCGATTTTAGCGATATTTACCACTAGCAAAAATTAGCTTGTACAATTTTTATTCACTAGCTAAAATGAAAAATGACTAGCTAAATTTATGAAACAGTTTTAAAGTTTTCTACAGTAAAGCATGACGGTAATGGGATTTCCACTGGTCTATTTTAAACAACGAATCAGAGTCGAAGACTAAATTAAGCAGCCAATCGTAGCCACGTGTGGAAACCTAATATTATACATTGACGTATATGCCCGAGTAATCCGAATTTGTTTATGATAGAGATGTCCAGACAATATGACTTATTTCGGCCGCTTTTCGTTTTTTTTTTTTGTTTTAAATTTCATTTGGAACATAGAATGTGACAGTTAATTGAAAAGTAGATTGTAAATGATTTAGCTTCTTTTATTCACTCGCTCAACTATGCGAGTGGCTTTTATTTCCACTCGCTATTCGGCAGATCTACAAGCTATTAGCGAGTATGCGTGCCTAATTTTGAACCTTGTCATGGATTACCTAGAGCTTTATGATCATATTTAAATCAGAGCCACTGTATCATTGCGAAAATCTCTCAAATTGGTACACAGGCCTCTAAAAATGTTTAATATACAGATTGAAATTTATGTGGACTTAATTAGCATGTACCTTGTGCACTATGATAATATTTAATAAATATAACCACAGATTTGCATTAGCACTACTGCTAAAGTTAATGCATTTAAAGTAAATTTAGTCCACTTTGATTTTAAGGGACATTGGAAATTATAGGAATTTTTTTTTTCTATTGGTGTGGTTCACCCCTATTCTGCATAAATATTGTTACAATTAGAAAAATTTGTAAAGGTTGAGAAAAATTTAAAAAATAAAATGAAAACTTTACAGTCCAACCTGCCTTAAATGCCACCTCTATATAAGGTCACCTGTTTATAAAGGCCAGTAGAATTGTATCCCAATTGTTCTGTATATAACCTGTATATAAAGGCCACCTGTCCATAAAGGCCACTTTTACTGGTTCCATTTGGGTGGTTTATATAGACAGGCTTGACTTATTTAGAATGTTCATGAAGAAATTTTAATTTACCCATGAAGATGTATCAAAATATTAGAATAAAGCTGTGTCACGACTGTTGGTGAAGACATTCAATTGTAACATTGGAAGATCAGTAAGATATAAGAAAGTAAATTGTATTGAGAATGTTCATAAACTCATTTAGATCGATTAAAATTTAAGATTGGAAACTGTATTGAAATTGGAGAATGGTAAAATTTCAGAATGAAAGTTGTACTGGGAATGTTTGTTGTATTATTGAAAATAGCTAAAATAATAGGACGATAGCTGTATTGAAAATTGGAAATGTTGAAGACATTAATTTGTAACCTCAAAGATAGATTAGAAAATAAATTGTATCCAGAATGTTCATAAACTCATTTAATTGTAACCTTCAAGATTGGTAAAAATTATAGACTGGAAACCATATCGGAATTGGAAAATGGTAAAATTTTAGAATAAAAGCTGTACTGGGAATATTTGTTGAATCCTTGAAGATAACTTAAAATAATAGGATCATAGCTGTATTGGAATTTGGAAATGTTGAAGACATTAAATTGTAACTTTGAAGATCGATAAAAATTTAAGATTGGAAACTGTATTGGAATTGGAGAATGGTAACATTTTAGAATGAATACTGTATTGGGAATGTTTGTTGAATTCTTGAAGATCGCTAAAAAAATTAGGATGATAGCTGTATTGAAAATCAGAAATGTTGAAGACATTTAATTGAAACCTAAAAGATAGATATACCTATTAGTAGATTCTGATGAATCTGGAACAACACATATTGTATCGACTTGGAGAGCTTAAATATTGACACATTCACAGACCAGGGAATCTGCCCCAAGGGGGTATAAAAGATTGAAATAAATCATACACAGGCTTTATTATGAGAAGAGGGTAAATATAATGACAATAATTAGAGAAATATCGAACAACCTGAACAGACAATTAAAGAAATATTGGAAATCAGAGCGGACAATCGGAGCGATGTAGATTATCACATAGTTTTGATTATGTATAGAGAATGGTACATGATGGAATCCATATTATATCCCATGTGATATGATCTAATTTCACACTTCAGCTGACAAATTTGAATATTTTTTAAATTGATCTTGTAGGGTAAAGCTACATTTGCTTAGACAGACTTTTATCACTATCAGACAAGGATTTCCATCCATTTTCATGCTTTCCATTGCCAGCATTGGTAATAGAATTCTTGATTTTGTGTTCTCTTAGAAACGGTTTATATTGGTCAGGAACTGCAAGTTTCTGGGGCTTCAACCCAGGGCCTCACATACCTTACTTGATAAGTGCTCTACCAACTGAGTTAGTAAGAATGCTGCATTTCACCCTGTATCAGTTAAGGGGTAAAATGCAGTGTCAGACCAGAGCTCCAACCCAAGACCTCATAAACTATAGGCAAGTTATTTACCAATTGTGCTACAAAGTTCAACACTTCTATTCAAGAAAATGATTTACAAGTTACTAAAGTTCTGCTGTATTTTGGGTGAAAGTTATAATATATTATTGTACAATTTCAGGAGTGTTTGATCTAGAAGGTCCCTGTGTCATTGCCCTCAAAATAATGATTTCGTCCCATAAAAATACTGTCTTTTGGTCAAACATGGCCCATCTTTTTGTCTTATTTGGGTTTCGAATAAATGAGTAGTTGAGAAATGGTGTTTAACGTTCTATTCAAGAATACTTCACTTCTATCAAGACATCAACAGTTATAGGTAAAGGTGCAGAAATTTTGCCTGTTCGTTGCCCTGATGGCATTATACAACAGGGTTCTTTATTGTGCCAGGCCCATCGTGACACAGGGTCTTGTTTATTTTAAGTTCCCACCCGAAAGAACCCTGACTTTCATTTTGTAATGCCGAATGCTTGGTGAAAAAAACGGTCGCTACCTACTTTCAAGTCTTGGGTCAGACCAGATCTTGGTTCGAACCCACGGCCTCCCAGTTATGAAGCCAGCACTGGAGTGGTTGTTTTGAATAAATGCATTTCTACCTCTTTCTCATTTGTATTTTTCTTTAAGTTATTACTGATCTTTTCAAATAATATGTTATAATATGATGTTGATCTAAGTTTTATAAAAATTGCTCCTGTTTTTCATGGCCTGGGCCAGGATGATCCCACCAACTACACAGTCAAATTTTATTCACATGAATTTCACAAGAATACATTTTTGTGAAATAAGTTCATGTGAATAATTATATCTGAAATTCACGTGAAGTAAAATTCATGTAAAAATAATGTGAAATTCACATGAACAAAGTTTTGCGTGTGTACATTTCGAGATTACGGTAAACACTATTTGTTAGGGTTTTTGAACTGCATAAACCCATGAATGGCAAAGTTGTCTTTTTTAAAGAATATTCTTCATATTGAAATTGATATTGAAACATCAAAGGCAATACTCACTGTAATGAATGCATTCCGTCTAGTTCAAGCTTACTTTAATGATATACTACTAAGTTCCAGGGTAAATTTAATTTCATGGATTCTAGATTTAGGCTTCAGGCTCACATTAAACCATCACCAATATAATAAACATTTAATTTTTTTCTTAGATGATGTAATGTGTCAACCAGCATGTTATTATTAAACCCATCTAGATACCTGTATAAATGATTGCGGTAATTGTGTATTGTTTTAGTAATCATGCTTTTATCTTTCCCTTGTGGTGATTTTAAGTTTTAGCTACAGTGTAACCTGTTTAACCTGAATTCTTAGGTTTAAACTGAACAAACCAATATGATAACTCAGTTGGTGAAATGTTTTCTCCGTATGCAGGAGGTCATAGGTTTGAAACCCAGCCAGGACTAACAATGACATGACAATAGGATAGTGACTGTTCTTTCTTCAAACACTCAGCATTTAGAAATGAAAGTCATGGGTCCTTTGGGAGAGACCTATGACCCGTGTTACTGCAGGTGTGGCACATTAAAGACCTCTCCCTATACATTGTCCTGAGCACACTGCATAGGTCAAAATTTCTGGCAATTCACTTATAGCTAGATATGTCTTGATATTCAATTCAATCTTTATTTCTGTAAGTTATATAACTTATTGGAACATGTATATAATAAAAGAAATACAAAATACATACATACATACATGAATAACAATGAACAAGCAATACACTCAAGACAAATAAAGTAACAACAGATTAAATTATTGCATTTTGGTTATTTCTTAATTTAAACGCCCGGAATAAAAATTTACCTAAATTACTTAATTATGTTACATAATTAACAGACAACAGCTGAATTAGTTTAAAAGCAGAGGGTTTTTTGCCAGTTATATGATTTAATAAGTTGTTTGCAGATTGTGGCGTAAGCAGGACATACAAGTATAAAATGATATTCATCTTCGATGCTGGGGGATAAGCAGAACTGACAAAGTCTGTGAAATATTCTTGACTTAATGATTAGATCTCTTCTTATTGCCTAAGTCAAATCCCACTGAGGCAGATCCTAGTGTCAGAAAGTTGTCAGTTTGATTTCTGAAGGTTGGTGGTTTTCTCCAAGCTGAGTACTCTGATTTCCTCCATCATCTCAAAAAATTATAAATGAAAAAATTTTGATTGGAGCATAAAAAACTAGTGGTTTTCTCTAGGATCTCCCTTTCTTCTACAATGCTTATTGTGACATCTATTTTCATCTATTTTCTACTTTGTACAACGAAGTAGGCTGCTTGCAAATAAATTGTTGACTCGGGGATATTGCAAGCCTAGGCTTATCAAGGCCCTCAAAAAGTTTTATGGCCGTCATCACAGTATTGTTGATAAGTTTGATGTCTCTGTGTCCAGGATTGCCTTGGATATATTTGACGTCCAATAGTTCCATGTTCCTTTCACACAATTTTGATTACACACGTGGCAGGTGTAGCTAGCTAAAGAGGAGGTGCTTACCCTTCCGGAGCACCCGGACTCACTTCCCTGGTGGAAGTTCACGTGTCTAACCTAACTTGTCAGTTCCAATGTTTTTGCTTTGCTTCTGGATTGTGATTCAGAAATGGATTAGTATGTTTGTTTTTGATTCTCAATTGGATCAACTTAATAGGCTTATACTGTAAAACCTCACTATAATGCCACCTAGCGTTTTGCCACACTTTTTTAAGTACCAAAATCCATTTGTTGTGTGTTTTTCTTTATAAGCCTCCCTAGATTTATTTCCATGCCAAAATTTGACTGAACAAATGGTCAGACAATGAATCTAGGGTTTCCTGTACTTATAAATGCATTGTGTGACTTCCTATGAAAATTCGGAGAGATGAATAGATAATGTGGCATTATAATTCTGCACTTGTTTCCTGTATGTCATCGGCAGCTGTCTCTCTGCACAATAAAAATGGCTTAGTCCTAGAAAAAGTATTTACTGGTATATCTTTTTATATAAAACTGTTTGTTATCTATCTGACAATAGTCTGACAATGGCTCGTTATGGTTTTTGATCACATGAAACATGTCACAAAATGTTTTGTCTGGAAACTAATCTATATCTATAATATATATATATATGTCTATATATGGTATGGAAAGTACAGTTCACCACATGATTATCCTGGAAAAAAGCCATGCATTTGCTATGTCTTTAAAACTTTTTTAAAAACTTTAAAAAAATAGCAGTTTTAAAGATAATTTATAATTGCAAAGACAACCTACAAAGCAAATCTGTGCCATTGTAAAGTGCAATACATACAGTTGATTCCACTTGTTTGCATATCGGTTCATTGCATATTTTGGTTAATTGCATAATTATTCTAATCATCGATTCATTTCCTATTAAAGAAGTGTTTTTAAAATTGATTATTTGCATATGCAAAATCCTGGTTTTCGATTAATTCATACAATAAATCCTAAAATTGTGCTATCTTTCACTGAAATTGTTTGATTACTCATTAGTCACGGATTAATTGACCTTATATATTTGATGTGTGTTATGTACTATTCCAACAGGCAATCATGAGCACCAAATATTTTTAAAAAACCATTTTAATCAATAATTACTTGACAAGTGCATATTCACTCATTATTCAGAGACCAATCCAAAAAGTTTTTGGAACAAGACTGCACACTTCAGTTGACGTCAGTATATAGAAAAATTCTCATTTGTGACAGAAAATATGAATTCCAGCTAATAATTCTGGTTAATTCCTCTCTAATTTTACCTTTTACCTGTGTGATTCAATCAAGAAATTCAATCAACAAATATGGTAAACAAAAGAAAAATGAGTTTGCTAATATGAGTATTTAGTCATCTCATCTATCCTATTCATGCCCACTGGCACATATTAAGGCCCCAATACACCTTTTCCATGATGTTCTGTTTTTGGCAGCTGCCCTTGCTGACGCCCAGCTCTTCCACTTAGTTTTCTCTGTTGTTCTTTGCCATGTTGTTTTCAGTCGACCTATTTCCCTCTTTTTTTGGGGCGGTGGTATAAATCTTGCTGCCTTCCATTTTAAGAACATGACCAATCCGCATCTACTTCCTTATTCCTATTATGTCACTTGCTCTTTCAGTTTTTGTTCTGTTGTGAAGCTCTTCATTTGTAATTCTGTCTGGCCATTTTATTCTCAGGAATCTTCTAAGGCATCTATTCTGGAAAGTGTCTGTCATTTTCTTGTCAGTCTCTGTAGTTTTCAATGTCTCTCTTCCATACAAAAGCACTGACAGAACCAAGCTGTTAAATAGTGAAATTTTTGTTTGATTGGAACATTTTGATGAGTTCAAGATTCTTCTTAGTCTAAATTGATTTAGAGGTTCTTGAAAAAATGGCAAAATTGGTGTTATGTATGCACTCACAACATTGATTTGCAAGAAAACATACATTTTTCTAATAAGTCGAAATTATATAAATTTGTACAAAACATAAAAAATAAAACTTTTATAGCCATGATATCCTTATTAGACTTTATTTTTTTTGCACACTGTAGAAGTTTGTGCTGTCTCCTTTTTCAGTCAATACCGGTAATAAACATATGTAATAGTTTATTGTTGTAGTTGAGTACCGTAAAAAGCAAAATATAATATATAACACAAACTAGTTTGAGGGTGTATATAGGAATTACCATGTCTGCCTGTCCATCCGTTTGTCTGTCTGTGCGTCTGTCTGGGCTATATCTCATAGCTGCTTTGGACGACTGTCATAAAACTTCACATGAATAATCTTTATGGTACAAAGTTGTGTCATGACCTTGAATCAAGGTCATATTGGAAAGGTAAAGGTAGCAGGAAAACATTACCGTAAATGTTGGGGGCGGGGATATTGACAGCTCTAGTTATATCTGCTTGTACAACAGCATAATGTTACAGTTTGTTTGGAATACATGCTAAAACCTACAAATGCTCGAAAATGATGAAAGAATTCAGTGAATTTCATGTCATTTTTCCGTGCATAGAAATGCTTAAAGGAGCACACGCATGAAAATCGGGCAAAACACATCTTTCAAATTACAATAGATAAAATGCCAATTAGAACTTATCCTTTTTTTTTTTTCAGTAAAATAGAAGAAACTGTAAAAGAGGAGGAAAATAAAGCGGAGATTTTAGCCAAGAAAACAAAATTGAATGAGAATGTGTGTATAAACTGTTGTCAGACATTCGGACTTATATTTAACCGTAAGCAGACGTGTCAGAGTTGTAAGCTCTTCTCCTGTAAATCCTGTTGTGTCTATGACGACGTCAATAAGGGCTATGTGTGCCGCATTTGTATCAAGGAAAAGTAAGTTAATACCTAATACATATAAATCTATATTTTAGCCAGGCTGGGATTTGTGGAAAAGTCCATGAGTGATTATGATGAGGCTCAGTGTCAGTCATGGTAGTCTTGTCACTGAAAGACCCTGCACTGACTTTGTCGGTCACAGTAGTCTAGTTTTGCGCAAAGCCAGTATTTTTAGAAAAGTTGGTGAATGATCATGATGAGACATTTTGTACATCTTTTTATAAGTGTAAAATAATGCAAGAGTAGCATTTGATGTTAAAAACTATATAAATATATCAATTTATTTAAATTTTAATATTTGAATTTAGTAAAAAATTTTATTGCAATTGCACCAGCTGTTGCCTGATGTTGCAAAAATACAAGTGGAAAAATGACAGAAATATTTTTCCATTTATAATATTTTACAATACTAGTAACCTAGTTTCAGTTAAGCTGATTAAATCAACTTGGATTAAACCAGTAAAAACCACAATATTTTCAAGTTTTAAAAAACAAATGTGGGTTGAATAAAAAAATGCATCTATATTGAAATTTGATTTAGCTATGCAACAAAATCATCAAATTTGCTTTAAAGATACTCAGTGTTAATCTAGTGTTTGATTGAATGGGGTGTTACTTCCCAGTCGAGAATGTTTCACTTACATCTGGATATCACCAGCTATAGGTGAAGTGACAGAAATTTTGGCCTTTGCAGGGCGCATAAGGCATTTCGCTGGGAGGTGATTTTTAGTGTGCCATGTCTGCTATGACATGGGGCATCAGGTTTTAAGATTTCTTCTTTAAGACCCCATGACTTACAATTCTAATTCTGAGTGCTTGGCAAATTGATAGTCACATCCTTTTTTTCAATCCTTTGTCAGAGCAGAAAGGACTTGAATGTTCGAACCCAGAAACCCAGACCTCCCACATAAGAAAAAACACTTTACCAACTCGGCTTTCATAGTGATATTTCTGTTTGTGTTACAAATAAGTCATTTATAGTACCAGTAGTAAGCACCTTGTGTAGTATTTACAGGTACACTACTATTTCACTGGTTCTACAGAAGTCTGTCTTATTCATGTACTAAGACCGAACCTCTGCTTTTAGCGAAACAGCTTGTCAGTTTCCTTGCAGAAGGCCGGCAGTTATCTTTGGACACTCCTGTTTTCTCCTTCATTTCTGAAGTGACCACCTTGATATAAGTGTAAGAATCTTGAAAGGGGCATAAAATAAAACCAACCAACCATTAAACCAACTAATAATCCGACTGCTGGTAAAAGGCTATGATCAAAAACAAAAATTGTCCAAAATTGCCCCCATGACAATGCTAAAAGATCCTGACAAACACTAAATAATTCATTTATTCTGTCAGATTTTGATGACGGTTTATGTAAGCTATACAGCTTTTCAAAGTAAAACTTTTATCCTGCTGGTCAGCTAATGGACATTTTATGGCCAAACAGGAAGTAATCCCATTTGTTGACCATTTCCTTGTGTATTGGTTTTATATTTGTAAAAGCACTTCTAGTATTGCCATGGCGATTGATGACATTGATGGGATCAGTATTTGAAAAATACAGTATAGACCTGTCGAAAATTTAACACAAAGCTAACAAATTTGTGCCCAATTGGCAGCTCATCTCGGCCACTCATTACCAAAATTTTGACATCTTTCGGCAGCTGCTATCTGTATCTCTATAGCTTTTCCATTTGCTTGTTATAATTAGCCAGCAGAGCTTTGACTTTTTTTGTAAGCTCAGTGTTAGATTTTCAACAGACATGTACCGGTACTGTAGATAGAAATAAATGGGACAATTACGGAAACTTACAAAATGCCAGTTTCATTAAAGATTCATTAAATGAAAAAAAGAAAAAGAAATACCAGTATTAATGTCTAATGTTGCAATGTGAAAACACCAGTAATTATGTGATATTATATGCTGCTTAGCTCCAATTTAGATAGTGAATTATTTTAAAAAAATGTTCTTTTTTTCTTTTTAATTTTTTTAAAACTTTTTTTTTGCCATTTAAAGATCTACCAGCGGTAGCTGTTTCATCCTTCTTCCTTAATATTGAAAACAATCAATCTAAGTTATTGACTTAACTCTACAGACTGTCTCACAGTGGTGAGATTTCTGATTTCTAAAAAAAAGTTGAAAGGATGGGCTAAGAGAGTATTAGCTGGCATAATGTGTCTCTAAGACTGATTTCAGTCTTCAAGCAACTTAAAAAAGATCCATCACCCAAGATGTAGTTTGATTGGCCAGAGCTAAATGTGCAAAAATAAATTGTAGTTATTAAGGGTAAAACAAACACAAAATGTTAAAGGAAATTACTATCCAAGGAACTTGATAATTGGAACTGGACTACCATTTCAGATTGATTCATTGATTGATTTCAGATGAATTCATTCATTGATTAATTTCAGATAAATTCATTCATTCATTCATTCATTCATTCATTAAAAGGAGTGTTACATCCCAGTCAAAAATATTTCACTTATATCAAGATGTGACCAGCTGTCAGTAAAGTGGCAGAATTTTTACCTTTGTGGTGTGTTCAGGGCAATATGCAGGCAGGGTACTTTAATGAGGCATGACAGCTGTAACAAGGGGCATCTGTTTTTAAGCGCTATTCTGAAGAACCCTGTGACTTTCATTCCTAAATGCTGAATGCTTGGCCAAAGAACAGTCACTAGGTACCTATTTTCAAGTTTTGCTAAGACCACAGCTAGGTTCGAACCCTGACCTCCCACATATGGAGTGAGCACTCTACCAACTGAGCTACCTTAGTGGTACTTCGATTTTAGAGAGTTCTAATTTAAAACAGTGACAAAGAATACCCAGATTGACAGGGACCATATGATGACTTCAAGTTCCGAGAATACCCAGATTGACAGGGACCATATGATGACTTCAAGTTCCGAGAATACCCAGATTGACAGGGACCATATGATGACTTCAAGTTCCGAGAATACCCAGATTGACAGGGACCATTTGAAGACTTCAAGTTCCAAGCATATCCAGATTGACAGGGACCATCTAATGACTTTAGAGTTTAACCTATCCTATTTGAGTCCAATATTCAAGTTGTTTATAAACAATACTCTAAATGTATGTCTATTCCGGAAATCATTGATTATTCTTCCACACGATTCTAAACCCATTTTCTCGGAGACATGATCATCCATGTAAATTAAACAGGCCGTAATTCATCTCGAAAACACCATAACAATGTTACCAATTATATTTATAGGAAAAAGCAATCATTTATAATCCAATTTCCTAACCTCCAAACACACAGGGTATGAAGTCTTCTAAAATTACTTCTTTATTAATGAGTATATTACTGAGAATTGGTTGTGATATCCTCATCACTTTTATTGTATACAGGGTGATTGATGAGTTATCACCTTTCTGAACAAACCATTTGTAATCAGCGATAACAGTATATCACCTACAGTTCATGTTAAGTTTCAGACTTTAGAGTGACATAGAGTGAAATTGACAGATCGCTGGCCATGCCCACAATTTTCAGACATAGGTGTTGCATGCTTGAATTATGCACAAAAAGAATGAAAACTTAACCTGGATTAAATTATTTAATGTTGTCACTGACACTAATGTCGTTAGTTGCCATGACACGGATTTGGTACAGTGATGGCGGTCAGTGTCTGAACATAAAAGGCATAGCTGGCGATACTTCTATTTTTGTGTTGCAAGATGATAGTCATTGCAAATGCATGTGAATTCTATCAAAATAAAATATTTAGGAAAGATTTATTTTCCCATCTTTTTATACTCGAGAATTTACAAGAACATAAAATTTTCAGATTTACAATACATGCATGTACCAAAGTCTAAATGCTGTTACTTATATTGAAGTGCTGTGATCCAAAATCTGTTCCTTTAAACCACTGACTCTGAAACCCATTAGGCCCCTACCCTAATCAACATGTAGAAGACAAAATGAGATATCTGTGTAAAATGACTAAAACATAATAACCATATAGTAATTCCAAAAGCAATCATTTATACCTTAATCTTATTTCTTAACTTTCGTACACAGGGTTTGAAGTCTACTGAAATTACTTCTATATTAATGAGTATATTACTGGGAATTGTTGTTGATATCCTCATCACTTGTATTGAATAAACACCTTTTTGAATGAACTCTTCTAATGGGTGATAATTGTACATCACCTACATGTATTTCCAGCAAAAAATAATTGGTACCTTGGTGTATGAGTTATCTTTAAGGCACACACTCACAGATCACAACACCTCTCACCACCTAGGTTTGAACCCCACTTGGGGCAGATCCTAGTGTGGGAAAGTTTGTCAGTTGCTTCCAGAGTTGAGTTGAGTAATGGTGTTTAATGTCCCAGTCAAGAATATTTCACTTATATCAAGACGTCGTCATCTATAGGCAAAGGTGCAGAAATTTTGCCTGTGCGTTGCGTGTATGGCATTATATAGCAGAGTTCTTTAGCATGCCAAGCCCACCGTGACACAGGACCTCGTTTATTTTAAGTTCCCATCCGAAAAAAACGTGACTTTCATTTTGTAATGCCGAGTGTTTGGCGAACAGTCACTACCCACTTTCAAGTCTTGGGTCAGACCCGGCCAGGGAACCCACGACCTTCTACGGAGTGAGCACTCTATCAACTGAGCTATCGCAGTGGTTCAGTTGCATTCAGAAGGTTGGTGATAAACCTGAACTGACCATCTTGATATAGGTGAAAAATCTTGACTGGGGCATAAAGCTCCATCACTCAACCCCAGCATAGAATAGAGTAGAAAAAAGGCCAAGTTGTATTAGTGACACTCTTGGAGTGCAAGTACACTCACCACAAATAGTGTTTATATAAACCATATTTGAAGCCAAACATTGGCATTAAAATGAAAGAAAAACTATAAAGTATGACTTTATCCATGAAGGATTGGGAAAACTCACTAATGTTCTAGTCGCGGACTTGTCTCTGACTAAAACATTCAATTCCTTGGTTGAGATTTCCTTAATTCTGCATAAATTCTGATAATGGATTGTGGTACGTGTAATCGCACCAGTTCTCTCTCTCTCTCTCTCTCTCTCTCTCTCTCTCTTTCTCTCTCTCTCTCTCTCTCTCTTTCTTTCTCTCTTTCTTTCTCTCTGTCTCTCTCTCTCTCTCCATATACAAATGTTGCAATTATCATATAGAATTTGTGTTTTCAAAAACAAAACACAAATATGTGTACATAAATGGAAAATGTTCAATATAATCAAGTTTTTCATTTGGAAAATCTGATTTTTTCAATGGTAGGATTACCAATTTGAAATTAATTATTAATGTCATTCATGTGTAGACTGTAGATAGGAAAAAACCATTTAGAGTTGAGTATTTCAATCATCATATTTATGATTTAGTATATGGGAAAACCATTATGTTTAATAAGTTTGCGCCTTCTGTTAATTTCTAATTTATTTTTTTTTCAATTAACTCATCAATCGATTAGAAAAAAATTATTAAAATGTTCTGTAAAATTTGTCATTGATTTATTTTTATCTGAAAAAAAGATTGATTGATTGATTTAGGTTATCATCCAAGTCAAGAATATTTCACTTATATGGAGACATCACCAGCTAAAGGTAAAATAACAGAAATTTTGACCTTTGCAGTGTAGTCAGGGCAGTGTGCAAGGCCTCGGGGTTCCTTAATGTGCCATGCCTGCCATCAGGCCTTAGATAGAATTTTTAATTCCACTTGGCACAGGGCCTAGTTGAATAGGAAAACCATTCGGCACTTGGAAATTTAACTCGGCACAGTCACCACAAGTGTAAAAGATAATATTCGGAACATCGGTTGGATTTTATGTTACACTAAGTGACTTCCGAATGCGAAACGGTTTGCACATTTGATGCAAACGTTCAAATGATTTTGTTGATTCACGCTTGTAACAGAACAACAAGATTTTTACAAAGGGGCCCGGATCGTTACAATTGACCTCCTTAAACACGATTTTCCTGACCTACACTAAATTGTCTGTTGTTTATTAATTGTAACAAGCCCATGATGTATATGTCTGATAAATTTAACTAGGCACTGTGACGAGTGAAATAACAACATCACTCGTCCCAGTAGACATTTCACTCGTCAGGACGAGTGGACGAGTGAATAATCGAAGCCCTGTGCCATAAAATACCGGTAGGCCATCAATTTTTAGGTCTCTTCCAAAAAAATCTGTGACTCTCATTTCTAATTGCCGAATGCTTGGTGAAAGATTTTCAAGTCTAGTTCAAATCCCGGCCAGGGTTCAAACTCACGACCACCCACATACAAAGTGAGCACTCTACCAACTGAGCTATAGCAGTGGCATAATGAAAAGAATATTTGTGGCAAATCATGATAGAAGGCCACAAGAAATGTAATAAGAGATATTGTAAGATGCAAGAAAAACTCACCTTGATACTTTTATACTGTGGATAAACAATCTAGACTTAATTATTTCAGAAATAACATTTTATTTGAGTGCATTCAATCAGTATCATGAATGAGAATCAGACTAGCAAATTGAACCAACTGTGGTATTACTTTTGTAATCTTAAAATTGATTTTATTTGCATTTGCAGAGAATTGAAGTTGAAGTCCTTAAAAGTTGATTTTAATTGTATTTCCTTTTTACAGAGAGTTGAAGTTGATGTCCTTGAAAGTTGATTTTAATTGTATTTCCTTTTTACAGAGAGTTGAAGTTGATGTCCTTGAAAGTTCATTTTAATTGTATTTTCTATTTACAGAGAGTTGAAGTTGAAGTCCTGTGATTGGTTTTACAACAATGTCAGTAAGAGATTTAAGAGGTTTGGGAGTGCCAAAATTGTCAGGTCTTTATACAAAGAGAAATCAAACAGAAGTCGATTATATCATAGTAAGTAAAAAATACATGTACATAATTATACATTGTATATTTTATGTTTCCATTCCTGGTAGTCAAAATCACCATTGGCTACTAATTTCTGAGAAATTCTTTCAAAAATAGCCTATGACATTAATGAAAAAATACTTTAAAAAGGAATTTCGGAAATTTGGCAACTAATAATTTTAAATCTGTGGATGTATCAGTCTGGGTAGCTCAATTGGTATAGCAATTGCCTGTAGTTTGAGAGATCCCAGCTTGAGTGATCCCAGCTTAAATTAGTTTGATGGTCTTGGAAGTGATGGACTAGCGGCAATTATGGTCCATTTTATATCTATCCTTGGGAATTTGGGTGTGACATTTTCCACTTGTAAAAGAAACAGGGGGAAAGAAAGTAGCAGTCTGGGTAGCTCAATTGGTTTTGGACATCCTGGGTTTGAACTTGATCCAACCCTGCATTATTTTCTCCTGCTGCAGTTCAGTGGCCTTGGAAGTGGTGGACTGGCAATTACAGCCTAAGTAAAGTCCATCCATGGGAATTTTTGCAAAATTTCCCACTTGTTATAAACTAGCTACAAGTTGCAACATGTTATGCTTTGTCTTTTCAAGACAATGTGCTTGTAGTCGGTGAGCTATAATACTATACATGCACTTGGTCTTTATAAGACCCTGTCTGAATGCAGCTAGCTACAAGTTGGTGAAATTCTAGTTGAAATGATGAAATACCTACATTGAATATATAGATAACAAGAATGTAGATGTGCAGCTCTCTCTAATGAAGTTTTATTTGCTTTTGTTGGCTACTGTACAGTATTTGATTGTATTGATTTCTGGATTAGCTTAGATTTGAAAGTTTCAATAAAAAACATGTACAAATATTTAAAAAACACTTGTTTTCAGCTGATTTCCTGTCAACGTTTCTGTTATATACCATCTGTTGCTTCTGAGTTGACAGTGATAAAAATCAGGGATACTGTCACTCTCGATGGAATTTCCGATCTTTATTATACCGAACTGCGCTCTCAAATACTCCAGAGAAATTATTTTATCATCATTTATATTATAGACAGTAGATTAAGTTTGCTTTTGTGTCGAAATAATTGCTGGTCCTGTCGGGATATGAATATTTATGTTCTAACATAGTGTTTTTATTGATTTTGTAATTGTCTACATTGGTTTTTTAAATTTCACGCTCATTAGTGGCAATATTTTTTGAATGGGAAAATGACAGCAAATCGTTTTGAAATCTGCAGATACTCAGAATTGTTGAATGATCTATATAAAGACATATTGGAATATTTTATAATGGACATTATCAGAAATTATGTATTTTTTATTTGATTTGAGTGGAGAAGAGTACCATATTGTTTGACACCCTAGTCAAGATCCTTTCAATTGCATCAATGCAGTCTGTTCTGAGAACGAAGCTGAAGTGCCGAGAGTAAAACAACCAAGGTTTAGCATTTGAGCTGACAAACTTTCTTACACTGTTCGAAGTAGAGTGGATTAGTCGTCAAGATTTTGTTTTCACTTATATCGAGGCAGTCAGTTTTGGGAAGGAAAATCACCAAACTGTGACAAGCTAACTGACAGAGCCGCCAACCCTATTTTGTAATTGTCGGTCCGACTGAAATTTGACTGTGTCTGGGATGCATTCCTCTTAAAAGAATTGAAAATTAGATTTTAAAAAAACATGGTGCTTTCTCATGTGTTTTTTTTGAGAAATGGATACAGTATAATGCATGTAGTGATTTTTCGCCTGCTGCAGTCCTGGGTACAACATTAATCTACTACAACCTTAGTCCAACCATATAAATCACTCTAATTGCCATGATTGCAGATGGATTTGAGTGGTATTGAATGAACATTGCAAATCCTCAAACTCTATGGTCATTTGCGGGTCAGTCCCCTTCTTAGCAGGTCAGTGGAAATTAATGTCCAAATCAGGGTCGGACCCGCAACCTGCCGGTCAGTTGGCAGCGCTGCTTTCTGTTCTGAGGAGGATCCAAACATAGGAGAGTTTAGACCACTTTGTCTTGTACCATTTGTATAGGGATCATCCATAGTGTATGCTTTTAGTACCAATAATACAATTTTGATGTAATCTTGTGATAGAAAGAGTGATTAAGTTGCATTTTTAAAACTACATGCTGCCTTTGAGATTAGAAAAATTGAAGTTCTTGGATAAAGCAATTTGCAATATATGATGTGTACAACAGCTAGGATCCTCAATGCAAAGATGTTATGTTTTGACAATATCTAAAATTTTGTGGTATTGAAAACTGAATTTAATTTGCTAGCACATCACTTTAAGTCAATTTTCTGAGAAAACTTATTATTTTGCACGACATATATAATGCAGTCAAAGATGAAATTAGTTCTCAAGTTTTCAATATAAGACTGCAATAAGTGCCAATTTTTTGGAAACTAAAAATAAAATCCTGAAATTCTATGTTCAAAAATAATTCTAGCTTCAATCGCTATGTGGTAGTAATTTAATGCAAACAAAATCACTGGAAAGTAATATATCCAGTCGAGCACTGATAACATTATTTAATCAGAAATATTGATTGATTAGAATTGTTATCAACATAACATTGATAAATTTGCTGTTTGTTCCGACAGGCGAAAATTCTTGACAACTGCGTTCGGCGTTTTCTGCATTTCCTGTAAAATTATCCAATGATTAAAATTTATTTTTGAAATTTTCATTGATTCTTGATAATGGGATTAAATAAACGCATTGTGTAA
Source organism: Anadara kagoshimensis (assembly GCA_021292105.1). Lineage (NCBI taxonomy): Eukaryota > Metazoa > Mollusca > Bivalvia > Arcoida > Arcidae > Anadara > Anadara kagoshimensis. Next base: position 2,014,006 of record CM037870.1, on the reverse strand, counting down.
ATTTGAATATTAACTTAAATGTTCATTTATTTACATTTGTGATATTTTTATATGCCCGTCATATGACGGGACGTATTATGTTACGGTGCTGTCCATCCGGGCGGGCATCTGTTAACAATTTGTATTCCGTTCAATAGAGACCACAAACATTTATGGATTCAAATGAAATTTGGTATACACATTTACCATGGTAATACCTTGTGCAAGTTCGAATTACAACTTTTTCGGATTATTTTTGGAGGAGTTATGCCCCTTTTTTAACTTAGAAATTTTTGTATGTATGACCATGTGGTTTCCGATCATTAGAGCCTACAACTATTTATGGATTCAAATGAAATTTGGTATACACATTTACGATGTTAATATCTGGTGCAAGTTCGAATTACAACTTTTTCGGATTATTTTTGGAGGAGTTATACCCCTTTTTTAACTTAGAAATTTTTGTATGTATGACCATGTGGTTTCCGATCATTAGAGCCTACCACTATTTATGGATTCAAATGAAATTTGGTATACACATTTACGATGTTAATATCTGGTGCAAGTTCGAATTACAACTTTTTTGGATTATTTTTGGAGGAGTTATGCCCCTTTTTTAACTTAGAAATTTTTGTATGTATGACCATGTGGTTTCCGACCATTAGAGCCTACAACTATTTATGGATTCATGTGAAATTTGGTATACACATTTATGATGTTAATATCTGGTGCAAGTTCGAATTACAACTTTTTCGGATTATTTTTGGAGGAGTTATGCCCCTTTTTTAACTTAGAAATTTTTGTATGTATGACCATGTGGTTTGTATTCCATTCAGTAGACAATACAAACATGGATTTAAATGAAATTTGTTATACATTTGGTATACACATTTACGATGTTAATATCTGGTGCAAGTTCGAATTACAACTTTTTCAGATTATTCTTGGAGGAGTTATGCCCCTTTTTTAACTTAGAAATTTTTGTATGTATGACCATGTGGTTTGTATTCCATTCAGTAGACAATACAAACATGGATTTAAATGAAATTTGTTATACAGTTACACCTTAATCATGGTAATATCTCGTGCAAATTTGAATTACAACTTTTTTGGGTTACGAGTTATGGCCCGAACACGGAGTTGGTAATATTTTTTACATACATATATCCTAGTTGTACTTATACTTCTCAGTAAATAGTACTACTCGATCAATATAACACAGGCATATAATGCTCCGCTCGGCGGTGCTCTTGTTACTCTATGAAACTCTGTTTGAGACAGAATAATAATAATAATAATAATAATAATAATAATAATAGGAGCTAAAAGCACTGTTGACTCACAATGTTCTGCCTGTGCATTTGCATGTGACATCAGGATAAAGATAAGCAGGGGCCCAGTAGCCAATGGTCCATAGTCTGGGCCTCTTAATGTTTACAGATTTTAGCTATTTATTACTATTACAACTACATTTATGAAGTGAGCTGGGCCCCTAACTCAAAATAATTAGGCTTCATCCCTGGGCATCATTTATTTGCTGTTTTAGCAACTATAAATGCATGTCATGATGACATAAATTCTTTCATAAAAACCAAAATTACATTTTTTTTTAACATGCAAAATGTAAAAAATCAAACACAATTGAAAACTTGCTAATTTATTGGAACAGGTGAACTTCCGCCAAGGATATGAGGTGATTTCTACCTGGGAATTGAGGCCATAACTTTATAACAATATCCAAACCCATGTGTCTAAATAAACCATGCCCTATTCAGTTTCAGTTACTTGAACCACAGCCCTGGATATAATTGTAACACTATCACTGTTTGGCTCTCTGAAGTTGAGAGTTTTAATGCACCCAATAAGAATTGAACTGTCTAGAAATGGCATGTAAAGTGCTATAAATTCCAGTGTACTCTGGTTTCCTTTGCTGTCTCAGAACTAACTGCCTTAATATAAGTGAAAGAATCTTGACTGGGCAGAAAGCACCATATTACTCCACCTCTACTCCTAGATTAACTGCACAACTATGCATAAAATGAGTGACATCACTTGATCAGTGGTAATTAGGACTCATTTTGGTCTCAGAAAGAGGTTTTTTTTTTTTTAAAACAAAAACATCACAAATGTAAATATTTCACTTTAGCATTTACTGTTCTTGAATTAAAGCTTATTTTACACAAACACTTATTTCCATTGTTTCAGCTGACAATGAAAGTGACAGCGGATATGATCCATCTGTACTGAGTTCTTTAAAATATGGATCAACACAGTCTTTAAACAGAATAAGACATAATGAACCATTTCCTGCTCCAGTTGATAGCGAAAGTGGTAAGTAAACTGAAAATATTGGGATGGTTAATAAGTAAAGGGAGATAACTTTCATATGGAATACATATTCTTTTAAATAAAACATGACATGATGAACCATTTCCTGTTACAGTTGATAGCGAAAGTGTAAGTAAAGTATGAAAATATTAGCAGGACATTTAACAAGTAATGGGAGATAACTCTCATGGAATACATGTTTCTCTACACTGTCATTAATGACAGTATTTCCTACTGCAGTTGATAGCGAAAGTGGTATTTTATACTGGTTTCTTCTGGGAATATTAGAGAAACTTTTAACAGGTAAATGGAGATAACTCTAGTTGAATTTACGTTTACATGTAAATTACAATATAGTTTTGGTTGCTGTTAATCTTGAGTTCAAACTTATTATGATCTAGTGTTTATTCTTAAAGGAACCCTTGCAACATTTGTCCCTTAATAAATATTCAAACACCCTAACCTTATCCCGGTAACATCGTGACTCTGTCTGTGGGCAAGCGTTAGCCTATATTGAGTATTGTGAAAATTTGATTTTACTCTTTTCTCATTTACTGTTTCTCTCTTTTCTTTTTCTTTTGATTGGTATAGATTTTATCTAACCATTTTAAAAGATATCATGGTTATGTGTTTTAGCATGTACCACAGGCCATCAACAATAAATTAATTATAAATGATTTTAAAAAAATATTGGTCCATTTGTTTTCAAGGATAACTCCACTTATATTACTGAAAACATATAAAATACAAAAAAACTGATTTTTTAATGAGAAAAATACTAAATTGATAAAACAAACTGATCAAGTAAACAAAAATAACATTGAATATTCCTACATTTTTCCTATAATTGGAATGAGAAAATTTTATGGTCCTAATCTTGATGGCAATAATAAAAGGGAAATAACTCTTGCAGCCTTAGTGTTATATTATAGCTTAACATTTCAGTTGCACAAAGTTTTAAAATATATAGAAAACATCTATTTTCAATAAATAAAACTGAACGGTTTATGAGTTGATAATTTTTAGTAACAAACAGCTTCACTCCAATTTTTAAAGATATCCAAGCATATGTTCAAATAAAAATTTTCAGAAGTTGATTTATGACAAAATTATATGATAAATTATACAATGGAAGTATTTAAATTTGTGATATATAGATACTTGGGACTACCTATATAGATGAGGAGTACCTCTAATAAATCATGAATCCCTTTATAAATCATGTAATCATAGTCCATGAGGAGTACTTGTCTATATTAGTTTTGCTTACAATATTGTCACAAGTACCTGACTTGTATTGCCTAACATGATGGTATAATGACAGGTATATGACATACTTGTGTAAACGAGTATAATAAATTCATTGTATGTACCTGATACAGGTGTGAAAAGGGCTGGGTGTTTCTGTCATGAAATTGTAAAAAATGGTAGTACGGTGTCATGGTATAGGGATAGGAGGAGATTCAGTGTTTCTGTTAAGAAATTGTAAAAGCTGGTAGCATGTTAGGGCATAGGGGCAGGAGAAGGCTGGGTGTTTGTATCACGAAATTATAAAACAGCTACTTCACACAAACCAAAAATCTTTTGTCTCCAATCTTTTCTTTATAAACCACTTTCAATTTATTACCAAACCCCTTGATACCAGTAATGCCAAAATTTGGTGTTGATCAATAAAGGTCTTACTGTATAGCATTTTGTGTGTCTTAATTGAAACAAAACTTAATGGTAAAATGTAATGTAAACAATGATTGGTTGAATGAGTTTGGTTTTACATCCCAGTCAAGAATATTTTACTAATATTGAGATGTCACCAGCCATGTCAGTGCTCTCGGCAATATGCAAGGAGGATTCTTTAACATGTCGCACCTACCATGAAACAGGGCATCAGTTTTAAGGTCTCTTAAAATTCCCAAAGACCTGGGACTTCTTAATGCTGAGTGCCTGGTAATAGAGCAGTTACTAGATATTTTTCAAGACCCAGTTGGCGATTAAACCCAGACTCCTCACATATGGAACAAGCACTCTATCAACTGTAGTGGTCGGTACGCAAAAACAAATGATAGTAAAAATTACACAATGTTTATTCAGAAAAAAAGTCATAAATTTGTTATTCAAATGAGGTGAATATTTGTGGTTTGATAATTAAGTTTTATAGTGCATACATCAATTTTGATTATATAACCATATATGGTATGCGTTTTAAATGCCTGTCACGTCATTACTAAAAAATGAAGATTCCGAGTCGTAGTAAGTACATTTTGTTGTCTGCAAATCTTTTTTTTCTGCAAATTTTTTAAATTTTTGTTTCCTGTTTCTTCAAGATAGATGGGTCGTTTTTTCTTCTTGAAATGAATCTGTTTGAACGTCATGCTGAGATAAATTTATTATCACATAAAAAGCATGTACACACGATGTAAAATTAATTATGTATACCTGTGCAGATTTTAAAATGGGAATGACATCGTTTTGGAATGCACATGCCTTCCTCAGGAATGCTTACCAGAAGCAAGATTTTTGCATTGAATTTTAAGATCTTGATTAATGCTATAGTTGCCTGGGTAGCTCAGTGGGTGGATCACTCAACTGTAGTGCTGAAAGTCCTAGGTTCAACCCCCCCCCCCCCCCCCCCCTGTTCGTCCCTTCATTTTTTAACCTTCCTGTAACAATGTAATCACTCAAATGGTCCATATCTCTATTCTTAATTAGTGTTTAATTAAGGACAGGGAGGTTGTAAACTTTTAAGAGAAATTTAAAAGGTCCATTTACATGTATTTTTAAATTCTATTCATAATTAGCAGTTTCAGGAATAGTGTTTAATTAAGGACAGGCATTGTAAACTTTTACCCCGGATTTACCTAAAGTGTTACTTAATATACAAACAGTTTAATTGCCAATGAATAGAAATTGACAACATAATTGCTTCTTCCATAGGCAGTGTTGTTATAAGTTAATCCTCTTATTTATGAATTTAATAGACAGATGAATTGTTAGTCAGAGAGTCAATTGATCAGTTGAATTATCAGTTAAATTATAAACTTGTTTGCTAAATTATTTTTGAAACTACATCTAGGATTGTGATTTTGATTTTCCACTGATGCTGCATACTGGTCTGCAAATACACATGCACTGAATTAATAAGAGGGGGGGGGGGGAGAATGGGTTTGTGTGCTTTTTTCTTATTGGGAATGATTAGTAGAATCATTTGAATATTCAGGTCCTGCAATCATCACCACTTCTGGGGCCTATTAAAACTCTGTTAAAAAACTCTGTTAAAAATTGGTTTAAAATTTTGATGTTCATATATTTGGAACATGGAAATATTATCATAAAGCAACAGAAAGTACTTTAACCACACTATAAGCTGTTGGACACCATTTTTTACTTTATTTAAAGTGGTGGATCTGGTTGTTTTCAGATACATTTAATTTCAGATAAAACTTTATTTTGAGTTTTAATCTGGGGTCAATTGTTTGAAGCCTGATTAATTTTGGTCACATTATTTAGTGGTTCATTTTATGAATACATATACATTTATAGCAAATTACTAACGACAAATCAATGTCATTATTTATTTGATGACAATACCACCTGAATAAATATATGTGATGAAATTATTTGTGCATTAAAGTGTAATTCAAACAGTGAAAAATCTCTATCGTGTTTATAAAAAAAGCTCTCCATAAAATGAATTTTGCTGATTTTTCAAAAATAAAAGAACTACCTGTAATAACTAATAATAATAAGTAACTAATAAGTACATTTTGTACTGTACACCTAAATAGAATCCTTAAATTTTTCCCCCATCAATCTTGACCGACAATTTTAGTTTGCTTTATGTTCTCTTTACTTACTACATTTTGTACATCACAATGTTTATTTATCACATTATAAGTGTGATACTCAAAAATTGGAAGTTGCCTAACATGAATAATTTGTAAATTTTAATAATAAAAATATAACACAACAATAAAAAAAAAACAATGAACACCAGGGTGCACAAGTCGAGTTGCAAGTTCATATTCTACGTGATGTGCGATTCACATACCAAATATCAATTTAATATCTGTGAGCGTTTTGAAAAAAAAAACTCTGGAAAACTGCTATTTTTAAGCAGCCGGCATTATGAAAAAATTTTGTAAAACTAAACTAGTACTGAAGGTGTAATATATGCAAGTTAGTATTTTTCTGTGAAATAAAACATCTTATTAATTCAGTGCATGTGTATTTGCAGACCAGTATGCAGCATCAGTGGAAAATCAAAATCACAAATCTGAGTTGAGTTTCAAAAATAATTTAGCAAACAAGTTTATAATTTAACTGATAATTCAACTGATCAATTGACTCTCTGACTAACAATTCATCTGTCCATTAAATTCATAAATAAGAGGATTAACTTTTAACAACACTACCTAAGGAAGAAGCAATTTTGTTGTCAATTTCTATTCATTGGCAATTCAATTGCTTGTATATTAAGTAACCCTTTGGGTAAATCTGGGGTAAGAGAAATTTAAAAGGTTCATAATTAGCCGTTTCAGGAATAGTGCTTCATTAAGGATGGAGAAAGAATATTTTTAAGAGAAATTTCAAAATGTAAGAATTGGACACTTATTACAGGAAGTTTCTGTGACTAGTAGATTTATGATGTAATAATAAGGTGCACTAACTGTGCATACAGAACTAAGTTTGTAATCTTGGTTAATAACGCAAATTCCAAACTTCATGAATCTTCACAATTCTGTTTCTATTATGTGTCTATTATAAGGGGACATTTATGGCCAAGTTGGCTAAAGTGTGTGCCTATGGATCACAGTGCCTAGCACTGCCTAGGTTTCAATCCCACTGAGGACAGATCCTTTGGTGAGAAAGTTTGTCAGTTTGCTTGCAAAAGGCCAGTGTTTTTCTCTGGGCACCCTGGTTTCTTCAACCAACACAGAACTGACAACCTGCCTCAATATAAGTGAAAGCATCTTGACTGGAGTGTAAAATACCATTACTTACCTCCACTCCACTCTTTCCATTTGTTCATTCAACTTTCTTTAGATGTATATGTTGCTATCAAGCCGAATTCTGGTTTTAAGATTAAGGGATAGAAATTCAATTCAGAAATGAAATCCAAAAATATATTTGACATCTCATACTTCCATGCTTCTTTTGTTCTCAATTTTGATTCCATTTGTGGCAGTTGTAGCTAGCTAGATTGTAGGTGCAAAGCCTTCTGGAGCACCTGCCCTCACTTTCCTGATGAAAGTTTGTGTGTTTAACTTAATTTGCCAATTTTCAAAGGTTTGCTTTGCTTTTGGAATTGTGAATTGGACAATCTACTGGTGTGTTTGTGTTTGATTTAGACAGCAGGGGTGTGTGTGTTTGTGATCAATGCTTACGAAGCATACATCTTAATTGCAATATTTTTTTGACAACAGAAAAACAAATAAAAAACATAATTGATCATAAAGTGTTAGGTTTGTCACCTTTCCCGCTTTGTTAACATAACATAATATGATGGATGAAAAACTACCTTGCCCCTGGGACATATTTTAGATACTAAAGACTTCTTATTATTTTTTCACTTAACAATTTTTTCCCTAAGGCGAAACCACATTTTAAAAAAAAACGCATTAAAGAACACACACACAAACGTGTAAATAGAGCATGTCAGATGAGATTGTTTACTTAACATTCCTTGGTTCTGAAGGATATGTGTATTAATTTAAAAGTTTATAAAAACACTGGACTAAATCCAGTGTCCAGTTCACTAGCAACTGGACAATCGACATCAGTCACCAGTGCTGGATAGCTTTGGAAAATAAGAAGAATGGCTGGGGACCCACTAAACGTAAAAGTTTATGAAAACACTGTCAGGTCCAGATTAGCAGCAATTGGACAGTCACCATCAGTCACCAGTACCTGATAGCTTTTGGAAATAATTTAAATGGTTGAGGGCCCACTAAAAGTTTATGAAAACACTGTCAGGTCCAGATTACCAGCAATTGGACAGTCATCATCAGTCACCAGTGTCATTGTTTTAGGAAATACAAAATAAAATAGATAATTGAAGACCTATTAATAGTACTGGAGATTTATGATACTCCAGTGCCCATCCAAAGTCGAGAATTTTATGATCAGTGATTATCATTGGTTCCAATATGGATTTGACTTTTCTTCTTTGGCAGCAAATAAGTTGTTCTTTTATGTTGTGTTCTTAGTTGTGTTGGCTACTGATAGTGAAACCTTGTTGTAATTCCCCTCAATAACCTTGCCTGGTTACCGAAGAATTTTCCAAGTTCCAAAACTTATTTCTGAATTTTGACCATTCTGAAATTTTGAAAAAACATTTTTCAAGAAAAAATCATAGTCTAGTTACATGTAGATTAATTTTACTTAACTGGTATATTTCAAAAAATGAAAATAAATAAAAAAAATAGATAAAAAAATAAATAAAAAAATAAATAAATAAACTATTAAGGTTTGTAGTTAATTAAATATCATAAAAATTATTGTTGTTCATTGGTTGGCTAAATTACAAAATAAGAATGCTTCCTTTTTCGTATTAATAGCCAGTGATGTTTAAGAAGTGAAATTTAAATATTAAATATTTCCTAATATAAAATGTATGGGGTAATATATGCGTATATAACTTAATTTCAAAAATGACATTTTTCTGTGTAATGCTAATTTGTCATATTTTTGTATGATTAAATACATGTATTTTTATGTTACGGTATTAATAAATTACGTTTTAAACAAATGAGGACATTCCCCATAAGGTTATTTATAGAGCAGACTTGAATATTCATCAACACCTGATTAACTTACCTGAGCTACTTTATATTCGTACGACCTTTGAACTTTAAGGTGATGTCATACATGAGTAGCCTTCCATTGATCAGGTAACATGTTCATTTCATTATCTGTCTGTTCACTCACTACAAGTGCATGAGTTCCTTGTTAGCAAATAGGAATGGAGAATTATTTCACAGTTATTGAATGGAGGAAATTTTAAAAATGAATCCAACATGGTTACTTGTTCTTACGGTGGCTCAGTAAACCAGAATTATACATATAATTTGTGAATGAATGAATATATATGGATGGAGATATAAGTTATATATATATGTGTATATATAAATGTTTTGTGTTCAATTAGAAATTTGAAAATGTGTGTACAATAATAGAAAAAATCAACAATTCATTAAAATATGATTCGAGGAAGGAAAGAGGGTAGCAGTTTTGCGACCTGGTTTATAGGATTTGATCATGGTAAGTTATATATATAGCCCAGTATCATATAATACTAATCAATTACCTTAATTAAGTTTACTGGTCATAAACTATGTACGCTGGTACATGTAGTATATTCATCAGTATAAAAAATACTGTGTTTCCATTCCTGGTAGCCAAAAGTCTCCATTTACGGGCCGCTATTTACTGGTCATAAACAAAGTACAGTGCAATATATAGTGTGTTCATCAATATAAAATAATACTAGTAATTAGTGTTAGAATTGAATAATTAGCATATTTATTTTTAGCAACTTATAGAAAGTAGCTACTGAATTGTGAATAGACAATTTTAGTGGTACTATCAAATTTTCAAGTCAATTTTAGAGTCAGGCTCTATTCTAACTGCTGTTATGTTCCTGTCTGTGATTCTCAGAATTTAGTACTTTCAAATTTGGGGTTCATACTTCACCGTCCCAAATGCTGTTTTAGTACTAGCCATCTATGGTGGATTCTTCAGATGTTTTGCCCCATGTCATGTCAAGTGTAGCACAAACAAGAAACCTCAGTGCTCATTTCAATAAGACCATTTTATTCAGTAACTTTACCTTATAACTGGTGACATCTTGATATAAGTGAAACAGTCTAGACTGGGGCATAAAACTCACACTCAACATATGATCCAGCAATTACATTACACATATTGCCTGTGATTGTGTTAATAGCTCTATATTTTTATGTTGTCAATCATAATTATTGCAATAAATTTGATTGACACTTCATGAAGCTATTTTATCAGAAATATTATTAGTATATTTTATACCATACATTATTTTTAAATGGAATGTGTTTCAATATCTGGACTTCTCAACTCAAAATCACCATCCATACAATGGTGAATAAAGAAAGATATTAATGCAATGGTGCCTTTATTTGTTAAACTAAAATGCGCTACCAGTTTTTGTTAATTTTCTCTAATGACATTGGTTGGGTCTGAGTGGCCTTTTACCATCCAATTAAGGAAAGAATCTAGTAATAAAAAAATTGTAGGGTTACTTAAATGCAAGTGGTCAGTGATTTTCTCTGGACACTCTGGTTTCCTCAACCATTCTACAAGAATGTTGACAAATTCTTTGTAAACTTTGTTCATTTGATTGTGTATTATACGTAACATTGATACAGTATATTTCATCTAAATGATGAAAACTACAACCTACGTCAGTAACTTTAATAAATATCATTGTTCATGCACTCTGACGTGTAAATTATATGAATGCCATATTCATTTTAACCAGAATACTTTTTTGTTTAAACTTTTGATATTTCAAATGTTTTCTGTCAATACTGAATTATCATATTTATTTCTACACAAAGTTCTTTGTTATAAAGATGCTGGCAACAGCTGGTGTATGTTTAAAAATCACAATGGTATTGTGAAATATTGAAAAAATTGATCAACCAACTGTAATGTAAACATGCTTCAGTATTTCTCAATGTGATAGCAATGATAACTAGCAGTGAATTGGGCATACAGTAAAACCTTTATATAAAGACCACCTTCAGGACCTAAGATATATGGACTTTTTAGGCACCCAATGATTCCATTCCTGATAGACATAATGACCATTGACTACATTGTAATTTCTGAGAAATTCTTTCAAAATGTGCCAGTAGCCTATTTTAGCAAATTTGTGAAAGGTACTTTATTTTCACACATTTTGAAAATTTGGCTCCTAATAATTTTAAATTTATGGAAATCTAGGACAGGTGGTCTGAATACAAATGTTCTTTTTGGACAGTAAAACCTGTATATAAAGACCACCTATAGGTTATAAGAAATGTGGACTTTATAGACTGGCGTTCTTTATATAGAGAGGTACTTTTTTGGTTAAAATATATACAGATGGGTTGTAAAACAGTGGTTTTAATGTCTTAATTGGACAGGTGGTCTTGAGATAGAGGTGGTCCCTATGACAGGTTTAACTGTATTAGCTTAGAATATCTGTACTCATTGACATGATTCACATAATATATTGTTTTTATTTTACCGATAAATATCAACTATCTTTTTATATATAATTTTTATATAGGGCTTTGTCGCAATATATTATTGTGAATGGATTTATCACCCACATACAGATACCAGTACTTTCGAACTCATTCGTTCCAGTCTAGCTGTCCAGATTGATAGTGAAAATGCATTTTAGTTGCAAAAAAGAAGTTTCGATATTCTTTGAAGTTTTTAACTTTTTTAGAAAAAATTCTTTAATACTCTTGAAATTTTTAATAAAATTTAATAAAAGATACTTTAAACAATTTTGTCCCATTGCTACTATTTTAAACCTTGCCAATCCCATATTTATAGTTTATAATGACTAAAAAGAAGTCAAAATATTTACTCCACAAATTTCTTTCTTCATTTTGAGTAGAGTTGAATAATAGAGTGCCTTTTCCTGCCTAGACTAGAATCCCACACATGTTGGATCTTAGTGTTGGTAAGTCCGTCTTGTTCACTTGTCAAAGATGGATAGTTTTCTTTGGGTATTCCTGCTTTCTCCACCATCACTGAACTGACAGCCTGAATATCAATAAAAGAATCTAGACTTTTCAGTAAAACTTCATAGAGTTCATTACTCCATTTCTAAAACTTGTACTTATAAATTGCATCCTTGCTTGTAAATGAAATTAAACACATTTATCATTGTTATAAACTAGGTAACTAATTATATAATAATTAAGTATATTACTAATTACATAATTACGCTTAATTGACAAGTTGTCACTTTAAAATAAATGTATCTGTCCAGTGTTTCCTCATTGCATTTTGGCCTTTGCATTTGGGTAAAGTGCCCGACATAACGCCATGTTGACATTTGTCATTCAGTGTTCAATGACTGGCGCCAAATTATAAAAAATTGTCGGGAATGACCTCCGATTTTTTGTTAAGTATTCCGCACCTGATTGAACAGGTTGATTACCTGTTGAATATTAATAGATAAGGTTTAACATAATTGGCAGAAATCTATTCTTATATCCGAAAACCCGCTATTAACAATGATCAGAGGAGTTGAAATTTTGGCGAGTGGTTGACAGATGTTTACACAAAAAATATATATATTGAAAAAACTTTAAAAAGGTGTTTATTGTGGTTAACTGATGAACAAGGTGATTATTTTTGGTTAATTGATCAACATTAACATCAGATATGAATTATGATAGAGTATTACCGAATGGTTAGCTCAATATTTACTAACAAACTGGCCGTAATATTGATATATAAATTATTTAACAGGTGCCCTTATTGTTGGGATCGTAAATTACTTCATTGTAAATCCACACTTGGAACTCTTCCAGAAATATAAAAATTGATTTAAACCATGATAGAGATCTATAGCATATTTTTACTTATTTTAAATCTCCACTTTTGTTTGTATTTTAAAGAAAAACTCCTTAAAACCTGGGATGAAGGAATTTGAAACAGGTTTTCTTGTTTGTGATGTATTTTTTCAAAAATTTTCCATTTTATTTAAGTTAATTCAAGCATACATATCGCTTTAAGTAAGGTTTTTGGTTTAATGGTCTTGATCATGCTAGGGTGCTAAGCAATGATTGCTCAGCATTATTTAAAATATAGGACACGCATCATTCATAACAAAATAAAGAGCTCTGATCAGCAGGTTGTCTAACCCTTGAAAAAAATAACAAACAAACAAAAATTTATTCTTTTTTATTTTGTCTAGATAGGATGGTCCATGGCCTCACATTCCTCACAAGACTGCCACGTTGAGAAAAAATAAACACATCAAAATTGTTGTCATAAATGTAAGCCATTGCATCTCCATTGCTCTCTTATCTGGGATACATTAGAATCTTCTAATTTTTCAAGTGAAGTAATGTCTGGACTCTTCTTTTTCTCTTAAAACCACTTGAATAATTGGGTTACCACTTGAATCTAATGATTTCTAAGAACGTTGGTTTTCCATTAGGTCCCTATTTCACAGATGTGGTTTCAATCTAACTTTGGCATATCCTAGTGTAAGACAGTTTGTCGAATCGCTTGATATAGACCAGTGGTTTTCTCTGGATGCTCTGGTTTCCTCCACCATCCCAGAACTCACAGACAACCTCAATATAAGTGAAAGATTAATTTCACTGAGACTTAAAACATCATTTATCTATCCAATCCAATCCATTCAAATATATCTCTATCAAAAGCTTTATGTGTTATTTTGTTGCGACATCATCAATTTCAAAATTTTGAAATATGATTCACTTTAATGGTCAGTAATAAACAGAGGATTAAATAACAATATAAACAATTTGATTTCCTGGTATAGATAAAAACTAAACCTTCCCACACATGAAATCACAATATATGTCGTAACTTTTTATATAGAATTTCAAATAACATAAAAATAATGACAGAATGCAGTTTTTTCCTCAACACACCTATATGTAATGTCAATATTAAATTTGAATGATTCATCCATCTATTGATATTGAAATAATTTCTGTAACACCTTTACATAGGTCATACAAATATATAATTAGGATATACATCTGAATCCTGATGTATTGTTTATGTATTGTTTTTAAAAAAAGTGTAACAGGTGTGGGATGCTGTTGCCATTAAACTAGGACATGTACCTAGCTATGTTTCCATTCCTGGTAGCCAAAATCACCATTTGTTATTAATTTCTGAGAAATTCTTTCAAAAAATAACCTATTTTAGCAAAGATTGTGAAAACTTATGTTAAAAAGGACTATATATATTTGGGAAATTTGCTCCCTTCCGGAGCAACTGGCTTTACTTCCCTGGTGGAAGTCCACATGTCTAACCTGACTTGTCAGTTTTACTTTGCTTCTGGATTGTGATTTGGACATGGATTAGTATGTTTGTTTTTGACTTAAAAGTACGGGTAACCTATTTTAGCAAAATTATGAAAAACACTTTGAGAATGGACTACTAATACTATATTTTCACAAATTTCGAAAATTTGACTGATCGTAATTAAAAATAAAATCTACCAAACCTAGATATTTGATACACCACAGGTACATAGGTCATACTAGCCACACCTTGACTATAAGGGGATATATGTGTAGGTAGATTAACAAGAGTTAAACATAAGGGCTTGTCCAGAGGGAACATGTCAGTAATTGTCTTTTTTTAACACCTAGGGCATGTTTCACATGCATGACCCCCAATGTAGTAAATAATGGAACAAAAAGGGATAAGGGAGGACTGCTGTTTTATTTATATGATTTGAATCATGCTGGGGTTATTTTATTTAAATATGCTCTAGGGGGTATGGCCATCAAAAATGGCTTTTTTTCCTTAAAAACTGGAATTACATAATGTATAAATCAGAGAAAGGTAAATCACCCCCACACACCTGTAAAAATCTGAATCATAGAGATAAAAGATATTTTATCTGCTTTTATATCTATCTTGTACTGCCCACCTATTAACTTGGAGCACCTTTATGTGGTTAGAAATGTAGGACTCTTATCTAAGAAGTCCAAATACTTTTGATTTCTGTCTTTGTAAATACTATATATAACTAACTGGATCACTAGGTGTATTTCTGTTCTATCAAACCTTGTGCGTCAGTTTTGCTGGTTCATTGGCACCAACCTAGGTTTCCACAAGTGGCCTAATTTCCTACATTTTGTGAAAATACAATCCTTCTTATACATGTGTAGTATTTTTTCCCCACTAATTTGCTAAAATAGATTACTTTTTGAAAGTATTTCTCAGAAATTATTTGTATTAGTAGTTTCTTATATTAATCCAGTCTGTTCTGGAATGGTGGAGGAAACAAGAGTGTCTGGAGAAAACCACTGGCCTTCAGCAAAAATTGACAAACTTTGTCACACTAGGCTCTGTCTCAGTAAGATTTGAACATTATCTGCGAGAGGTGTTGTATGCTAAATTTATACCTGACTCATCAACAGCACTTTCATGGGCTCTAGGGTCTAATTTATTGTAAATTTAAATCTTAATTTAAACTATTATCTTTTATTTTTTGAAAAAAAAATTGTTGGTTAAAAAAGTTGAAAAAATTAAAATTTTTGAATTTGTCTTGTCATATTCACTCATATTTAAATGAAAAGCAAAGTCATATGCAACATGAACTGTCAAATTCTTAGTCATATGCATTAAAAAAGAAAAAGATTTTTAATCTTTTAAATTTAAAATAAAGTATTGCACAAGAAATATTCATATAAATGGTGTCACAAGGACAACCTTATATATATTGGTAACATTAGATGACTTACTAACCTGCTGGACCAATTTGGTCTCTTATCTGATTTATTTATCTATCAAAAACCTTGTTTTCCTTGGTTTGACCTTGCATACCAAAATTATTATGTACCGGTAGTTACTATTAGGTTTTTAAGGATAAAAGAGGGTGAGGATTAGGACCCAGGATAAGTAATAATGAAGGAGTCGAGTTGAGTAATGGTGTTAACGTCCCAGTCAAGAATATTTCACTTATATTTATATGCCATCAGCTATAGGCAAAGGTGCAGAAATTGTGTCTGTGTATTGCTTTGATGGCATTATACAGCAGTGTTCTTTATCATGCCAAGCCCACCATGACATGGGACCTCGTTTATTTTAAGTTCCCATCTGAAAGAACCGTGAGTTTCATTTTTGAGTGCTTGGCGAAAGAACAGTCACTACCCACTTTTAAGTCTTAGGTCAGACCCAGTAGGGGTTCGAACCTTCCACTTATGAAGTGAGCACTCTACCAACTGAACTACTGCAGAAGTTTAATAATGAAGGAAATACAGTAGTTTTGGTGGTCTTTCCGTACAGATTTTGCTGATATATGATGCATAATGTCTTTGCAACAGAAATGAATGCAAGCTTCATCCAGACATCTGTATGTCCTCTCCCAATTGATTTTTTATCTAAAAAATGTGGGTTATAAGCTATGAAATACCGGTACTAATTGTATGTGGAGATATAAAATGTACTTTATTAACCATCAGTCCGAGAAATCAGACCAAATTGATTATTAGGTCAATTGGTCACTACCTGTAAGTAACACACACAGGTGTAATATTAATGTCCAGTCACACTACATAACAATAACGATAATATTATACAATGGTTGAAGATGACCACTTTAGATAAATGACCATCATTGTTACCTGCAGTGCTATTTCTGGACAATTATATGTAATATTTACATACAATGTACAATGATGACTCATATGTCACAATTATTAAAATGTTAAACTGTTTGTAACATGTGTATAAGGAACATTGCAAAATAAAATGGATGGACTTCCATTTGAACCCTCCTCTAAATTTTGACTGAAAAAGGCCTAAAAATTATGGAATCAAGCAATTTTAAACATTTCTAAGAAAAATGAATTTTCAAAATTGCACATAGAATTTAATGGGGTTGGTTACATAATGAAATCCTACCATGTCTTTTTCTTTCACTTTGGATAAATTTTTACACCTACCTGGTACATATCCAGATTCATTGATGCCAGTAATGTTCAATAGAACTTATGTTTTTATTCCTGATAGCTAAAATCACCATTGACATTGGCTACTTATAAGAATTTCTTAGAAATTCTTTCAAAAAATAACCTATTTTAAACAAATTTGTGAAAAAATGCTTTAAAAAGGAACATACTCATGTATTATCAAAACTTTTGTAAATTTGGCCACTAATGTTTTTAAATTAGTTTAAATCCATGTATAAAATTCAATTCTGTTACAGAAAACAGTATGCTTCATTTACAGTGAAACCTGTATATATAAAGACCACCTGTTAGACCTAAGAAATATGGACTTTATAAATTTTAGTTTCTGTTGATGTCAACTCAAGACTATAGCTTTGAGTTTAAATGTCACCGGTCACCAAATTTATGAATTTTGTAATTTGCATTCCTATGGGTAGAGTTGTCAATATTGATGTGTCTGGCGGGTTTTCACACACTAAAGTTACCTGTAATATACTAAAAACTTACCTGAACGAAGTTCTAATACTCGGTAATTTCCGACACCGCTCGTAACTTTCCGGCGACCTAATTGATGACGTACATGGTGTTAAGCTGCTGAGGAAAGACACATTACTTATATATGTATCCATATGTAACATGTGGGTTTGTGTGCCGTTTTAAAGTTTGATTTCAAGTCAAAATTATAATTTTGTAAAATTTGATATAGTATTACCACAATGAACGATAAAAAAAATTTTCTCACAAATTTAAGAACAAATTAAAGCCAGATTTACACAAGTTCCTTATGCAGCTTTCTACTGTATTTCCACAATTGAGTGCACATGGAAAACGCAAGAATAAAGTCGTATTTTCCAACAAACTCGCAAAATATTGTCAAAACTTGATACAAAATATACTGACCTAATAGGAAAAAAATATTTTCAGTCATCCATAGGTGAATTTAATTCTGTACATAGAGCAATTTTTGAAGTTTTTAACAAAACAACTAATATAACCATGTCAAAATTATCCCTTCTCTACCTTCTTACTCGGAACAACTATAATATTATAATTACGTCATAATTGGAATATTCATGATGAAATATGAAAAAAAGAACAACAATGACCTACCTGACCCTAAATACCCTGAGTGTAACTTTGAATGAGGCCCAATTGGTGTATAAACTACGTCAAATTTCTAAATTTTCCCAAAATTTCTCTATGTACTGATGAACTGAATAACTTTTTTGTCATTTAAAAATATAATTTGGTTAGGTCAGTGCATTTAAAACGCAATTTATTGATAGTTTAATGGAAACATTTTCAATTGAATGAAATAAATAAGAAAAACCATGTGCACTCAATTTATGGAAATACAGTAATTGCTTTGAATGTATTGGTGCTATTTTTCATATACGAGAAAAGTCAGGGAAATAAGAGTGGTATAATCATTTAAGATAATTTAAATTATTATGAATGGATTCAGGCAAATAAAAAAAATTCATAGATTTAATGAATTTTAATATTCAAAATTAATTTAATTCCGCAAGTCAGTCATTTCACCAGTCCACATGTTCACACAAATCGAGACTTGTATGTCTCTTATTCAAATCAACTGATCTAACATTTATTTTTTCAAACACATCTTTTCAGAATCCTTCAAAAACGACAAATAACATTTACCGGGTATATCATAAAGATTTATACACACGTGTCAATTAATGTTGCAAATTGTAAGGTAAACCCTGTTGATTACAGGTGATCAGCTGGTGATAGATGTCTACTTCTAAACAGGATGTTTCCCAATGTAGCATATTGATAATCCTTAATTACTGGTATGTAAGGGGATGTAAATCACACTTTAATTGATATTAATTTATTGAGCAAAAATGAAAGAAAGTTTCACCCGAGTTTTGATTAAGCCGTTAGTTAGTCGGGTATAATCCCACTGGTATCACATTTTGATACGAGTTCTTTTCAGCTCATTAAAATTAGGTGTAATAAAATTATTACTATTAGTAGTAGTAAATGAAAATTTTAAATATCGTTTTTTACCTAAAAATAAAATAAAAATGGGACATTTTCTGAAACAAATATGAATAAAAATCAATTTGAGGTAAATTAATAATATAGCTGTACTAGAGAGAAGAAAAAAAGCGACAGACTACAGAATCCGGTCAAAAGTGCTCGAAAATTATGTATGTTTTAATATACATATTAATATTGATATTTAATATTAATTCACTGAAATAAAAAAATAAATAAAAAAATAAATAAATTCAACAGAGAAGTTAGGATATTTAGAATGATATTAAATATTAATGAAAATAAATATGAATATTATTTTAAATAAAAAAACAAAAATGTGTATTCTTTTTATCAATTCATTTTAAAAAATAGATAAAAATAAAAAGATAAATAAATTAATTAATTAATAAATAATGTAAAATTAAGTTTTGTAATAGTATAAGTAACAGTATATCATACTTAGAGCAAACAAAAATATAGTTCTTATTTATTTATTTATTTATTATGGTTTTTTTTTAATTTATTTTTTATGCTGAAGAAAATTGAAATATCCAATACTAAAAAAAAAAAAAAAATAAATAAAACATGAGAAGCTACTCCTGATAAATCTGGGTAGTAAATACAGATCACTCTACAAGCTTTAGTTACTAGATAACTTGGATAACACCTTCTGCGTCACTTCCGGTTTTGGATCCTTTTACTACCAAAGGGAGATAACACCGTTTTTCAACAGTTTTAGGACTTTATTTTACGCTGTAACATAGGACAGAAATTATTAAAAAATGTTATTTGTGGCTATATCGACTTTTTATTATGTAATCTTTCGGAAAATAGTACTAGAAAAATTTCGGTTTTTGGTGACCGGTGACCTTTAATAATAAGTTTTATTATGCATACATGCCATATTTTTATGGGAGCAAACTGCGAGATTGGTGGCAATTTTAAGGGAGTTTTGAAAAAATAAGGGAGGTTTTACTTAAATCTCTAATGCCGACAATTTTTGTGTATTCTTAGGTTTTTTGACAACTATAAACGCTATTGTATTTGTCACAGCTTAATGTCTTTTTCAGACTTTGATCTTTCATCTGAATTTTCATGAAAAATAATTTAGTGTCCATTACATTATATATGGCATGTATGATTATGATGAAATGTGATTTCCATATGATTTAAACAAAGGACATTTAATAAATCTTTATGAAACTAAACAGGAACCATCTTTTGGCTGGAATAATTTTCATCAAGCACATGGTTGGGGATTAATTTCCAAGTTTGGGTTTCATTTAGGGGGCAGTTTTGAAATTGTATTCCGTTTCAACTATAACTTGTTTCAATATGTTTTAAACAAAGGAGTTAACAATGTAATATTTTGGAATATTAATAGTTCTGAGATGTTCCCTCTTATTTTTGCACCTGGTGTAAGGTATGCAGTTTATTGTTGCAGTATTCTATATTAGGTATAGATGTATATTGCTTGCTGTAGTTATAAATGTTTGTATGATTTATTGTTAATCAATACTAAATGCTGTATGGCTAATGGCTGGCTCATGGCTGGCTAGGACAAAAACAACATCTGTGTGTTCAGAACATCATTTGTACATATGACACAGGACAATTTATATAATCAGAATTGAAATTATAAGAGCATACACAATACACAAGTTTTTTATTCTCTTGATAGTGACAGAAATGGATAATTTTCTGGTTGGTGCAACAAATTAAGTTTTCAATAGCATCATACACAATTACAGTTTTTAATTGAATCCAATTCTGTTGTCATAGTGATCCAGTTCTGTTGTCATAGTGACAAAAATGGATTTTCAGTATATTAATGAAATTGAAAAAGTTCTGTAAAATAAAATTTTAATCATAGGTGAAAAGATTTAGACCATTTTTACCATAGTAAAATGCTTGTAAATAATGCTTGACAAGAAAAAGCTTGTAAATAAAATGACTAGCAAAATCATAGAAATATTGTCTCATAAACGTCCTCAGATCATATCAAACTCAGAATTATTAAACTATTAATAGATCTGTTCTCATTTTGTCATCTGATTGATGTTTTTTTCTTTATCTCACTCAAATCTCATAGATAATGATGTTTTTTTCTCTCTATCTGGCACAGATCTGGTGGATAACGTTCAGATCATTAAAGGTCTCTAACCAAATAATATATTCAAATACAGTACCGACCTGTCAAAAATTTAACACTAAGCTAACAATTTTGTGCCAAATTGGCAGCTCATCTTGACGCCTTGTTAGCTTTGTCTCGACAGCTTCTTGCTATTTCTCTGCAGTTTATTTTGGGCCCCTAGCTATCCATATCTCAGATATTCTGCGCTGCAGCTAAGCTGCAACTCCCTGCCGTTAGTTCAGTGTTAAACTTTCAACAGGTCTGTACTGTATTTAAAATGGAAATCGTTTTATCCCCCATCAACCTTCTCATTTACATTTCCTTTATTTATTTAATTTTTTTTAAAATGATTTTTATAATTTTATTTATGATCACTGAAAAAATGAGGTCTTTAAATTAAAATGTGGCCATAGAGTTGACAGTAATTTTATGGTGACCGAAAAACCAGGTTTTAAAAAATCCAACTGTGGTTCCAGTGTTAACAGTAATTATATGAAGGCCAAAATAATGAGGTCTTGAAAAACTAAAATGTGGCTCTGAAATTTTTTATAGTGGCCGATACAACAAAAAGTATGTGTCTTTATACAATTGATAGATTTTAAATTTGATATGTTTGTTCAAGCAGACTTTAAAATATTGTACCTATATTGTAATGAAAGTTTTTAATGTGAAATGTCATAAAGCATGTTAATACAGATATTTTCAAGGATGTGTATTGGGTGACACACAGAAGAATTAAGTAAGTGAACCCTCGGTAACTCTATCATGTTCCTGTATTCTCCCCATTTGTCACACCGAATTGTTACATAGAGTTTATCTGATCAAGTGTGCACAATAACTTGCGGTATTATATAAGAAATATGTTCCCTTTAATAATGGGACTGGAGTGCTTATATGTTTCAAGTCTTGTCACAACAGATAATAAATTTAAAGTTCTTTTGTTGGTGTAAATTTCATAATGCTTTGTTGAGTTGTCAAGCAGCTGATTCAGAATAGTGGGAGGTCTAAGAGTCAGTCACATAATGATGTTTAAGCGCCCATCCAAGATTTTTTTTACTTGCATTGACACTATTAGTTCAGCAATGGTGGAGAAAACTGGAGTGTCCAGAGAAAACCACCATCCTTTGGCAAGGAAACATAATTTTAAACTATTTGGCCACAGAGACCTCTGGGAGTTTTAGTATAAATGCTTAGAAATCATACTGCATATTCTGATTCTATTGCCAAAGCAAGTTGATAGCTGCACTGATTGCTTCAATGTAAATTAAAAAAGAATCTTGACTGGTCCAGTCTGTCAAGCGACTCCTGATTTTCCTTATTTTTCCCATTTTTTCTTAATTTTGAGCTGTTACTGATTTTTTCCTGAATTTGTTAGATAAACCCCTGATAACTCCTGATTTTGAGCTTTTTCCCCACAAAAAACCCCCAAAAAACAACATAATAATATGTTGGAATTATTTTAGTGTTAAGTAAGTTTGCTTTGTAGGTAAGTAAGATTGATTTGAGGCTATATTGCTGTTTAACATTCAAATTGGGACATTTTTTTCAAAAAACATCATGCTTAAATTCATATAAGCTGAAGGTCTTACTTAGAGGGGAGGAAGGCGGATAATTTTTCACTTTTTATACCGAAAAATCCTGATAATCTCCTGATTTTTTACTAAAAACCCTCCTGATTTCCTAATTTTTTTGAGCCAAAAAGTGCTTGACAAACTGCTGAGCGTAAAACACTATTACTCTACTCAACTCTAAATCTCATTAAAGTGCCCATGACACCACTACAAATATTGTATGTTTTTATATTTCCTTGTTTGTATACCAGACACACACAAATAATATATAAATTCCAATATATAATTATTAATCATATCTTTACATATCAAGGACAAATTAACGACGATGATGTAATACTAATGAATTAATAAATACCAACGCCTCAGAGGGAATGTGATTTGAATTTTAATGACAGCACATTGTTAATTAAAACTCTTTAACTGTACTGTATTTTTGAAAATAATGAAAAATGTTAAAATGTGCATTCTTGTTCCAACCTCTGCCACTGTCAAACTGAAACGATAACAATTTATGCTCACACCACTTGCCATTCTTATCTTATATGCAATATCAGGTCTTAAACTGTACTGCTTGACTTTTTGACATGAAAGAAAGCTGTTTACCTTCATTTTAGAACTTGGTAATTTGCAGTTTATATATGTATTAAGACCACCTAGTGACTGGGACAGATTCTCTTAATTTTTGAGGTGGCCTCGGTGGTATATTGGTCTGAAGCACCACCATCTTATAGATTACTGTGCCTCTTACAACTTGTGTTCAAATTCCAATTGGGCAGATCCTAGTTTTGAAAAGTTTGCCAATTTGCTTGCCAAAGGTTGGTGATTTCCTCCACCATTCCAGAACTAAGTGCCTTGATATAATTGAAAGAATCTTTTCTGGTGTGTAAATTGCTATTTCTCCCCTCTCTCAGGATATTTGAGTTGAGTTGCTGTTTTACGCCCTAGTTAAAAATCTTTCTTTTATAGTCAGACAGTCAGTTCAAAAATGACGGAGGAATGGAAACTGAGTGCTCAGAGAAAAACACAAGAGGTTTGGCAAAAAAACTGACAAAATTTTTCACACTATAGCGACTCTCCATAGTAGGATTCAGACTTGGGTATTGAGAAACATTTTGACCCACAAGCCAGGGCTTTAGATCACTTGGCCACTAAAGCCTCTCTCAGATGTTTGAGAATTATTTTTATATACAGATTTAATAACTAGAGTACATTTGGCATGTAACATATATCAATGATAAGAATTTAAATCCTTGTCTTATCTTTAATTGTGTTATAAATATATCTCCGGTGATCTGAGGATTAGATCAACATTTCACCTCCTAGTTACAGAGATACTTCATTCTAAATCACGTCTCCAACAGCTTGTGATTTCACAGCTCAGATATGAATACCATATAAATGGTGATAATGTGGCCGTTCATGCAGATGACAGATTGACCAGTGCAGACGACATGGCTGAGGGCAGCAGACCTCATTTCTGAAGCACCTCATTCCTGATCACAGTTTCATGATCCCCACAGCTTAGATATGTATTCAGTGTAAAACTGGTCCTATGCCAGGGTTTTCATGCATGTGACAGATTGACCTGAGTACAGAGGAAACTGTTGTGCTTGAATAGCAGCAAACCTCTGATGATATTCTAAGCATGACTCAGCTCAGATATGTATACTATAACACTTTGTGACATAAGCTGAGCCTTTATTAAGGACACTATGGCTGAGTGGCATGGGGTATATATGCTGGATCTTCATGCACATGACAGATTTACTAGTGCACAGGGCATCGTGGCCGAGTGGAAGCCCTCTTTGTATCTTCATCAAATATGTTTTATCTCCTAATTACAAAAATATTTTAT
The DNA here is from genome assembly GCA_021292105.1 of Anadara kagoshimensis. Taxonomy (NCBI): domain Eukaryota; kingdom Metazoa; phylum Mollusca; class Bivalvia; order Arcoida; family Arcidae; genus Anadara; species Anadara kagoshimensis. Next base: position 1,989,421 of record CM037870.1, on the reverse strand, counting down.
TCCAAGTCATGTATCCCTTAAACAATGTGAGGGTAACATATAGTATTTTCTCTGTTTCGTCTGCCAGCATTTTGTCTGCAACTTTCATATAACCATTTCACAGATCTTTATGAAACTTCACAGGAACAATCTTTGAGTGGAGTAGATGCACCATTGGTTATTCATATTTTGATCATGCACATAGTTAGGAAAACATGAATTTCCCAGTTGAGGTTCTTTTGGGGGATACTTATGAATGGCATCCCATTGCAGTCATAACCTTGTTTATATCTATTTTTGATCCTGTATGTGTCACAGTGTCTGTGTAGATATTCATCTGTTAGACAATTGTAAAAATTATTATATCTTTAGTAAAGAAATCAATTAAAAGTTTTATAATAAAGATTAATTACTAATGTCGATTACATCTGGTGAGGCAGCCTGGATTAAATGTATGAGTTAGTCATCAAACCCATTGTTTTTACATTGACAAAAGTATTGATCAAACTGTGAAACCCAGGTAGCTAGTCAGCCATTGTTACATGATTGTATTACACTAGTTTGAGTAATGTTTGAGGAAACTCCCACACAAGTACCACATTCAAACATGTTTTAAAATTGTTATAAAATGGATGGGCTAATGTTGTTTTATGCCCCATTCATGATTCTGTCATTTTTATGGGGGCAGTGAGTTATTGGATGGTGGAGAAAACTGGAGTGCCCAGAAAAAAATCATCAAACCTTAAAACTGACAAACTTTCTTAGGATATGTTTTGTTGGATTTGAACCTATTTGGTGAGAGGCACTGTGATTCATAAACGTGCACACTTTAAACCAATCAGCTACCAAGGCCATTGTTAAAGGCCAATAATACCAAAATGTTGTACATGTACCAGTAGTTGAAATGCATGCCAGTATTGTAAGCAGCTAAAATGGAATACATGTTCCACATTCCATTTGATTCATCAAAATTATTTAACGCTCATATTGGCCAATTTAAAAACCCAAGTTATTTACAATATGTAACAACTTAAACTGAAAGATATATTTCTTTGGTCAAAATTGGAGCCCAAATCTCATGGATCAGAGATCATAATGGCCAATTTAAAAACCAAGGTAATTTACAGCATGATTTTATTTGACCCAAATTTAGAGATCCAAATCCCATGGATCGGAGATCATAATACGTAATCCGAATGTGTCCATGAAGAAGTCCAAACTGTAAGATATATTTTATGTCGTCAAATTTAGGAGTCCAAATCCCATGGGTCAGAGATCATACATGTACCGGTAACAGTCATCATAATGGTCACTTTAAGAAACATAAGTCTGAGAAATACTTTAAAGTGAAATACGTCAGAAAGATATATTTCATTTGGCCAAATTTAGAGTACCAAATCCCATGGATCAGCACAATCTTAGGATAGTCTTAACTGTGACCTTAAGTCCACAAAGTCACCTCCTGGTATGTGGTATAAATCAACATATATTAACCTGAATATATAAATATATAAAATTTCATGATTTTCTAAGTTTAAGGATTATTAATGTTTTTGTACTTTAGGCCAAAAAAAGTGTTGTGTTTCAGCTTACACGACCAACTTTAAAATTTTTATGCCTATATTTTATGACTATATTTTACAAGCACTGTTAAAGTTGGCATCCTTGCATACATGCTCATTTAAACCCAAAAAACCAACAAATTTACCTACCAACCAAAATTTTTCTAAGAGTGTTAGAAACACATATTTGTTTGTTTGGCCTTATGTGATAACCAGGTGGTACAAAATCTCCAGTAAGTGTTTGGTGCCTTATATATAAGTACAGGCTAGTACTAAAAAGCTAGATTTATGGCATTAAGGGGATTTTCAGATTTGTCCATTTTAAAATCCCTCTAGAAGCCAATGTTATTTTTGGCCCACTAATTTTTCAGAATTAAGGCATTTCCGTCATCAGATGTCATTTCAGGCCAAAGAAGAAAAAAAAATGTTTCCATGAATTCTCTTCAAAAGTTAGGGTTGGTAGGTAAGCAATTTTTAATTTTTTTTTACAATGACCATATGGGCAAGGATGCAAACTTTAACCATGCTTGTCAATATCTTAAGGTTAGGCATAATAATTTAGGGTTGGACAGGTTAACGGAAACATACTTTTTTTTTTGGCCTTGCCTTTTTGATTTCACTCCTGTGACACGTTATGTAGAGGAATCTGGTAGATTATGCGTTTAGCAATAAACTTAAGAATGATAAATAATTAAATTATTCATAAGTTGTAAAGCATGAAACATCTGTTGATCTATTTCATGCTGTATTCAGTTATGAAGACTTTGTCCTTTATCGCATTTTCAAAATTTTGAATATGGAATTAGGACAAGTGAATATTAATTTTCATCATACCTTGACATGTTTATTTATGTTTGAATAAAAATCCAGTCAATGGGGTCATATCACTTTTAAGTTGTAGCTCAGATTATAGAGGCTTTTGTTTGAGAAATCTGTGATTACAAGTTTGACCCAAGGTGTAATTGGGGGGCCCCAATGGTCAAGTGGTCTAAAGTGCACACTTCCGAAACACAAAGCCTCTTACCACTTAGGTGTGAATCCCACTCAAGTAGACCCTAGTGTGAGAAAGCTTGACAGTTTGCTTGCCAAAGGGTGATGGTGTTATCTGAGTACATGTGTGTACTCCAGTTTCCTCCACCATCCCAGAACTTGTTGTCTCAATATAAGTGAAAAAGTGGAAAAGTTTGACTTGATCATAAAACACCCATACTACTCCACTCTTCTCTTTTTATTGCCACTTGTTGAATATACTCTTATTTTTAATATGTATCTTTATCAAATTCTTGACTGGGACGTTAAACACCATTACTCAACTCAGCTTTATCATGTTATGGGCAGCAGTCCATGGTGCAGACAATTTAATAAAACATCAAACAGACTTCATAATAGTATATACTAAATATATATATATATTTATATATTTGGTAACTGTTACTAACATATTACATTTAGATTATCAATAATATCATAAATTAGTGCTTATTTACTCACAGAGAGCAAACATCAAACAATCGCCTCAAAAAATAAATCCAATTATTTTTATAATTCTCAAAGGAAATTTGATTATTAAATAAGTATAAATAACTATGCTGTCTTCCAGTGTAGCAAAATTGAGAAACTATTTGTGGTATCGAGATGGTCAGTTTAGGGATAATGGAGGAAACTAGAATGCTCAAGACAAAAACCACCAACCTTTGGGAAACAAACTGACAAACTTTCTAACACTAAGACTCAACCCAATTGAGATTCAAACCCAGGTGTTGACAAGTGTTGTGACCTATAAGCCATTGCTTTAGACCACTTTGCCACTGAGGCCCCTTGTAATGGCCTTAGAAAGATTCAACCAATGTTTTCACAAAGGCGTCAGTAAATGCGTGAATATACATGTGTGAAATTTTACACTTAAACACCTGTAGATTTGCAATGTCTTTATGGAAAACAATCACTGTTTGTTACAACAAATTTCTGTACTTGTACAAAATTATAGAAAAATGTGTAAATTAAATTTTCTATAACTATCAGTAATATTATCAAAACTAACACCCATACTTAAAATTAAAAAATTCATGAATTTCCTATAAATTTTCTTTTCTTTATCTTGAAAGGTGACACTTGTCAATTTCATGTATGAAATCACAGCTAGATTTGGTTTGTTATTAAGAATCTCATATTTTCTCTGTCATAGCCCATAAATTGTAAACATTAGGAGTATTGTATTTAATGTGTCACTATTATAAAACATTTGTATCACTTGATGAAACACAAACACCAGGAAAATATCCATAAATATTTGATTTGGAACATTAACAGAAGCCTGGTTACTTGCTGTGTCTTGACAAAAAAGAGAAAGTGTCCTTGTACTGTCTAAGTGAAATTGATTTAGCTTGGAAATTTATGGTCATTTTCTTGAAAGAAATTTTATTTATACTTCAATTATATTTTTGCACTAAAATAAAAAATACATTTTCAAAATATATAATTGTGGTTTTGAGAGCAGTCAGTATTTGCTGTAAGACCTGACACTGTTTTTATACATGTATACAAAGATGAAACAAGTATAGCTTTAAAAATTATGGCCATTTTCTAATAAAAATGGAGCATGCATGCATTTGAAACCTACTTCTATAATAGATTTATTTTTTTTGCATTCAAATAAAAGACATCATGAAAGTATAATTGAGGCTTTATGAACAGCCAGTACTTGCTGCATATTGACAAAAGAAGTGTCCTTGTTCTGTCTAAGTGAAATTAATTTGGCTTGGAAATTTATTTTTATTTTCTTGAAAAAAAATGAACATGCATGTTAAAATCTATTTCTAAAATAGAAATTTTATTTTTGCACTCCAATAAAAAAGACATCATGAAGAAATATAATTGAGGTTTTGTGAGCAGCGAATACTGGATTAGTCTTGACAAAAAGATTAAATAAAGTGTCCTGACATTGTCTATACATGCACATTATACAGACTCATCAAAAGTTTAACAATAAGATAGCGAATTAGTACCATATCAACAGCTCATCTCAGACCCTCGTTAGCTATATATCTTTATGGCAGCTGCTATCTATCTCCTTGCAAAGACGTTCCATCCACAAGCCATCCGTATGTCAGCCACTTAGCAGCCAAATTTTGTTCCATTTCATTAGCGCAGCGTTAAACTTTCAACAGGCCTGTATTGTATGTACAATAGTGAAAGTAATTTAGCTTAGCAATTTATGTGAAACTTACATAAATTTCTAAAATAGAATATTATTTTTTGCACTTAGATAAAAAGAGAAATTTTCTAAAATATAATTGAGGTTTTGTGTTTATTGTTATTTGTTTTGTACATGTCACGTAAAAATACATTTATGTACATTTTTATATACTGAATGATTGTGTTCTTACTATTTTATTTTCACATCATGTCTTCAAGACCAATTAATTTTATTATTACTGATGTTTTTAACATTTTTTCCACAAAAGATTAACTTTTGACACTTGATAAACATTTACAGTTCTTGATTTGAAAAACTTGAAGTCTTAACAGTTGTTTTTTTATGCTTGGAAATAGGGGATGTAGGTTTGGACAAATTGGATCCTGTATGGATCTTTTCATTGGCCTGAAGAAGTTGTTTGTAGGTACAAAAGAAAAATTATATTGTAAAAGAATGGGGTTCGCCGCTGTACCACGTGACACTTTCTAACGTGTCTGTGAAACGCTTGTTTCCAATGGACATGGAATCGCACAATTTGACGTTTTCCCGTAAAAATGGCGTTATTGCGGGAATTTGTGACGTCGACGTTTTCCAAAATGTTCCGCACAAGCGTGAAGAGGTATTGATCACGTGGTACAGCGGCGAACCCCATTGAATCCTTGCCACCATTTGTTCAGTTAGATTCTGGCAATATAAGAGTGTTTGGCAGTAAATTGAGGGAGGATTTGAAAGAAAACATATAATTACTTTTAAGATTTCAAAATAGTGTGGCAAAATGCAAGGAATCAAAATTATAACAAGGTTGTACTGTAATTTGTATTGGTCATCAGTGCCAGGTTGAGTCATGAAAATGTCAGTTTGTATTTATGTGGTTTTGATTTTTAAGGTTTTGCCATTAATTGCTTTAAGGACTATCCAATAGAGTATCCTCCGATCTGAAATTTTGGTGTCCTATATCAGCAGTCCTATATCAGTAATCAGAGAAGTGTATAAGTTTATCACTCACTATATGATATACCATATACAGTCATACAACATTGACCTGTCTGGTTGACCTTTTATTAGGAATATTCATATAAGATGATCTACCCAATGTATGGATAGCATTAGGATCTGCAGTTAATACATAAACAACACAGGTGTTTAATCTTAAAATAGTTGTTTCCAATTATGTTTCTGATACATAAATGCAGTTGTTCATACTAAATATTTTAATTAAAGGTCAAGCAGACAGGTCAATGTTGTCTGCCTATACTACTGTAAGGCATTATACCTTCAGTCTATAAAATCAACCAGAGTCACTGGTATAATTGTCTTCTCGTAAAAAACCCAATGACCTGTCGGACCTCATGTCTGTTTTATGGTCTGCGGAGGACAGTAAGTGCCCGCCACTATCTGAAGAAGTTAAAAACAAACAGATCTGATATCCTCTGTGTGTCCATCTCGGAGTCTAAATATAAATCACATCCAGTTTTATCTGACCAATTGTCCTTAGTAGGTAATGACCATTTCGTTGAACTATGACAACAAAAATCTCAAGTTTTGACCATTAAATGGTGACATTCAGCAGTTTATCATAAAGATAAAGAGATATTTGTTTGACCATTATTATGATCGTTTGACCACTATCATGATCACTTATCTAATTTTAATGTTTTCTCAGCGTGGGAGTTCTTCTTGTTAATACCTATAATAATAATAATAATCTTTTGGGGTATTTATTTCATAATCATAAATAACAGCCAAAACACATTGCTATAAAAAACTGATACAACTTGTATATAAGGTCACAGAAAAGTTTTTTTCTTTTTCTTGGTTTTACAAGCTATTTAAATCATGCCATGTTTCCATTCCTAGTAGCCAAAATCACCATTGCTGGCTACTTATTTCTTTCAAAAGTAATCTATTTTATCAAATTTGTGATTAAATACCTTAAAAAGGACTAGATTTTAACAATTTTTTTAATTTAGCTACTCATTATCTAATTATTTTAAAATTGTGGATATATACCTAGATCATACCAATGATTTACAGAAAAACTTTGTCTTGTAAATAACAAGGTGGACACATGTCTTTGCATTAAGGCTTTTCTGGCTTTTAGACATATTGGGCACATAAATGCCATCTAAAGTATACCAAGATCATTTTGTCTGTTGCTTTCTTTTCCAGAAAAAAATTATATAAATAATGAACACATACATTCACACCAACTAAATCATGCCAAGATTGTAAAGTTTGTTGATTTTTTCTGACAATTTGTCATACATATAAGGGTGGGACACATACTTATACATAAGGTTCTCCCATCCCTTATAGAGATATTTGGGGCACATACATGCACATCAACTAAATCATGCCATGGCCATAAAGTTTGTTTATTTTCTTGACAATTTGTCATAAAAATAAGAAAAACCCATATCTTCTGTCATATAAACGGGTGTACACATTTTAGACTTTCTATGTACCTTAGACAGGTTGAACATCCATATTCTCATTACTGTAGAGAGAGAGGAGGGAGTTAATTACATGCAAAAGTGACATTGTCTGAACCATGCAGTAATAAAACTCTCTATGATACCTTTGACAGAAGGAATTTTTTTAGAAAAAATAATTTTTCACAGAAATGTTTAAAATGGCTAATTTGTTTGATTCAGTCATTTTTAGGCTTTTTCAGTCAAAATTAAAATTTTAATGGAGGGAACAGATGGAAGTCCTTTCCCTTGTAGATTATTTCCAATTAAAAAGTCTTAAAATCAAATGTAGTTTTAAAGACAACATACAAAAAAGATATACAGTTTATAGTTTTTACGTTGTTAGTTACTTAATGAATAATAAACTAGGAACAACAATGTCCAATAAAATCCCATTTAGTAGGTTTCAAGGAGGTGTTCATAACATATAACAGTGTCTGTTTTTGCTCATTAAGGCTACTTATATTAATAAATTAAGTTCTTATTGGTACCCCATCTAGTAGGCTTCACTAAGTTGTTCATTTTGGCTTTATGCAAGTAGGGACATTTTTTTTGCTCATTAAGGCTACTTAGTATATACTATCAACAAATATAGTTTTATGGTAAAACTCCATCTTGTAGTTTTCATGAACTTGCTCATGATGCCCATATGCAAAAATGGTTGTTTTTGCTCATTAAGGCTATGTAAATATGATGCCAAAAAGTCTAGTTTTATGGTAAAACCCTATCTAGTAGGTAACCAAGTTGTTCATAATGGATGTTTGCAAATGATTGTCTGTGTTTTGCTCATTAGTTGGGCTTAGATCTTAGATATAATATCATCAGATTTGGTTTTATGGTAACCCGTTTAGTACATATAGGTTACACCAAATTGTTCATGATGGCTATTTGCAAGCCATAAATGTTTTTGCTCATTAAGGCTACTTAGGATATAGTATCAACAAATATAGTTTTATGGTTGCCTTCATTAACAGAATTCTTTATTTTTTAATGTTACTTGTGCACAATGTCTTAGGTTTACCATACACGTACAACACAAATTCAATTTTAAGGTTGCCTTAATTAACAGATTTACTTTGAATATTTGTGCAATGTCATGGATCCACCATACAATGCTCAGATTTAAACAGTAACAAGCTTGTAACTTGCTCTGATAACTTGACCTTAAACACCCCTTGCCTATTTGTACTTCAAGAGCTTTTAACATACCTAATTTATGTACCAATCAGGCTTAAGTATGGTCAATTATAATTATTCAGAAATTTTGTTTGTATCATCTTTTTAATTTCTAACACTGCTATTTAAATATGCTCAAATATTTTTTTTTATTACATCTCAGCATTTTTATTTACACAGGGCGATTCCATATTTACAAGGCTAAAGTTTGGGTTAAAATATGTTACTTATACTAACTATGTCAATATAAAAGACAGGCCTGTTGATAGTTTAACACTAAGCTAATGAATTAGTGCAGAATCGACAACACATCTAGGTCGCTTGTTAGATTTATTTGTGCAGCCGCTTTCTACCTCCGCAGGGCAGCTTTTTTGCCACTAGGTAATGATATCTTAGCCACTCTAAAGTCGAACTTTGACTCTTATTCGTTGGCTTAGTGTTAAACTTTCGACAGGCCTTTACAGTAGTATTTAGTGGGGAATGTTTAGGGAAGTTTAAACTAAGTATGAACCAAGAAAACCAAGGTACTAATTTTCTAGTCCATACTAAATAAAAAATTGTTGACATCGTCCAAACAAAGATTAATCTAATGTTACAATGCATAATTTAATTAGCCAAATGTTGTGATTTCTGTGGTCATTTTTAATTTACTTGTAAAAAGTGTAAGAGAAAATCTATTGTTAAAGGTCTTTATGGCCAAGATGTGTAAGCAAGCTGCATAAGTCTTCTGACACCTCAAAGCCAAACATAAAGAGAGAAAGAGAGCAAATGAAGGAATGATGTTTACATTTCTATCTAAAACGCATATAAAACATTTTCTGATTGGTTACCATGGAGATGGTAAAATTCAGTGGCTTTGTTATAATGGAATACTGTGTGTCAACACAGTAGCTAGCAATAAGCAATACTGCTAAAATGTGTACTTGTAAAATTTGTACACACTTGAACGCTGAAATAAATACATTTTCATTAGATGCCTCTGACATATTTACTTCTACATATTTAACACCTTTGTTTGATAACCTTATAACACTGATTGATGTGACGACAGTTTTTTTTGTTGTTATGACATGATGTTTACGGTTAAAAACAATTTATCTGATAACCTATCTAAACAAATAATCATTTTTATCTAACATTAGACTAGTTTTTCTATCTGATTTGACGAAATACAAGTTTTATCGAACATGTATGATACAGAATCTTGTATCACAACACTATGGTGATACAACATTGGCGGTAAAGCGCATGTGTACTTTCTCATTGTTACATCATCAGGGAGTCTTGGATTTGTCGGTCAAAACATAGTTCAGTGGTTTTCTGTGGTAAAATGTAATTTTTTCACATAAAGTATTGTTTTTTCATTATTTTAAATAACCTAATTGGAAATGTTAGATAAAAATATTATATACAGTGTGTATGGACAACCCTTCGTATCAGGTCTCGTCCTTTTTTCGTAGTTGTATCGCTACTTGTCGCGCAAGCTCGACTCATAGTGATACAGCTACGAAAAAAAGGACTCGACCTGATACAAAGGGTTGTACATACACACTGTGTATATAATATGTATTTATCATTATTGTTTATCATTATTTTAAGATTTTATTTATTTATTTATTTATTTATTTATTTATTTATTTATTTATTTTTTTTATTTATTTATTTATTTATTTATTTATTTATTTATTTAAATTAAAATTTAGATTTTTGATTACATGAAATTCATTACTTTATTTATTTTCTACTTATTTATTATTTTTTTTATTTATTCTTTTTTTTTTTGACAATGAAGTCTTAATATAAATATTCAATACAGTGATCATATCCGAAAAAGCTTCAGAATTAGTTGAAGGTGAAGCTTCGCTCTAGGTGCTCTTGTTGGTAAAAGTTTTAACAAAAACATCTTTATTTTCATAGTTTTGGTACATTTATTTTCATATCTTTTCTTGGGGCAGCTTAAGAAAATAAAAATAAAAACCTGTCAAGCTGTCAGATTTCTTCATCCAGAGAAAAATCATAATAAAAATTTCTACATTAATAAACTGAAGGAAAAATGAGGCTACATACTGTAAAACATTGTTGTAATGACCTTTAATAACTTTGCCAACCCTTCTTATCGCAATTTTTTTAAGTCGTAAAAATCCATTACTTCTGTATTATTCTTTAAATACAGTAAAACCTTGTTGTAATGCCCTTTGATAATGCCACATTATTTCAAAATCCCAAAATCTGTTTCCTATTTTTTTCTTTATAAACTTTTCTTGATTTATCACCAAACTCATTTATATTGCCAAAATGTGTCTGAACAAATGGTTGCAAAAAAGCGAGAATTTACTGTCTATCAAATCCATCTAAGGCCTAGCTGCAACTTAATTCAGTTTGCAGTTTTAAAATTTCAAGATTTACAATGCATGTACTAAAACTGGATATTTAACTTGTTCCAGAATTTCCTGATTCTCTAGGTACTCTGATCAGTATTAGAACTAAAACCTCTTTTGCCCCCTTCTCATAAGATATAGTAATAGTATGTTTGTAAGGATGTGTATTGACATTTAATAAACAACATCTTGTTGAAACATTAACAAGTGTTTGCCATTCTCCATAGGTCGTATTTATAATCGCCACCCACAAATATTGATCACGATTCCTTTGTAAATATTGTCATTTATCTTGTGTTTATAAATGAAGCGATATCATTGAAATTGTATTCTGTATTTGAAATATGTTAAGATTCTGTGCCCCAGTTTGCTTGCTTTTTCCATATCAGTTATATGTTGAATTTATTTATAGTATACATTCTGTTGAGTTCAAAAGTTTTTTAGCTGGATTGAATAACTGCATTATTTATACCATTATGCAAACAAACACTTTTTAAAAATCTGAATAATATGGTAGCTCAGTTGGTATAAGAGTGCTTGCTCTGTATGTTGATGGTCGGGGTTAGATTCCCAGCCGGGTATGACAAGACTTAAAAATAGGTAGTGACTGTTCTTTCATCAAGAGCTGACAGCATTTAAAAATGAAAATCAGAGGGACTTTGGAAGAAAACTTAAAAACTGATGTCGTTTGTCACAGTAGGCTTTGCACGCTTAAGAACCGTCCCTGCCCATTGCCCAAAACATGCTGCAAAAAGAAAAAATTGTGTAACTTCACCTATAGCTGGTGACCTCTCTATAAAAGTGGAATATTCTTGACTGAGATATAAAACCCCATTCAATCAATCCATCTATTTAGATGCAGCAGTCATGGAAGTCCTATAATTGTTGTCTGTTTTTTTCTGACAAAGTAGAGACAAAATGTAGGTGTTACTTTACTTTTCTGTTGTCTATTCATTATTGTTTTAAGTTTTGCGTTATGTTTTCAAATTTTTACTCTACATTACCGGTACTTATGTTCTAGATGGGAATATTCAATTGATGTGTTTTCTTCATTTTGGCCATGAAATTCAATACTGGTATGACAGTCTTCTTGATTAACTCGACAACCTTTAATTCAGTTTATCATTGATGTATATGTATTTGAACATGTCCATACTGGTGTCACAATGTCACAATTTGTTGGTAGCATGACACCATGCAAGCTTGGACAGAGTTCTTTATTCAATTAAAATGCAAATTTTGAATTAATAACAAAACTTAAGAAAATTTGAAAGACTATGCAAACAGTTGTTAAAAAAAAGTGTTTAAAACTAAAGATGAAACCATTCTTTTCTAAACCAATTTCACTACAAAACAACAATTTTATATTCTGCTTTTTTTTTTTTACAATTTTGCCATTTCTATTTTCAACTTTGACATTATCACACTTTCAGCATCTAGAAATCAGCAGCATGCCATGAACTACTTATGATTGATTGTGCCAGTAGTTTTTAATATTTTTTATACAAACAACACAGGGGGCTATTAAAGTTCAAAACACCTTGAAAAAATATATGTGTTCATCCAATCAGCCTCACAGTTTGACAAGATAGAAATGATTATGGTTCACAGAAATGATTATGGTTCACAGAAATGATTATGGTTCCATATCCATGGATGGAAATGGTTGATGTGTTTATTCTTTAGAAAGTAAATACTTCATGTAACAAATATTTATGACAAGGGTGATATTGCTGATTACACTTGGCTTGTTACAGGTCAACTGTGAACAACATCTTTAAAAAGAGAAATATATTCTAAATAAACATTTTTGTGAATTAACCATGCCTGTAAAAAACTATTCTTGAAAATTAAATTTGAGAAAGTGCAATAAAGTTGATTAAGATGTTCCGTCTTACTTTGATATTTGGGCCTTAGTGGCCAAGTGGTCTAAAATGGTGGCATATATAACATCCTTTTTCACTGTCAAAATTTGAATTCCATTTAGACGGATCCTAGTGTGAGAAAGTTTGTCAGTTAACTTGGTGGTTTTCTCCAGGTACTTAGATTTCCTCCACCAATCCAGAACTGATCACCTTGTAATAAGCTAAAGAATCTTGATTCTGGGACATAAAACATCATTACACCACTATTATGGGAAAACAATTTTCAAAATCAGAAATACATTTTGTCTGCATCTCGCCTCACTTTCCTGGTGAAAGTTCATGTGTTTAGCATTATTTGCCAGTTTTTACAGTTTTTGCTTTGCTTTTCGGATTGTGATTTGGACTTGGACCAGTATATTTGTGTTTGAATGTGCCAATTATCCCCTCTGTTATGCACAAAGTTCAGTATTTGACTAAACATGGTACAATAAAACAAGGAATTCAGTACTGGTATATATGTACATGTACACACAATAAATAAGTAGTTATGAATAAGTTTTTAATCTTCAGTTTAAGTAGATTATTAACATGTTGATTTGTTGATTTATGGTGGTGAATGACTTTTTACCCACCATAACAAATTTTGATTTAGTTAGAGATAACACGGAAATAGTAGCCATTTATACTTATTGACTCGACAGGTATATAAAAACACAGGTAGGCATAAATATTAATATATATATAAACAAAATATATAGGTATATTTGATTACCAGATATAATATAGAGACATTAAGAGATTATTAAACCATGTCAGAGGTGTGTGTTGTAAATTCGTAATGTCAAAATGATGGCTGGTCGTCTGGTCGTAAGTCAAGATCACCCACAAGATATGATTGTCACAGTATAAGGTATCAACAAAACGATTCATGTACTCCCTTGACTTGTTGTGGCTTATTCAGGTTGGGATGGGCAGTTTGATCAAAAATTTCGCTGACATGATTTTTATAAGCATAACTACAGCCTGTGTGATCTGTGACAGCAGTTGAACAATTGGTAACTAGACCAATATAATTTGTCAAAGAGCTAGACTTGTATGTTTGGTCATTAAAAGAGAGTTGCATCTTTTATTAGTGATGCTGGTAGCCATCTGTTTGTTTAACCCTTGACAGCCAGAGTTATGTCCCTTGGTTGTCAGCAGAAGTTTTTTTTACAATAGGTAATTTAAGTAAACTGATTGCATTGAGCTTTTTGGGGAGATATTAGTGATTACAAGCAGCCGTTTTCCTATAAAAATGCCAAGTCAGGGTTAAACTTCAGCAGACTTTTCCATTAACTTCCATGTTACATGTATAACAAAGCCAACATGGTTCTGACTGTTGTACTGGCATAACCTTTCTTTGAATATTCCCAGTACCTTTCAGATATGTGTTTACCAAGCCTAGCTAGTTTGCCCAGAACTGTGTTTACCAGGCATACCTAGTGTCCCACTATTGTCCAAGTCACTAAGTTAATAAAATTAATAGGAAATCTTAGTCCACTGATCTATTATGTTGACAAACAAAGGATATGAGGTGGGGGTGTTAAAGTGTCAAAATAAAGATCTACACATAAAGATAATGTTTATTCACTTAATGTATTACTGCCATTTGTTTTTATAGGCAAACAACATTGACCTGTCCGCTTGACCTGTCATCCGAAATAGTCATGTAGGACAGTCCACCCAATACATTGGTAGTGTTAGGACATGCAGCTTATACATGAACAATGCACATTTCAAATGGTGTAGACAAAATAAACATCTGTGTAGCATATTCGTAACTGTACTAGTCCATAATAAAGATTTTAATTTAAAAGTCAAGCGAACAGGTCAATGTTGTTTGACTGTAATAATGTCCACACAATTCCATTACTGTGGTATAGAGTTATTTGTATAATTAACATGTACACTTTTGTCCTTAGTAGTACTATAATTTGTACTAAGTACTATAATTTACTCTTAGTCACCTACCTTTCAGATAGTCATAATTGTAAAGTCTTGTTATTGGGTCCATATCTCTGGTTTCAAAAGACAGATTGAAGGTTTTTTATGTACCAATATCTGCATATAGGGACAATTTTTTTATATACATGTACATGTTTGTGTGTATTGTGTATTCCATAAAGAAAATAAAGTTTTTCTGATTTGAAGATTTTTCCAATTTAGGAATTATATGCTCACCTTTAGATAGACATAATTGTAAAGTCTTGTTATTGGACCTGAGATCTCTGGTATCAAAAGACAGATTGAAGGCTGGGACATATACATATGTATATGTATCCCATAAACAAAAAAGTTTTTCAAGTTTTGAAAGTTTTCCTGCTTTCAGGATTAAAATCGTAGAAATTAAAAAAAAAAAAAAAAAAAAAAAAAAAAAAACTACCGGTACTTAATGATTTTTATTACTTTCCCTATTAGTAGCCATTAAACAAAAAAAATGGAAATGAAAATCACATTGTTGATTGACCCCCTTTGCATTAGGAATCAAACCAATACCATTGTGGCACTCTACAGGCTACCCACCAACAACCTTTTCTAACTCCCTTTATCCTAATTGGTTCCATTGTTAAACTCTTCCACCTTATATTGAAACACCATATGTTTCCATACTTTGTTTTGAGGTACCCCAGGTTTTCATTCTTTGTGTTCTCAAGAAATATATGGTTCATGTGTATGAGTAATATTATATTAAGAAATATATGTATTTATTAACAATATTTTAAATAATTTCCAGCATGTGGAAAGTGTAGAATGCTTAACAGGAGATATTACTATTCCCGATCTTACGATTACACTAAAGGTACCGGTATTATAGTGCTAGTGTTTGTGGTCTGATGTGGTTTTACACTAGTCTTTTTAATGGCTAGACACTGCAATTTTTACACTCAAATTTTGAAAACAATGCTAACATTTGCAGTGGTTTGATTTTGGTTTAACTAACAGTTGGTTTAACATTCAGTTCATTTAAGTTGCTAGATAAACATGGTTTCACAATAACATTGCTGTGATGTGACATCATATTTATATGCCTGTTTCTAGAAACAAGACCTATTGTTGCAAGACGTTGTCTGTCCATCCAGCTATTCATAATGGTTTATCAGGCCTACTTCTCCAACACAGTTGGAGACATTTTTACTAAACTTGGTATACTCTTGATTATCAGGATATGAGATTGTGTGCATGAGAAGAAGAGATTATGTCCTTATATAAGTTATAAGAAAACAATACAAATACAACTGGAGAAACATTGTGCTGTTTAGGATTTCTTCACAAATAAATAGATGAAAATCTCCAATCAAACCAGGGATGATTAAGATTTGGAAAGAATTTTTCTGTTTCTTTTTATTAAAAGGAAAATAATGCACAAACTTAAACCACCAACTCTACTTGAGATTGTGTGATCATGCATACTGACATTGTCAATTGTCGTCACAATACAGCAAGCCTTTATTGTACACTGTATCACAAAATTAAATGTAATTGTGTATCTTTTAGTTTGGACATCTGTGCTTACAAATTATAGTGTAAACAGAAACTTTATTTACACATATTTTGTATCTATAACAACAACAAATATCACCAGCTGGTACGATTATGATAATTTTCCTTCATGGTCTATTTAGAAATTGCAATGGATTGGGCATCCTTGTAGAAACATGTGCTAGTCTGTCTGGGTTAGGCCTCATTGCAGAAATGTGTGCAAGTCCATCAGGATTACAATGGCATTATTACAGTTGACCTACTGCAACATTAGCTGATGAAATACTGTATTGTTCCCACTAAATTCTGTTTACCTGATGGTACAATTATGTTTGTTTTTTCATGGTTTGTACAGAAATTGCAATGGTTTGGGCGTCTTTGTTTAAACAAATGCAAGTCCATCCGAATTACAATAACATTATTTAATAGTTGACATACTGCATCATTAGCTGATCAAGTACCATATTGTTCTCACTAAATTGTGTTGGTAAAATTTAGGTAATATTTTGCATGCTCTATTAATCTATTATGGACCTCTCCCGAGGGAACTGTTCTCCTATAGTGTTGTCTGGAGAGGTATAGTGACCGACCGAGCCGCCAGGCGAGGTCACTATACCTCTCCAGACAACACTATAGGAGAACTGTTCCCGAGGGAGAGGTCCATAATAGATTTAGTACATCACATGTCTTTGTTTTCAAAGTTGGAGAGAGAATTAATTCTCAGATTAATTATTTACTTTATTCAACTTTTGGAATAAATTTCATTCTCCTTGGCCTGGGTTAGACATTTGTATAAAAATCGCACAAAGTATTGTTGATTTGATCGATCTCCATAGATCCAAACTCACCATCAATTTCCTGGCTCTGAGATATTCATTTAAAATATTAACCGAATACTTTGTGGCCTCCTTTGTTTTTTGCTCGTAAAAATCTGAATTTACACTCGTAAATCGCGCGTCGTCGGATGCCATTTTGTATCCGACGACAACAATAAACAGCGCCACCTAGACAAAGGGAAGTAACTAGGTTTTGCTTTGCGGGGGGTCACGCGAGGGACTATACTTGGATGTCGGGGGACTATACCTAGGTATAGTCCCGCTGCTATGCATTGTCAAGGACAGATGATTTCTACATAAAATAGTATTCATGTAGTTATCCAATGATTATTCAAGAAATTAACATGTGATGTACTAATTAGACATTGCAGTGGGTTGGGCTGTTTATGTCAAACATGTGCAGGTCCATTAGGGTTATAATAACATTATTTAACAGTTGACATAACTACAACAGTAGCTGATCAAGTAGTTTTTTGCTCTCAATAAATTTTGTTTACCTGATGGTACAATTGTGGACTTTTTTGCGTGGTCTATTTAGAAATTGTAATGGGTTTGTCTGTCTATGTTTAAGCATGTGCAAGTCCAGATTACAATAGCATTATTTAACAGTTCACATACTGCCATAGGAGCTGATCAAACACCTTTTTGTTCTCACTGAATTTGTTTAGTCTACAATTCAGTTTTGACAATGGTGTATTGTGATGATGATGGGTTCTGTAGCTCAATTTTCAGATTTGCAATTTAGTGTGTTGATAAAATAGTTTATTGTGTCAATGGGTTAATAGAGTTGCTCATTTTTCAGGATTTGCAATTCAGTTTGTTGATAAATACTGTCTTGTGACAATGGTAGGTAGGGTGGCTCATTTTTCAGGATCAGGTGGAATTAATACCATTTCATTACTGTGTTACTGTAAGGCTGAGTCTTAATTGATTGTACCAACATAACCCCTTTATGTATTTGTAAAAAATAGATTAAAATGTTCAAACTGAGAGACATCAAAGAATTGTTTTGTAAGGCTTAATCTGAATATATGTGATCTGTCCTGAATTGAGAGGTTTTTGATTAAGATTTTTTCAGGGTCAGTGATCCTAGGTTAGATGGTCTGGGTTTATCTTGGGTTTCTACTGACCCCTAGTGTCTTGGTTATACAAGGCTTTTAAATATCTATCTGAGGTTAACAAACTGGTATATAAAATTATTTTTAAATCTCTTTTTTGATTGAATGACCAACCATTGTAATTTTGCACCATTTCAATTTTGAACTATTCAAGTCTGAATAGATCTCTCCTTTTGCTGCTGTAAATCAGTTTTTGCATTCATTTTGTTTTCATGTGATTTCTCAAGAGTTACAAGATGCAAAAATAAAACTTAAGCAAATATTTTATTTTGATATCATTCATTTGCTTTTGCACTTGGACCATCATCTAACGACAAGAAAATATTGTTCAGGAATATCTTGATATGATGGTTCTCACAAAAAATGGACATGGAAATTTCCAAATTCCTTTGTGTTTTTTGGATGTGTTTGATTTTGATTGTTGAATTTTAATTTTGTGATTGTGAAATGTGGAGGTTTGTTGTTGTTACAAAACCCTCTTATTGTTAATATGGCCTAGTGGTAATGTCTCTGGATTTCTAATTCTGTGTTTGGGGGTTCAAACCCTAGAGCATATCTCTGTACATGTGCAGAGTTAGAACCCAGAGTACCGGTATAATGCACCCATTATGTCAATACAGTATGTAGTTTACCTATAAACACAGATTATGGTAGTGTTACAGGTGTTAACATTGTTCATGATATCCATCCATAACCTCTATATACAGGTACATATAGTTGTTATACAAGACGATACCTTTTGATGTGTAATGAAATGTAAGGTTAACACACATCATGTGCCTCTAGAATTACCCAGGTTTATGTCATGTTGCCATGTAAAACAAGGTGATGATGGTCATTAATACAGAACAGGTGTCAGATTTAAGAGTATGACAAACTCAAGATTGAATTTACAGGTGTTTTGCAACAAAAACTTGACAAATGGACACAGATATAATGCAGAGAGAGAGAGAATGATGAAGAGAGAGAGTGCAGAGGGAGCTTAGAGAGGGAGAAAACTTACAAAAATGATAATGCAGGGAGAGAGAGAGAGAGAGATAAAAAAGATTGATTGAATTGGATTGTATGTCCGAGTTAAGAATATTTCACTCATATCAAGATGTCACCAGCAACAGATGAAGTGATAGAAATTTTACACTTGCATTGTGCTTAGGGCAATGTGCAGGAAGGGTTCTTTAACAAGCATAATGCTGAGTGCTTGGTGAAAGAACAGTCACTACCAATTTTCAAGTCTTTATTAAGACGCCATCTGGGGTCCAATCCCACAACCTCCCACATATGGACCCAGCACTCTACCAACTGAACTTTCATAGTAGTTACAGAAGAAGAAGAATGCTAGAATAGAGAGAGAGAGAGAGAGCTTGTATCAAATTTACTTGTTATTATGTCATTTTGTTAAAAGAATAACAATATATTTAAAACTCATTTTAAATGATAATGCCTTGTCATTATGTAAATTTAAATGCTGTACAATAAATCTTTAATTTATATATATTAGTTACCTGTAATTTTAGTTTTACAATGTTTATTTATTATGCAATGTTTTATATAAGTAATTTATTCCTGTCACAAAGTAGGTTTGTATGTCAAACATTTACAGTATATATAAAAATTATATGTAAAATTTAATGAAGTCAAAGTTTTAAAAAAATCCGTAACAAGTCTTGTTGACATGCAAGTTATAACAGATTTCAAAATTAAAAACCGAAAGTATTATATTAAATAGGTAAGAATGTAAAACATTTATATATATGTATAGTAATTATGTTTTTATAACCAAGTAAAAATTCAAAAGATATTTATTACAAGTCTTGTTCACATGCATGTTATAAAAAATTCAAAAAATGTCTAAAGTATCATGCTTATCAATTGACAATAAAACCTAAATATGGTACTCCTCATTAACTCTGCCTGCTTTCTTATTGGCACACTGACCCATTTCTTGGTCACTCTAAAGCTGAAACTCTGACTCTTTTTGTTAGCTCATTGTTATTCTTCATGTCTTTGTGCATTATTAAGTTTTCACAACTGTAAAGATACTAGCTTCCACTATGGCTTTTCAACATCTCCAAGATTGGCCCAGTACTGGTATATATACATGTGCAGGGTCCTTTTACTTCATAGAGCACTTATTCTTGAACCATTTGCATTAAAGTTTTTATACCAAATAATCAGTAAATTGACTTATGATTTTTTGTTGTTGTAGATTTCCATTAGGCTTTCTACATATATGACTTTATTTCAATTACGAAATGGATTTAGTCACTATAAGTGATTGAATCTGTAGAATCTTTACTGAAATACATTATACCAGTATGTCGAATTGTATCTGTTGCCTTGCTTGCTGAAGGCTTGTGGTTTTCTCTGGATACTCTTGCTTTCCACCACCATCTCTGAACTGACTAACAAAGATTGTGGTTTTGTCTGGACTCACTGGTATTTTTCACTATCCATGAACTAACTGTCAGTCTTAATTTAGGCATAGACCTCCATAACTTCACTCCATTTCACTAAATTGGGATATTTTACTTACGCTATCAAATTCCATTGAGTTTTTATACAGCATAACACAGCGGAGATGTTGCATTGTTTTCATTTTTTTCAAGTTCATTTCTTGGTATATGTACATGTATTTTCATTTTGTTCTATTTTCCTTGTACTAAAACATGACATACATGTGACTATACAGTAGAACTTCGATAACTCGAAGTGCACGGGACTTCGATGATGACTTCGAGTTATCGGGGTGTTCGAGTTTTCGAAGTTGAAGAATGACGTCACAATGTAACTTTCATTTCTTTGGGAGAAATGTTGGATGGTGTAAAACTGTTTACTGATACACTTATGTAATATGTACCGGTATTACATAAAATAAAAAATGAATTAAAATCAAATTATTAATTATGTTTTATAAGGACTGATGGCGACAACAAATGCATACATGAAATACACGAAATGTGTATTACCAATACATGATCGTAATGCATTCAAAGAACTGAATCGGATAAACATATCCATGTACATTGTATGTTATAATATACAAAACAATATGCACATTTTATAGAAATTATGAAACTAGTGTGCCTACCACGTGTTAGTCCTTAAAACCCAATTAAAACACCTGAAAATGTTTTTTGTTGCCAGCGGCTTCTACTGAGGGGGTACACGGTTAAACTTCATCGCCCCTTACGGCACAGAGTACTAATCCTTTAATTGATACTAATTAAACAGTAGCAAAACCTTTGATCTGTACCACTTCTCCAATCAGTAATCGGATTATACGGAAGTATTATAGCTAATTGTCGATTAATTACTGTGTTTCACTGAAACGTTCTATTGGTCACCCATTGTTAAAAATATTTCGAGTTTGAGAAGGTTGTTTTTCCTATAATTTTTGATTTTGCACCTTAACATTACTTCGAGTTATCGGGGGTATTCGAGTTACAGGAGTTTGAGTTATCGAAGTTGTATTTATATAGTTTATATAGAAAACCAGTCGGGACAAAATTCTTTCTTCGAGTTATCCGTGGTATTCGAGATATCGAAGTTCGAGTTATCGAAGTTCTACTGTATTTAGAATAAGGAGTAATGTAAATGGCATGAAAACTGTAAATGGCGAATTTTCATGTCAATTGTCACCAGAATCATCATTTCAGGATATACTTACACTATCAGATTATGGTCAATAGAATTGCAAATGAATTAAATAGAAATATAATATTTGTGAAAATTTTATTTTCAAATCTTATTGCTCTCACAAAATTTACATGAAAACAAAACAAAAACAAAAAAATATCAGTTTACAGTACTAAGTATGTAGGCCTGTGTACTCGTCTTTCTAGAGCTCATGAAGTAGAAACACATTAAAACGGTGATTAAGGAATGAAAAATGCAGCAGTGTTTATAGTATTATGTAACAGTTTAACCTGTAGTCAGGTAGATATATGTTGTCAAAATTTACACCTGTATGAAATTACAGAGTTGAATTTCTCTATAGAGTATAGAGCAGACTTGAATGTTTAACAACTACGATTTTTTCAGACTCAAAATGCAACAACTAAGTATTCTGTTTAGACTAGAGCACTGAATACCAACAATTTCCCTCAGACTTAAACAGTAACTACCATCAATTTTCTCCATAAATGGGGTCTCATTGCCCGAATTGTCTTGTTGTCTAAAGCACTCACTTGAGATCACAGCACCTCTCACCGCCTAGGTCCGAATACCAATCAGGACAGATCTTAGTGTAAGAAAGTTTGTCAGTTCTAATGCCAGTTAGTGGTTTTCTCTGGGCACTCCGGTTTTCTTCCACTATCCATGAATGACTGCCTTGATATAAGTCAAATAATCTTGACTGGGGCGTAAAACGCCATTACTCCACTCCACTTTGTTCTTTGGACTCAAAACACTGACAACAAACTCCTTTTCTATAAACTCAAATACCAACAACCAAGGATGATCTTCAGACTCAAAGGTCAACTTCAATTAGTTATCTTCAGATTCAAACTCCAAAAACCAGGACCCAGTTGTCCCAAGCTTGATTAGCTTAATCAATGATTAACACAAACTCAAAAACCAATAAAAATCAACATACCATTACCAAATCCATAGATTTATAACCATGTGCCTCAGTTTGATGAAATTCTATTCACTTACAACATTTTCAACATTAATTTCACAAC
This sequence comes from Anadara kagoshimensis, assembly GCA_021292105.1. Lineage (NCBI taxonomy): Eukaryota > Metazoa > Mollusca > Bivalvia > Arcoida > Arcidae > Anadara > Anadara kagoshimensis. The sequence continues at coordinate 1,966,639 of CM037870.1, read as the reverse complement.
AGATTTGAAATTATGCATAATTGAAATTTGACTTATCAGTTGATTAAACTAATCGCCCTTTGAACAACTGACCCCAGCGAATCTCTCAAATTCAGTTTTATAGGAGTATTATTTAGTATTAGAGTAGACTCTCACTAATGCGACTCTAAGTAACAGATTTTTATGATGTTTATTACAGTCTATTATTGTTACAATATTTAAAAAAAAATAATTTCACACTCATAACCATTTTGATTTCTTCTTTATTTACAAAATATATTGACGATAGGTTCATAATTACCAAAGGCATTCTGGATAGTTTCACAAACACATTTAACAACTTTATGTCCTCAAGATAGCATTGAAATGTAATCTTGTACAAGCTATTAAACTGAAAGGTTTGTCAAGTATTTTGTGTATGAAAATTAAATATCGGTAGTAAGTGCCTTTGTAAATATTTTTAAATCTTGGTGATACAGGAATCTTTTATGTAAAAGAAAGTATTTGTGACCTAGTGACTGCAATTTTAAAATTTATTTAAGGAAATTAGGACTTTGTATTGATACAGTGACATGTTTAAATTTGAAATTAATCCTACATAGGTTGTCATACAGTGCCAAAAAGTGTCATGAAAAAATTAGGCTTGGAACAGTTATCTCCCTTTGTGAATAAAATGATCTTGTTGGTATGTTTAATTAATTTTTTTTAACTAAAAAATTGTTGTGAAATAGATTCTGTTTTTGAATTTTTCTTAAAAATTTGTTATTTGTTTATTTTACAGAATTAGACCCAGAAAAATAGATTTAATTTTTTTAATTTTTTTTATTTTACAGATTTAGACCCAGTAAAAGCAAAATAGATTTTATTTTTGACTCTGTCTTAAAAGTTTCTTATTTTTCTATTTTCCAGAATTAGACCCAGCCTTACAGACTTCCACACACAAACCATTACCAAAAGCCAGCTCCCTTGAATCACTTGCACATAAAGCTTTTAACATCAAAACTACAGATAATGAAGATGATAATAAAACCACTAAAACAAGAGGTAAATATAGACATTATTATAAAGTATCACAGGACATAGGGTGGTCGTATCCAGTATGTCAGCAGTTTTCTTCAGGTACTCTGGTTTCCTCAACCTTCCCTGAATTGACATCTTCAATATAAATGAAAGAATTATGAATGTGGCCTAAAACAACAATACAGTCCAACCTGCCTTAAAGGCCACCTCTATATAAGGGCCACCTGCTTAAAAAGGTCAGTTGAATTGAATTGTATAACAATTGGTTTTTATTTATATTATTTGAACCTGTATATAAAGGCCATTTGCCTACAAGGGCCCCTTTTACTGGTTCCCTTGTGTGGCCTTTATAGACGGGTTTGACTGTACTCCATTCTATTCAGATAGATGCTAGGGACCTCAGTGATCAAGTAGTCTAATGAGCATGCTTATGGATCATAGTACATCCTGTTGCCTTAGGTTTGTACCCCCTCTTGGCAGTTTTCAAGTCTTGACAAGCAAACTAGTAACTTCATTTCTTAATGTCTTAGTGCCTAACTTGGTATAAGACTGCTGGTTCTGACCAGAAATTGAACACTGGTGTGAAAACTTCTGAAACTGAGTTGATCCATCTTTTGTACTAAAGTGAGGGCGGCATAATATGGTGAAAAAAACTATTTTTTTCCCTTTTATTTTAGATATCTACAAGGAAGCCTTTGAATCCACAAAGGAAAAAGAGGAGAAGAGATTTCGAGACAGATTTGAGAATTTATTATCAGAGCTACAACATTCCCTCGAAAATCAGTCGCCCAATGGGATGACAGCATATGGAAGTACTTCATGTAAGGCATATTTACACATACTATCAACTGAATACTGTGATTTTGGAAATTTTTATGCCAGTGAATTTTCATGTCACTGGACGATGGTCAGTGCTGATGAGTGAATTATGTAAAAATAAAAAACAAGTATTCATGATGGTCTTACATTTTTGCATTTTATTACTTGCAAGTTTATGAGAAAATGACACACACAAGAAAATTTTCTAATTATACGGTACTTAATTAGGAAATACATACTGCTGACTTGTACAACATACAGAAAACCATGTGTTACAACTAATGGTTAGCCTCAGTACTTTCTGTGGTCCCCCAACAAATAATGCAATTTCTTTTATGAAAATATGTTTAATTTCAAGCTAGATGTGCAATAAAATAAAGACATGATGGCTATCTTATGAAACCTTGAAAGCCACTTTTGAAATAATTAATTAAATATTAAAAAACATGCTTGGTAAATTACAGATTCTGCCCTGTCAATTTGTAATCATATTTTAAACAGGCAGGTGCTTGCTACATTGAGCTACCTGCCAAGAAATGTGGTTATTGTACAAATTGACAGGGCAGTGTCTAGGCAGGTGCTTGCTTCATGCTACCTGTCAAGAAATATGCTTACAAATTGATAACAGGACAGAGGTCATAATTTATTAAGCATATTTTCTGGTTAGTATATATGAATACACCAGGACTAAACATCTGACTAATGCATTACATGGTTAAAAAAACCTTGATGATTGTAGCTTGTACTGACATGGGTAAGGGGGGTTAATTGGTTCCAAAAGCTTTTCCATATACATGCATATATTATTTGAAAATAAAACAAGCCCTCTGGAATAAAACTTTTCAACATAAAGTGCAAGAGAGGTCCTAGGTTTAAATTTAGTGCAAATTAAACTTGTATCTTCTGTTAAAACTTTGAATTTAAATAAACCTTCATTTAATTGAAATTCTACTTAAGGGTTGAACTTGATCTCCTTAAAATGAGAAGCCATGGTAGCCAAGTGGTTTAAATCAAGTGCTTACAGATCACAGCGTCTCTTACTACCTAGGTTCAAATTCTACTATGGACTGATCCTAGTGGGAGAAAGTTTGTCAGTTAATTTGTCGAAGGCTGGGGGTTTTCTCTTTATACTCCAGTTTCCTCAACTAACCCAGAACTGACTGTTTCCATATGAGTGAAAGAATCTTGACTGGGGCCTAAAGAACTACTTACTTCCCTAAACATGAAAATTATTTTTGGATTTTTTAATTAAAATTTCCTATTAAAGGCCTTTCGGTTATTTCTCCTAGAGTATATAGGAACCTCCCTACAACACCCCCACCCTGCTTGCACATAAAGAATAGGGTATGTATTTTTGAGAAAAAAAACAGTATTATACATGATTTTATTATGATTGCAAAGATAGTAATATGCAAATTACTTTGTTTTCTTTTCAGATGGTGAAGTTATAGTGAATTATAGAAACAAATTACGTGAACTGCTGGCCAGTCACTCACAAAAATTACAGTTAGCTATAGAAAGTAAGTACCATATATTAGTGAAGTAGTTTATTCCTTTGTGGATGGTCTGGATTGAATTCCTGACCAACTGGCCATACATTGCAGGGTTATATTTGGGGCCGATATTGTGCCTTATTCAAATTTCAAAATTTTACAGGTTTTTTTTTTACACAATCACAAAACTAATTTTCAGTTTTGACTGGGACATAAATCGGGATTTCATTTACTTACACTTTCTATAAAACTTCAGATATAATGTATTCAAATGTTTTAATTATTTTCAATTATTACAAACTAATTACATGAGGAAAAATTACAATAATAAAGGAAATATCAAGTTTAATTAAGACAAACATTTTAATATAAGATATAATTAATTAAAACACAACATGTAAAAACCATATAACTTATATAAGACCTGTCTTTGAATTTCAATATTGCTCTAGATAGAGACTTAATAACATACAGTACAGGCCTGCCAAAAGTTTGACACTCTGCCTCTATCACAACATCAGTCCAACTTGTATTTTTGGGTGCCATAGTTTTACTTCTTTGATAAATTATTGCCAAATAAGCAGCTCATCTTAGCCCCCGACATCTCTATATAAGTGAAATATTCTTGACTGTGGCGTAAAACCCCCTTACTCAACTCATCATGACCCCTGATTAGCTATATCTTATCTTGCTCAGTCTGTTTCAATGGCTTCTAGTTGTAAGTGTCCTCTGTAGTGGCCACAGGTGGCCTACTCTTTTTTTAAACTCTACAAAGGTGTCTTCAACATGCACTGAGACAGGGGACTTCGGTTTTGACTCTCATCTGTAAGACTATTCTAGCACTTTTTACATCCCTAGTATGGACAGGAGATGAAAATCAACTCAGAAAATTTCCCAGACCCGAGTGAGGTTCCAACCCACAACTCTTGACTTAGAAAGTCAGTGACAGTACCACTCGGCCATGTCTGCCCATCTTGGCAGCTGCTGCCTTTTGACAGATTTTGGTCACTAGCTATCCATATATCAGCCTCTTGGCAGCCAAGCTTTGACTCCTTTTCGTTAACTCAGTGTTAAACTTTAGACAGGTCTGTACTGTATTATTGTACAGTTGTAATTTTATTACTTTTGGAAAAACTCCAGAACTGCTGAATGATTCAAGCAGTACATATATTCAATTTACTAACCGTTTAACTTTTTAACTTTATATTAAAAGTTAAGCCTAAAGAATGTCCATTAAACTCATTCCTTTTAAAATAAATTGATCACCATTATTTAAAAAAAAGTTGACTTTGCATATCTTACCAGGAGTTACAAGAAAACTGACATGGAATTCCTGTTGTTAGTCATTTTATATTGATAGAGAGGACTTTTATGAGTAAAATATATACTTTGATGTTTTAATAAGATGAACTTTTCACTGATGCACTTAGGGGTGAACTTTTCACAAATGCAGAATGGAAAATGTTTGGGTAACCTGGTTTTCAGTTTGTCTGCTCTGTACGAGCAGCGTTCTGTGAGAAAGATTTTCAGTTCACTTGCTGAATGTTCTGGTTTTTTCTTGCTATTCTGATTTCCTCCACCATAAATATAAGTGAAAGAATCTTGACTGGGCATTAAAATCTATTGCTCCACTCCACTCATAACGAGCAGTGGCATTCAGGCCAAATCCTTGGCATTCAGGCCAAATCCTGACTTTTTGGTATCTATGGTATTCATGAATATAAATAATCGAGTTTTTCTGCATCTCTAAGGACTAATGTAAGAACCAGTTTGTGTATGTATGAGATTTATGAACATGTTTTATGATCAGTCTTGTACTTGTATGCCTCGGGGCAACTTTAAGGTGCTAGCGCTCAAAGTTAATGCACCACTGAGGTGCATATTTTTTCCTCACTCACACTAATATACTAACACCAGGTGAATCAGCCAATATTCTAGCAGTATCTGAAATTTTAATGTATTATTAATGACCTGGCCAGGGTTTGAACCCACAACCTCCCACTCTTGAGGTAAATGCTCTTCCACTGAACCAAGTCTGTGTGTACTGTATGAGCATTTTTACCTGGATGAATTATGATAAATACAATATTTGCATTGAAAAAATACATGTCATTTTTAAAAAAAAAAAAAAAAAAAACATTTTTAGAAGATTTATTTAAAGTCCGAGACAGGGTTTTTCTTAACTTTTCCCAAAAAGCACCTCTTCCTTCTTCATAAGGTTTGAATTCAGAATTGTAAATGAGGTTGGATTGAAAACAAAAAAGGAAGAAATTATGTTTAATAAGCGCAAGTTTGGTATGTAGATAAATGTGTATGGTGCCTAGAGGCAGAAAGCAAAAACTAGTGACAACGTTTATCAGCTAGAATCAGCTGATTACCATACAGATTTAACTCCCCTGAAGGTGTGTTCGGTATTGCATCTAGATGTCAATACTGTTTGATCACCTATATATATAGTCAAACAACATTGACCTGCTCACCTGACCTTTTATTGAGAATATTCATGTAAAGGAGATCCAACAAATATATAGGTAGTTTTAGGATTCACAGTTAATACATACACAATACAGTGATGTACTCTTAAAACAGTGTTTTCTATTCTGTACCTATGTTCCCTATACACAAAACCACTTGTCTATTGTAAATATTTAAATTAAAGGTCAAGCAGACAGGTCAACATTGTTTGCCTATATCTATAGATATATAGATCATCTACATTTACATATGTTTTATAGAGGATGGATATTTCTAAACTTTTTTCAAAAAAGGTGTGTTTTTATTTTTTTTACTACATACATGCATGTATATTACATTTATTATATACTAACTAGTCATCATTGATACCCTACCTTGCTATACAAGTTAGATATTCTCAAGTGTCAGCTTATTTTAAAACACTAAGCGAGGTGGCAAAGTTAAAGGTGTTCAAATGTCAGCAGATTCTTAAGGAGATGGCAAAGTTATAGGGGCTCAAAAGCCAGCAGATTCAAAAATACAAAGCGAGGTGACAAAGTTATAGAGGGGCATTATAACAGAGTTTTACTGTGCAACTTTAATTTGTTTCTTTTTGAAGGTTTCGATAGTAATCTTGACGATAGTGATACAGCTACCTCCGCCAAAGTTAAACATTTAGTATCCAGATTAGTAGAAGACAGTTTAGGAGAATCCATAGATCTGGTGAGTCTCTCTTAAATAGAAAACACTGTGTAACATTGATGAAGCCAAATTTCTTTACTGATATAACTACATTTGCCTATTACAAAAATTGTGGTGTGGTGGATGAGTGATCTAAAAGTTTTCTCCAAGCACTTGGATTTTCTCCACTATCCCAAAACTGACCACCTCAATATAAATGAGAAAATCTTGACTGGGATGTCAAACTCTTACTCTATGCCACTCTTAAAAGTAATTTACTTGTAACATTGATGAAGCCACATTACTTTTACTGACAAAGCTGAATTTGCTCATTATGAAAAAGGGGCTTTGGTGGCTGCATGGTCTAAAGTGTGTGCTAATGGATAACAATGCCTCTCTTCACCTAGGTTAGAATCCTGCTTGGACAGTTCCTAGTGTAAGAGAGTTTGTTAGTTGCTTACCGAAGGTTGAAGATTTCTTTGCAAACTCTGGTTTCTCCCACCGTCATGATAAAACTGACCACCTCGATATAAGTGAGAAAATCTTGACTGGGGTATAAAACATCATTACTCCACTCCACCATCCCAGAATTGATCATGACCACCTAGAGATGATTAAAAGAATCTTGACATCATTACACTAATCCATTCTTTAGAAAAAAAGGCAGACCTTTTATTTGTCTAACCCTGACTTATATAATGTGTACAACCTAGCTACACTTAAAGTTAAGAAGCAGGCATTGCATTGTTTACCATATTTGTCGGTTAAATTCCCGAGAACTATGTACATATTGTGATATAACACAGTGACATGACAAGTCTATAAATATACATATGTGTACACAAATAATTGTTTATTTTAAAAAAAAACTGGTACAAGTTTGAAACCTGACCAAAACAGTAGATCTTTATTGTGATAAAACATATGAATTGACATAGAGCAACTAGAGCAGAAGATGCTATCTAGTGCAAAAATTGCTAAATAACAACAACAAAAAATCTGCCCATTCATCAGATTTTGTTTCTTTTGATAATTTAACAAAAGATCAAATTCGTGATGACTTAATTTTAAATACAGTAGTCATGCAATGTTTATAAAAGGTAAAGTGTGTGTTTACTGTTGTAAGGGAGATAACTCAATTTATTTCTAAGCAATGCCAACGGTTTATTTTGAATTCATTATCATTTGTCAGTTTCCTGAAGAGACTGTTTGTATGTTGCAATGGGAACTACTAACAAGTCCAACAAAAAAAAATTTCTACCCAACAAATCATTCTTGGCAACTATCTATAATGACTTTACAACCGTCTGTTCTAGAAGTTTGCCTAAGTGATCCTGTAAAACCACTTATGAAATCGATGATTTTTAAACCTAGTGTTGATTGGAGTGTTTTCTTCCTGTGTAGGATATAAAACTGACTTCAACACCAAGAAAAGCATGTCAAAGGTCACTGGATAAGACCTTTCAAAAATAAGGCCATGTGAGCAGCAGAGAAACCATAGAGCTTAAGCTCCCATATGCAGTTGGCTGGGGTTCAATTTGAAGATTCAAAATGTAAAACCAATTGGCCACTACATACACTGTTTTCTAACTTTACTGTTTGACAGACATTACCTGGGTTACACAACTACATTCATCCTCTTTGACATGACAGTCTGACCAAAACTTGAAAATAGGTAGTGAGTACTAACCACTTAGCATTTAGAAACAAAAGTCACTGGGTCCTTCAGAAGAAACCCTAGGAACTGATTTGTTGTGTAATGACAGGCCGCATGTTAAAGAATCCTCCCTTCACATTGCCTTGAGTGCACCGCAAAGGTAAAAATTTCAGCCACTTCACCTATAGCTGGTGATATCTTGATATAAAGAAATAATATTGAATGGGAGTAAAAGTCCATTCGATCAATCAATCTTCGACATTATTGTTATTTAAACTGGTAATGAGGTTATCCTTTCCATAAATAAATTGTTGGACAGCTACAAGTGTGTACAGTTAAACCTGTCTATAGGTTACCCTCAGGAATCAGTAAAATTTACCTTTATGGGCAGATGGTTCTAATATAGAGGTTCAAATAGCATGGATAAAGAGTAATCAGGATGAAACTCCACCGACCTTTACAACCAGGTGGCCCTTAAACCTTATATAGAGGTTGCATCTAACATAGGTTCGACTGTAAACATACATGTATATATATACAGTTGAATCTCGTTATCTCGAACTCGGATATCTCGAACTACCGGATATCTCGAACTTTTTTAAAAAGTCCGAACAGAGTTGTTCTTTATTAAACCAAAATCACTCCGGTTATCTCGAACTCGGATATCTCGAATTATCGGATATGTCGAACAATATTTTCGTCCCCTTGAATGAAAATCCTAGGAAAATTACACTCGTTAACTCGAACAAAAAATTTAGGAAAATAAAATTTGTTAACTCGAACAAAAAATTTAGAAAAATAAAATTTGTTAACTCGAACAAAATATTTAGGAAAATTAAAATAGTTAACTCCAACAAAAAATTTGGAAAATCAAATTTGTCAACGGGTAGAAAAAACACATTCCGACATAAATAAAATATTTGACTGTCGGCCTCGTGTTGATTTTAAAATTACAACATTGCACTGACCTCCCAATTTCCTTAAGCCCTTAATTATTATCCCTTGCATAAGCAATTAAACCATCAAGGAGATTAGCAGGTGTTATAATTACTGCCAAGCTGAACATGGCTGCCGAAAGCGTGTGATGTGAACATTACTCAATCCAACCGGAAGCTTGGGGTGATTAAAGTACACAAAGCGAAACCGGTATGGAGACCAAAGCGGACTCCACTATTTGTCGGCTAATAACAATAGCGCAATCAGTTATTGACAGATTTGAGTAATTAAAGAAAATTTTATAAAACAAAATGCATAATTGAATCATTTATCATTGCATCTTAAAATGTCAATAAGTGAACCTGCTACAAATAAATTGGATGAAGGACCCGGTCTTAGTACTGGGGGGATAGTCCAGTTTATGAACTCAGCTGAGAAATCCAGCAAAGGACCCAGTATTAAATCTGGGGGGATAACTGGATCAGCTACTGTAGTGGGTAAAGGAGGTGTAAAACGAAAATTAGACACTAAGTCGTATGATGTCAAATATGAGGCGATTATAGCTGTAGAGAAAGGAAAGAAGAAAAATCAAGTAGCAATTGATTTTGGCATTGCAAAATCGACTTTGTCGACATGGCTAAAAAACAAAGATGAAATAAAGTCTAAATATCAGTCTGGTGAAATGGGCACACAAAGAAAAAAAGACCGAGGTGCAAAATTCCCTGAAGTAGAAGACGCTCTACTTAAATGGTTTAAAAATGCGAGAGATCAAAATGTGCCCATTTCTGGCGAAATATTGAGAGAGAAATCAACATCATTTGCAAAAAAACTTGGTGTATCAGAGCAAGATTTTGAATGTTCAAATGGATGGGTTGAAAGGTTTAAAGGTCGGCATAATATTACGTTTAAAAAAGTGTGTGGCGAGTCAAAATCGGTAGAAGAAAGTAGCAGTGCCATGACCGAATGGCAAACAAAATTAACTTCAATTGTCGGAGAATACCATCCAGATGACATATACAACGCCGATGAAACTGGATTATTTTTTAAACTTCTACCAGACAAGACATTAGAGTTTAAAAGTGTCAGTTGCCACGGTGGAAAAATGAGTAAAGATCGGCTTACCGTTATGGTCTGTGCTAACATGAGTGGGACTGATAAATTGCCATTATTTGTGATCGGGAAGTCAAGGAAACCCCGTTGTTTTAAGAATGTAAAAACATTACCAACTGAATATTGTGCAAATAAGAAAGCATGGATGACATCAGAACTGTTTACAAACTGGTTGCTATCCGTTGATAAGAGCATGACAAAAAAGAAGAGAAAAATTGTTGTGATCGTTGACAACTGTCCAGCACATCCTAACATCACTGGACTTAAATCGGTGACTTTAGTATTTTTACCACCTAATACGACTAGTGTGACACAACCTATGGACCAAGGCGTAATTAGGAATCTCAAGTGTTATTATAGGAAGTTGATAATTAAAAAGAAAATACGTGCTATAGACACCAAGTCTGAATTGTGCATTAGTGTTCTGGATGCGTTACGCATGTTACGTGAAGCATGGAACTGTGTAAATTCTAAGACAATTGAGAACTGTTTCCGTCATGCTGGATTTATTAACAATAGTGCAGATTTGTCTGATGAGAGTAGTGACAATGACGACCCGGATGACGATATACCACTGGCTAGAATTATGCGACTTGGTTTTGGTGCCACTGTATCTATAGAGGACTATACTGTTATTGACAATGATATAGAGACATCGGAAGATATAACCGAGGACAGTATTGTTAGTGATATCATAAGTGCCCGAAATTGGATTTTAGACGATATTAGTGACAATGAGGACGATGATGTGACTTCCGCGCCAGTTAAGAGACCACTATCCCAAGTTTTAGATGCATGTGACATTATCAGGGATTTTTTAGACTGTAGTGAACATTCCGAGCATGTGTCCAATCATTTCAGTGCCGTCGCTAGCTTTATCACCAGTCAACATTTACATCGTTTTTGTACGAACCAGAGTGACATTACAGACTTTTTCCAGAAAACGTCTAAACAAGATTAAAGACATTCAGTTTATTGGATTATAAATTGTTATATGGATTTACATTAAAACATTCAGTGACGATTCATATTTTCAATTCTGGATTATTAAAACAAATTATTATGGATTTTATATTTCATACTTTTTAGATGTAGTGCTTATGTGTCATGTTTTTTGTCATGTTTTACAACGATAATGAGTGCAAATTTCTTTATTTTAAGCAATTTGGAACTAGTGCTCATGTAATGTTGAGAGTTTAGTGCTAATGCATGAAAATTATAGTAGACGTTTATGAAATGAACATTGCCATTCTGTTATTCTTTTCTTTATTATTTATCGTTATCATGATGATTTTATGACTAAATTGTATTGTTTTATTGATTAATTGCTAACTTTTGTAATAAATAATATTTACTTTATTTTGTTTCAAGTTTTATTCTTAAAACTGAATAGAATCACGCAGAATGACAGAATAAGATTTTACATATCCAAATTGGATTTGATTGACAACATTGTAGCTGAAAAGATGTACTTTATATTTCACGTTTAATTTTTAAGTAAACGATAATAGTAGCTGGATATAATGCACTTGTAAACTTAGAGACGGCTGTGTACTGATTCACTTGGTATGAATAAAATTGTACTTGAATACGATCTCACAGTACTTAAAATGAACACTGTCGACACTATTTTGTAGCCGACTTGCTTCTCACATTTAAAACAGATGTAGCGGCATCGGTAAATACTGAGAATTTTGTCGACATTGGCATTTCATAAGGCTACTACATGTAGATCTATATGACTATTTCATAGTATCGTATATTTATGTAGAACTATGTAACAGATAATCTCCCGATTTTTTAGATACTACATTCTCAATTATAAATACAAATAATAAATAATGCAGTTTTTATATATCATATGATATAGGAGATAACGGCAATATACAGTTTGACAAGATAAAACCGGAAGCGACTTCCGGTAGGCGTGTACGAGTTACTTCCCCTTTGTTGCCGTTTTCAACATCGGTTATCTCGAACTCCGGATAAGTCGAACTTTTTGCATTTCCCCGTCGAGTTCGAGATAACGAGAGTCAACTGTATATATATATAATTTTTTATATAGTTTTCATACAACATTAAGATCTCTTTACTCCCACTCCTATATATCATACCCCTAATCCATTCATGCTCATTGGTCTGTTTATTTACTTTTTATACCTCTGTAGGTGGGAGAAGAATTCATGGTATATTTTTGAAATTTTAAAGGAGTTAATTTTGAATAAATTAAATCTATTTAAATACAACCCACAATTGTTACTTTAAATTCAAAAGATTCCCTCTTAAAGAGGGGAGATTGTGTACTTTGGCGTTCTTGTAAAACTGCATTCTGAGGCTATCATTATATTGTTGTTACTGTGGGGACCTTTTTAGGACAGGGTTGTTATCAGGCCTTGTCATCTACCTTGTTACATTTGCCTGTTTTTCAAGAGAAAAATTCTAAGCAAACTTTATGAAAGCTATCACAATGTAAATAAAATACAGTAAAACCTGGGATCATTGCCGCCATTTGGCCAGTCAAATTCTGGTATTGTAAAAGGTGGTCAGTGATAATTTGAGGGAGTCTTATATTAAAGAAAAAGATATAAAAAATGGATTTTGAAATTTCAAAATAATGTGATGATAAATAAGGTGGCTAGAAGACATTATAACAAGGTTTTTCTTATATATTCATAGACAAATCTAAAAACCAAGTGCAATTTATATTGATGTGTGCAACAAAAGCATGTTATCAATCACCTGCCAAATTAATGGCTATACATGAACACACATGAATGCACATGTATAAATTTTAAGTTTAATAGTTCTTGTTCATCATAGGATAGACTATAGTACTTTGGTGAGCTAGCACTATGAAACTGACATGCATGAAATTAAAAGAATTAAGTGGGAAAGATGGGTTTTTAAAAATAACAAATTCTTTAAAAAAAAATTGATAAGCATTTGAAATTCATTGTAGACACCTTTAAGTTACAGCATATAAGCATCTATTGGATATCTTTGTCAAGAATTCACTGTTACAATCTCTTCAAGTAGCATCATATCTTAACTAGTATCTATTTGGTAGAATTAAGTGAGAAAGATGAACTTTTGAAATAATAAAATTCAATTTCTTTTTAAAAATTGGAAGAAAAAAATTCATCGTAGAACCCTTCAGGTAACCTCATATATCTATAAATTGGGTATCCTATGACAAAGGTGGAGTTTTAATTAATAAGTTCTATTAAAAAAATTTGATAAAAATTAAAAGTTGTATTAGAGCCCCTTCAGGTAACCTCTCATATATGCCTATCTATTGGGTATCTTAGTGTATATTTTATACCTACCTGTAAATAAGAATTTTGATCTAATTACAAGATAGTGTGATCCCTTTTTTATCCTTAACACTCTTATGATTAAAGCTAAAATTGAACAGCCTGTGGTGGGAGGGATTATGGATATATATGTTATGTGGCTAGATAGAGGGACTGTGTTGTCTTAATTGAGAAGTAAATTATCAAAGAAAGGGCACCTGTCATTGAAGACTGGTCATGTGATTGTATTCTATCTTCAACACTTCACTGAGTTTTTAAGTGTGAAAATTTATCAAATTAATTGAAACAATTTAGTTAGCTGGAAAAATTAAGAACAGGTTATGTGTTAAAATATATCTGACTTTGAGGAAAGAGAAAGGTAGGCAAATTGAAGTTTTACATTATTTCAATTAAAATGTGTATGTGTGTAAACAAAAATACATGTAATTGTAAATTGTAAATCATCTCAATTTAGTTTTTCATCTGTAGAATCATAATTTTAGGGCCTCGTATACAAACTTTACTTTTCACTTGTGGTGGGTGTAGCTAGCTAAACAGGAGGTGCTGAACCTTCTGGAGCAGCGACCTCACTTCCCTGATGGAGAGTCACATGTTTCACTTAATTTGCCAGTTTTTGGTCGTGATTTGGAAATAGACTGGCATGCCTGTGTTTAAGAAACTGGTAGTTCAACTAAATGCTAGTTTTTGGAAGTTCTAATGTTTTGTTTTTTTCCTGTTTTGATGTCTTCCTCCGTTCTATACATCATCTTGCCATGTCAGAGCTATAGAAATTTTGTCTCTATCCACTACCTACTGATATTTGTATTATAATTTATATCTATTTGTGTTGATAATGTAATTTCTTTGTGTTAGATAAATCTGTATGTTGACTTACATAATAATTAGTGTCAATATTTACAATCTTAAAGGGACACTGGCATTAGTGTAAGCAAACAATATTGACCTGTCAGCTTGACCTTTCATGAAGAATATTCATAAATGATAACACCACTCAATACATCGGTAGTGTTAGGATTTGCAGTTAATACATACACAATGCATGTTTTTCGTGGGGTAAACGAAATTAATACCTGTGTTCCCTTATCACAAATGTACAAGTTAAAAATATTTAGAAAGGTCAAGCGGACAGGTCGATGTTGTTTATCTGTACATATAAGGTATTAAGATAATCAACCTTTCTACTGGGTAAGCTAGGAGGCCGGTCAAAATTAAGGTGACTCATTGAAAAATTTAAACTGCATTTATTGTGATGTAAGGATGAAAAAATTTTCATTGACATAAGTGTCTTGCAGCAACAGCATGAGGATTTAAGGTGGGATACCTGTAGTGATTTAATTAGAGTAGTGTATGTCATTTTCTTGCAATTATTTGGGCTTGAGTTTTTAAAGCTGGTGTTTAATGTTAAAGTTTTACTTAATTTGTATGATGATAGTTGAAGATTGATGCCTACTATAGCTACTAAGATTTGAGAACTCAATTATTACACCCCTATATGGAACGGGGTGGAGTAATGATGTTTTATACCCCAGTCAAGATTCTTTCACTTATATCGAGGAGGTCAGTACATGGATGGTGGAGTGGAGTATTGGTGTTTAACAATCCAGCCAAGATTTTTCTTTCACTCATATTGAATATGTCAGTTCAGAGGTGGTAGAGAAAAGTTGACCAGTGTACCCATGAAAAACCACCAGCTGTTTGGCAAGCTAAGCTGGTTTAAGTCAGCACTTAAGATCATAGAACCACAAAGGCCGACTTACAGTCCACAGCACCTCTTACCACTATGGAGTCTGAAAATTACAAAAAGACCCTACTGGTGAGGGATCCTAATTCACTGAATTTGCTTGTTAATTTCTGACATTTTTATGTTCAGACCTCAGATGAGGCGGTTTCTGATTTTCTGACATTTCTTTTTCAGACATCAAATGAGCCTGTTTCTAACTTTCTGACTTTTCTATTTTCAGACATCAGATGAGGCAGTTTCTGATTTATCATCATTATCTGATGATTCTGCAGAACATCACAAATCATTTGAAGATCAGTTAGCTCAAGTTATAGTTTCCAAGGTAACACAAAATCACAAATATATCAAAGCTAATGTATATAAAATACCTATTATCTAGGACTTATATCATGTACGGTAGTTCTGAAATCTAAAGTTACATGTTATTCAGATCCAAAGATAGATAGATCTGGCAGTAAATCATATACCAGGCTGTCAAAGCCCTTTTTGGTACTGGGTGTGGGCCCATGGAGTTGGGAAAACAAGCATCACTTCATGCAATTACTGGTTTAACTCAAATTGTAGGCCTAGTGTTAAAGCAATGAAACAAATCAAACCCAATCAAAAGCTAACCCTTATTTACACATACAGTCAAACCTGTCTGTAGTGTAAGTGGATGTTTGGGAAGCTGGCTCATATACAGGCTCAAATAACATGAATAAAGAGCAATTGGTATAAAATTTTACTGGCCTTTTAAAAGCAGGTGGTCCTTATATAGAGGTGTCCTTTGAGGCAGGTTTGACTGTAATTTAATATTTTTGAAATCAATTTCCAATTTAAAATTAACCACAAACAAAAAAAATGTTAACACGATAAATTACACTTGTATTACACAAATTAATAACTACTTCCTTATATAGAGAGGAAGTTACAAGTCATGTGTTATATGTTATCTAAATTTTCATTTGTTCACAAAATATTAAGTTACCTGCCTTTTTACGAAGATTTAGCCATGCTGGGCACATTTAGCATTTAGGTAATTTTAAAACTTATTAATGTTTTGTTACGTTCTGACTGTTGATAAGTATTATATATGTGTTGTACACCGTAAAACGTGTTATACAGTCATTTTGTGGAAGAATGTCGGCGTAAGAATTACATTGTTGGATTAGTATAAGTTACGTAAGATGGAATAGTATGATATAAATGTGTACAGGATAACATACATGTGAATGGTCTTGTGAATTTGAGTTTGAAAAGTAATACGTACATTTGTACAGGTTAAACTAAAAATATATGTGAATGTTCCTGTGAATTTGAATTTGGAAATGTAAGAAATACATTTGTATAGTTTAATATATATGAATGGTCTTGTGAATTTGAATTTGGAAAGTAAGATACATTTTGTATACATGTGTACAGGTTAAAATACATGAATTTGAATTTGGAAAATAAGACATACAAAAATTTGTGCAGGTTATAGATGTTTATGAATGGTTGCTTGAATTTGAATTTTGGAAAGTAAGATACATTTGTATATATGTGTGTACAGGTAACATTCATGAATGGTTTTGTGAATCTGAATTTTAAGTTCATGTAATGTTGATTTCTTCATTAGTTCAGTTTTATTTGTGGTGTCCTGTTTAATGGTTCTGTTACGAAAATTTACTTTTTGGGGGGGGGGGGGGGGGGGGGGGGGGGGGTAAACTCATATGTGGTTTGTGGTTGACATTTAAGGTACTTGTTTGTAATATATGTCCTATTTCATTGACAGGTAAATGTTTGGGTCAGGGTATCCATGAAACAATAATAATATAAACATCACAGAAATTAATGATTTCACAGTACATGTTTATCAAATAAATTTTACGTTTTGAAAAAAAAAAAATAGAATTTAAAGATAAGTAACCATGCATACATAAAAAAACATACAAGCTTTTTAGTGGATGAATATTGTAGAACTCTTCTGTGTGTAAGATAAAAAAGTTCAAGTGTACCGAATGTCCTTAAAATAATATATATTTTATGTTACATAGGTCATAGAAAACCAGAGGAAAGAAAATCGTCTTGGATTAACTTTTAGTGAAATAGAGCAGTTAAATAGTTGTGATAATGTTGACAGTAGATTAACCGGGAAAAACTCCTCGTTATCCGAGGAAAAAAGTGAAGCAGAGAAAAGTGACTCTGCGACAAGTGACGTTGATCAAGAGTTTCAAAAACTGAGAGATTTCGCACAGGATATATTGTCTCCACGTCCCACAACTCAGGAACACAAGGTCGAGGAAATTCTTGAGGAAAGTCCGATAGAAAAAACGACTGTTCGGAAAGAGGAAAGTAGTTATGACTTTGATACTCGATTATCAAGTTTTGAACGTGTTCACGATTCACATATTCCGTTACCAGACTTCACACAAGAAGACTTTGAATTCAGCACAAATGAAATTGACCCAGATTTGTTATCAATGAATTTAGCACCCATTTTAGAGGAGGATGAGGAGGGGTACGAAGAGGAGGAAAACAACAATGCTACCCCTAAGGACAGATCATGGAAAGAAAATTGGATATTTAAGGGGGCATCTAATATCTCCCCTTATGACAATTTGGGCAAGAAAAGGGTTGGTGGTGAATTGGGAGAAATGTACATGATGATTCCGAACCCGGAAAAAGATTATTCTCCACAAGTAGGAAATAGGTTAGTACATCTGTTTTAAATTACCGGTATATATGTCTATAAATGGGTATGGCACATGCATGCAAGAAACTGTTACCCCTATATCCAGCTATTTTTGCAGCATTCTATATTAATTTTACGAAGTTAATGATGAAGATATGCTCCCCAAACTTTTAACCCCTATTTTAATTGTTTCTTTGTCTTTAACGTGCTTCATGCTTTATGATTTTCGCATGAAATTTGAGAATTTGCATCCTTATGATATTCAAAATTATATTTTTGTTAATGAAACCGAATCTGCAGTAATTACCACTGTATTTAGATTTTCATGCTCAACTATATGGTAACCACTGCGGTAGCTCAGTTGGTAGAGTGCTCACTCCGTAAGTGGGAGGTCGTGGGTTTGATCCCTGACCGGGTCTGACCCAAGACTTGAAAGTGGGTAGTGACTGTTCTTTCGCCAAGCATTCGCCATTACGAAATGAAAGTTACGGTTCTTTCGGATGGGAACTTAAAATAAACGAGGTCCCGTATCACGGTGGGCTTGGCACGCTAAAGAACCCTGCTGTATAATGCCATCAGCGCAACGCACTGGCAAAATTTCTGCACCTTCGCCTATAGCTGGCGACGTCTCAATATCAGTGAAATATTCTTGACTGGGATGTTAAACACCTTTACTCACTTACTCACTCAACTATATGGTCTTGTGACTTTACCATACGGTATTCTCCAGAAACTTATCATTATTGTAAAGGTCTTCAACCGTGACAGTAATGAACATGCAAATACATTATCAACATGAAAAGAGTTCTAAAGAAAGCTAACAGATTCACATGGCCAAGTGGCTACATCTGCAGTCTCATGATACAAAAGTTCAACACTTTTAAGTTTGAACCTCAGCAAAGTGATTTAGCACAATATATATTCTTGAGCAAAACATTTCAAATTCACTTTGCTCCAGTTCACTCAAAAAGAATTGATGCTAATTGTGATGGGGGAGTGGAGCTTGTGATAGACTAGTATTCAATGTAAAAGAGTTTAAGTGGGTCGATAAAATGGAGTTTACATCTCAATCAAGATTCTTTTATATGAAGACTGTCAGTTCAGGAATTATAGAAGAAGCCAAAGTGCCCAGAGAAAACCACACCTTTGGCAAGTGAACTGACAAAATTTTTCAAACTATGATGTGCCCCAGTGGGATTCGAACATAAGCACTGAGAGGTTATGTGATCCATAAGTGCATGCTTCAGACCACTTGGCCACTAAGTCCCTTATGGAGGTTTGAGTGTAATTTCATTAGCTTGTTACCATGGAAAAATACTGAGCATATAGGATCAGAACAGATTTTGAAATTGTTTTTGGTAACATTATAATTTAGCTATTGAATATCCCAGCATGCAACATGTATACATATAGGAAACAGTTCCATCTGTACCCTCAACTGATAATTTTTTAAATTTTGAATGAAAAAGATAAAATAAATGTTTGAATAAAGCCATTTTGAACACTAATTTCTGGAAAAAAAAGAATTTTTCAAAACAATTACATAAAATAATTAATTTAATATGGTGGGGGGGGGGGGGGGGGGGGTTACAAAATGAAATAAACTCTTATCCACATAAATTATCAGCATTGCTTATGGTAATGCATGTACTGTAAATATTTTAATATTAATGTGTACAAATTTTAGTGCAAAATTATAATTTGGGTAAATTCAATTCCCCTCAATTAGTGTAAATCTCATGTATCTTCTTGTGCACAAAGATCATATTTAATTTGGTGGTGGATTAAAATTAGTACTATTCCATCATAGAAAAAATTGCTAAAATCAGTATGCCACTAAAATTTGTATGTTGGTACATTAAAATTAATGTTTACAGTATTCTCAAATTTTGAAATTAAAATGCATGGTAATTTACAGTATAATAAATATAGCATGGGATTTTTTTTTCATAAAATATGAAAATATTTTAATATTTGTGTTGTAAAACATTATATATACATATATTTGTATTATTATATAACTTATAATTATTGTTGCAGTAACTCTGTAGTTAGTAAGCCTAGGTTAGGGTAAGCACACTCCGAGATTTTTTTTCAAATTTTATGTTTTCGTTTTTGTTTGAGCTGCTAGTTTACATGTTGTTGTTTTTTTAAGCTTTGTCATTCAACTTAATTGTTGTTGCACCATAAATTGTTTTGAAAACTTTTTTATTTGTCTTGTGTCTCTGATTTTCATTCTACCGGTAATTGGATTTACTTTTTACTGAAAATTTTTAACATTTCTGTAATTCTGATTGGCTCAATTTGGTAATATTTTATTTACTAGATGTTTTGAATGTCCCTGTAAATCTGAATTTGGTATTTTTTGTGATTGAATGTTTTTAATGTGTTTGTAACTCTGATTGGTTGTTTTTATGTAATTTTTGACTTAAAATTTGTGAATGTCTCTGTAATTCTGATTGGCTAAATTTGGTAATTTCTTAACGAAAACCTTTTCTATTTCTGTAATTCTGTTTGGCTCAATTACCGGTAGGTGGATTTTGACTAAGTTTTGAATATTTCTGTGATTCTGATTGGCTGAATTTTGCTTATATTTTACTTAAATTTTTAACGTCTTTGTAATTCTGATTGGTTCAATTTGGTTATTTTTTATTGGTAATCTGATAGTATAATTTTTACAATTTAAAAAAGGAAAATGAGAACGATCACTTTTACATTTGAATATTTGACATATTGTACAACATGCATGCTATTGTGAGCCTCTTTGTGACTGCAAACATCTTTTTTAAAAATACTGGGACAATTTGGCTAAATGAATCTGTAATTTAGATACAGCCCATAAGCATTGTTGCAAATTGTTTTTTAATTTGTAACTTTGGCAACATTACTTTGAATTCTTTGTTAAATTGTATGACTATGGTAGCTCAGATAGTAGAGTTCTTGCTTTCTATGTAGGAGGTCTTGGGTTTGAACCTTGACCAGGGTCTGACCAAGAATTGAAAATATAGATAGTGGCTGTTCATTTGCCAAGCACTCTGGCATTTAGAAATGAAAGTCACAGGGTCATTCAGAAGAGATCTTAAAAACTGGTGTCCCATGTCATGGTAAGTGTGGCACACTAAAGAAACCTAGCTGCATATTGTTTGAGTAAACTGCAAAGTTCACAATTTCTGCCACTTCACCTATAACTATATATATTTCATATTTTTGAAGAATTGAGCACTGGCTTACAAGCATATAGAGCTTTCTTAATCATAGAATTGAGTTTTATACTTAGAAGTTTGAAGCTAGATTTTCTGATGGATTAATTTCCATTGTTTTCTGGTTTGATTGAAACGATTCTGTGTTGAATTATGTCTTTATTTTTGTTTGTTTTAGTTTGTCATTTTTACTCTGACCATTTTGCTTTTTCTACACTTTAAAAACAGTGCAGATCAGATAATGCAAATTCCAAGTCTTACAGTGCAGGATTGTCAAAAGTTTAACACTGAGCTAATGATACTGGGAGTTCAAGTCTGACGTTCGAACAACCGCTATATGGAAAACTAGTGTCTGAAAAGCTGCTCAGCTTTTGAGATGCTATCGAAATATATAAGTAACGAGAGGGCGCGATGAGCCTTGTATCCAGCACTAATTCGTTAGCTTATTGTTAAACTTTCTACAGGCTTGTACTGTACAATCATATAGAAGGCAATAGTTTAATTGATGTTTAGTAAGAGTGGAATAGAGTAATGGTGTTTAATGTCCCAGTCAAGATTCTTTGACTTATATCGAGACAATCAGTTTAGTGATGGTGGAGGAACCTTGAGTGCCCAGAGAAAACCAATAAACTTAAGCAAGCAAACTGACAAACTTTCTTACACTTGAATGTGTTCTGGGTCAGGAGTTCAAATCTAAGCAACAAGAGCAATGTGTATCTGTCAGCAGACACTCTTAGACCATTTAGCCACCAAGGCAAGAAAAGTTGTGTAGTTATACTAATAGCGAAATGGAGACTGAAACATTTCGGCATTTCTTTCAATTTGTCATTTAATGTGAAAGTTTTATGGCATCTTGTTATAGGAATTTACATGTAATAAATGTGTAATAACTCAAGAAAGGTAGCATGGTTACACCTATGAGTGCTAGCATGTGCTCAAAAATATTTTCAAGAAGATAGCATAGCTAACAATAGTGGCATTACTATGTATAATATTCTTTTAAAAGGCTTATCAATAATAGTCTAAGGTTAAAATGAGTCTGTATAATTCAGTTTAAAAAAAATAATGCAGTTCATTCTTGTGAAATAATATTCATATGTCTCTTGTTGATTTGTTTTACAGAGATGCAGATCAGCTATCGGATTTGTCAGAGGCAGAAGATAAGGACGAGGATAACTTGAGTGATGAGGAATCTTCGTTTTATGCAAAAACATCAGAAGAACTTGCACGCATTACACGTAAAAGTTCTGCAACACAGTCCTCTGCACATGCTCTCGCAAGTTCTTCTGTACAGACCGAGGAATCAGAATTAGACACTTCTAAAGATTGTGCATCTTCCGTTTCCGAATCTGGGGTCAAAGGTCAGGGTTTAATGAGTGAGAAAAGTGACAGTAGTGCAGATGAAAGTTCTATAAAGAAAAAGTTAGTTGAGGATCTAGTCCCAGCTGAAGGAGACGATCCTAAGTTTGAAATTCCACCAGAAAGTGTTACAGTACCTGAAGGGGAACCTGTTAAGTTTTATTGTAGAGTAGGAGGCACTACTCCTGTTGGTAAGAACAGCTTTTTTGATTTATCAAAAACAAACATACCAATCTATGTCCAAACCACACTCGTAAAACAATTGCATGTAATAAAAACTTTTGAAACTGGCAAATTTAGTAACACCCATGAACTTTCACCAGGAAAGTGAGGCAGGGTGTTCCAGAAGGGTACGGTAAGCATTGCAACACCTGCCATGTGCAGTGATTTCCCTAAAATTTGTAGCAGGAGGTAGATTGACTAATCCAACAGGTCAGTGGTCAAGAGGGCTGTCTAGGCCGAAAATGATTTTCAGGTCTTCTGAAGGCAATGTTATAACTTCAAACCAGCAAATTTGGAGTTTAAGGTGGTCAAATCTGCTTGCTGCCCACTCTTAAGGTAAACTCTGTATGTGTAATCAAAATTGAGAACAGTTCTAATTGTTTAAGCAAATACTCCATGCCTGAATATAGTATGGAATGATTTAGGCTATACTCCTACCATGAGTTTTGACATCAATGAATAAGATCTGCAGCCTGTCAGCAAATCTTTCAGCTCTTGAATGTATTTTGGTGTCTCAGTGGCCGAGTGGTCTAAAAGGCACTCTTACAGATCACAGTGCTTTTCACTGCTTAGGTAGGTTCAAATCTCACTGTTGACAGTGGACACACAGATTGTAATGTGAGGAACTTTGCCAGATTGCACAACAAAGTTTGGTGATTTTCTCTACACATGCCAGTTTCCTCCATTGTCTTTTAATTGACTGCCTCAGTATAAGTGAAAGGTTCTTGACTGCACATAAATCACTTTTTCTCCACACAACTCCACTTGAAATTATTCTAAATCTACTAAAACATGTAAGATTGTCATCTTTCCAACATTTCTCTGTATATCTTTAACAATTATTACGGGTAACTTTCATATTTAAAAAAATTAAAATTTATTTTCAGATATATTTTGGTACAAGGTATCACCAAGTCATGAGCTACAGGAGTTAGAAGATTCGGAGCAGTTTGACCTGTTAAGAGAGGGTAACAGATACACTATTACCATGTACAACCCACGGAAATCAGACGCAGGACAGTACATGTGTATGGCCATCAATGAAAAAGGACAGTGTTGTCAGTACATTATACTAACAGTTAAAAGTAAGGGTTCTATTTTATAAGTTATTTATCATTAGTTTTTGTGTTACCATGGTAACAGATACACTATTACCATGTACAACCCTCGGAAGTCTGATACAGGGCAATACATTTGTATGGCCATCAATGAAAAGGGACAGTGTTGTCAATACATCATACTAACAGTTAAAAGTAAGGATGAAAAGATTTGTCTTTTAGATGTAATCTATGGCTAGATTTTGTGTAACTGTGAAAAGAATTGGTTGGTGTCCAAGGTTTTGTGTTACTATGGTAATGGTAGGTAAGTGCCCTAGTCATAATAAAGATTGGGCCTCGGTGGCTGAGTAAACTAAAGCACTTGCTTGCAAATCACACCTCCCACCACCTATCTTTGAATCCAACTTGGGGGCAGATCTTAGTGTGTCAAAGTTTGCCCTTTTACTTGCTGACAGTCAGTGGTTTTTACGCACTAGCATAATTATAGTTTTAAACTGCAACATAAAACACTTGTTTTTTCTTTTTTTAATGAATACATTTTCTGTCTTATTTTGAATCAAGCCCTTAAATTAGACATAAAATAGATTTAATTTAAAATCGATTTTAAAGCAAATAAAGTTATTAAATGGTCCACATTATGTACAATACATGTGGCTCTTAGCAAGGCGACAAGACTGTCTTATACCTTATAAGTTTTTAAAATCCTTTGTTTTATTAATTACAACTATTTTTTATTTCTTTCAACAGAAAATACACAAGAACTCAAAAAGCCAGAATTTTTGAAAGATATAAAAGATCTCGAGGTCAAGGAAGGTCAAAGTGTTAAGTTCAGATGCAAGGTCAAAGGTTATCCACAACCACGTATTGTTTGGTACAAGGACAGAAAGAAGCTGAATAGTGACCATAATGTTAAAATAGGTGGGTTATACTTTTTCATCCAATAACTGTACAAAGTTGAAATTTATCCAAGAAAATGTTGATAATTTGAAGCACATTTTAAGTTTTCAATTTTGACTTTGAGGTGTTCAAGCCATAAGGCATGATGGGCTGTGAGAAAATGACAGAAAGTCTGTGTTGATTAGCTTACATATTTATCCATGAAAGGAGCAAGTCGAGTAACATACCATTGGCATTCCAAAGTTATAATTGTAAATCTAAACACTCCTATAATAGATCCATATAGATGTCTTGTTCAGAAATATACCTAAAATGTACCCACTCTTTTAAGTATAACAGAATTTACAGAATTTCAAAAATCTAGTGCATTCCATATTTATTGGCGATATATATGTTGTGCCTATCAGTAGAGACTTAGGTACTCCAAAACATGTATTTTACATTTTGCACCATATTTTGCAAAATGTGTTTGGATCTGTTTCATATGTTTTATATTTGGTCTATATTCATGGTCCTCCAAAGCATGTATCTTACATTTAGCACTGTATTTTGCACAAATATTTTGCATATGTTTTGTATGATTTATATCTGGTCTATATTCATTTATAATTTTTCAGAGAAGTTTGGTAACCGTGACTACATCTTGACGATTGATTGTGCTACTATGGATGAGGATGCTGAGTACTCTGTTGTTGCTAAGAACATCGCTGGAGAAGTGAAATCTGTTGCTCAACTTATAGTAGAACCAGATCAGTCAAGTAATACATTTAGTAAACTCTCAATTTATTGTCATGGTCAGTCAGATTTTGGCATTATAAAGTGGTTTTGTGATAAATTACTGGAGAATTACAAAGCAAAATATAGAAGAAACTGATTTTTAGAACTCAGAATAGGGACAATAAGCGAGGTTGTTAAGTTCTTGAAGGGCATTATATTTTTAAAAAGTTTTACTGTAATAAAACCCATCCAAACGAAACTATTTGTACATCAGACAAAATCCACACTGCCCCGCACCACATTTGTTCAAATCCTGCTCTGACAGATCCTAGTGTGAGAATTTTGTCTTTTTTTTTTTTTTACTCCAGGTGGAAGTTTTCTTTTCTGGGTACTCCAGTTTCCTCCATCAATACTCTCTGGGGACTTTACTCTGTCAGTCATATTCTATATCTTCATATAATCTTTATTACGTGTATGCAAGTTGCCATAGATAGTATCTGAATTCTGAAAATTAATTGACAAAACAATGAGCAAATAATGTTCTTATTTGAAAAAACTGAAATAACATTTTACTTGAGTTATTCTTGAAAAATTTTGATCTAACCAAATGATAGATCTTCCTATACTTTATTTCAGATGAAGTCGTGTCAACAAAATCACCATTAATATCAAACAGTATATTGATGAAGAAAGAAAGTCCCAATCTACATAAAGATGATCAACAACTTTCCAATTTAGGAAAGAAAATGTTTATGACCAAAGATAGTGTAACTGAAGTAGCAGAGGAAATGCTTCATACTGCTGACGAGGTAAGCAAAGGGGAATAACTCTGTCATGACAATAATCAGCTTGTAGTTAATGTATTCTAGAGAATAGATAAAGATGCTGTACCCTTTTCAAGTAAAAAAGTTAAAATCCTATTTGTAATTATGCTGGCTGACCAATCAAAGTTATTTATTTGTCCAGATTGGTACATTTTTGGTGTACCAGGTTGCCATTTAGGTACTTTTTTATCGTTATGTGTTTTGTTTTAGTACAAAAAGTTTTTAAGTACTTTTAATTTAAAAAAACATCAAAATGAGAAAATCTGTCTAAATTTGACCTTTTCATTTTATCTGCCCGTTTATTCATTTTCATGGTAAAAAACTGATGAATCTGTCAGCCTGATTATGAAAAATTAAAAACAATCATTACATAAACTATTCCTTATTCCTGTGGTAATGTATATTTTACTCCATTAGACAACTCATATATAAATATATACATTAGAATTTAAGGCATTTTTTTAACATATATATAACATATCATTACTTCTTATTTAATATATATATTCCTTTACTAGTATATTTCATGTCTGTAAACCTCAAGTTATTTTTATATTTTTTGTGGGGACCTCATTGACCAAGTGGTCTAAAGCACAGGTGTACTAGGTCACAGCTCCTCACACCACCTAGGTTTGAACTTCATAGGGGCAGATCCTGATGAAGAGAGAAATGTGAGAAAGTTTGTTATTTACCTGATGAGTAGAGCAGGGATCGATTTTCCCATTTTTTATCACTTGCTAAAAACATCAAGTGCTGATTTTTTCTACTCGCTAAAATAAATTTTCACTTGCTAAATTTTTTGATCTGTAATTAACAATTTGCATATATTATTAACTACGTACGATACCGATGCTTAACTCATGGCGTACTTAGCTCCTGTCCGTTTATTGATACTTTTTAAAATGATCACGACAGCCTGTCCTTTTTATAATCAGTTAAATGCCAAAGCTTTTATTCTTTATTCTTGGAACTCTACAACATTTATAATTTTGCCCCGATTTCAATCACACTGCGATATCTAGTCAACAGTCTCGGAGGATAGATGGGATTTTCCCATATTCAAAATTATCATATTTTCATTTTCATAACAAAATCGTCCGTGAAAATTAAAACTGCTTTTAACACTGATAGCTGTGAATATATTTGTGTTGATTATAAACTTTATTCAACTTAAAAAGCTGTATAATGAGCATATTTTGTGTTTATTTATCGATATCACTTTGTGTAAATTTAAAATTCCAATATGGCGGCGACTGTAAACAACCACATGTAGGTCAAAAAGAAGAACGTCGGTGCGAACTGACAAGATCGTCTTTTTTATTGGGTTTTCCGAGGGGCTAATACTTAATGAATTTTTATGATTTATATCTTAAAATAATCGTACAAAAGTGAAACTTGGCATAAAAAAAACACTCGCTAAAATTTGCCGGCATGATGTAGCTTCAACTCGCTAAATTGAAATTCCACTCGCATTTAGCAAGTATTTCCACTAAAATTCGATCCCTGTAGAGTAATGGTGTTTAATGGCACAGACAAAATTCTTTCACTTATATCGAGGCAGTCAGTTCAGGGATCGTAGAGAAACCAGAGAAAGCGACCAACCTTTGGCAAGCAATCTACCAAAATTTCTCGCACATAATATGGATTTTGTCAAATACTAATTTCATCTCAAGGTCCTTTTCCTAAGTTATATGAAAAATCCCTCGCGATGAGAGGTGTGTGTGATCGGTAATTGCATGCTTTAGACCATTCTGCCACCATGGCCACTTAAGGTTTACAGACAATGAATAAATTAAACCTATATAAATATATTAACATGTATAAAACCTATAATTAGCTAACCTATATCCTTGCTTTCCTTACTAATAGCTAAGTGACCTACATAAAAGCCTGGACGAGATGGACACGATGTTGTCATCCTTCGAGCAGGGTATTAACACCACTAACACCACCACCGACAGTAACACCTGGACTGATTCGGTCCTCTCACATAACTTAGATCGTAATACTATACAAAATTATAAAAATATGGTAAGTTGCATGTCAGATAGGTTAGATTTAGTTGAACCGCTTTTTTTATGTCCCTGCCATGAAAACTTTGAAAAATGAGTGGGAGAGTGAACCCCATTCAATCAATCTATTGTAAATGAAGTGGGGGCATATTGACACTTAACTTTTGTTTTCAGTGTATATTTTATAACTTTTTCATTACCATATATTTTGCAGCTGAATACAAATAATTTATTTCCATTGATTATGATATGTTTTGCC
The DNA here is from genome assembly GCA_021292105.1 of Anadara kagoshimensis. NCBI lineage: Eukaryota > Metazoa > Mollusca > Bivalvia > Arcoida > Arcidae > Anadara > Anadara kagoshimensis. The sequence continues at coordinate 1,938,234 of CM037870.1, read as the reverse complement.
AGCATACTGTGTTATACCCTGTAACTCATTTATGGTCCCACTTACTACCCCATACCATTTAAACAATACCACAGTATACCCCATAAAGTTTGAATGATACCATGGGACATTTTCCTATGAGAACACTGTTGCAAAAATGTCATATTATTTGTGATATTAACATTTTCCAAAATGTTCCACACTAATGTTAATGGGTTTTAATAATGTTGCACTAATTAGTCTCATTAGTACTTATTTATTTGATTTTTTCTAAATTGTAAGTGAGAATATTCTTTCATCAGGCAGGATCTATCAGAGTTTATGTGGAAATGACTAAAGGCACAAGACATCCTGAGATGGAAAAAAGTAATAGTGTTTTTACGCCCCTGTCAACTCTATTGAAGGGATACCAAGATTTTTCTCAACTTAAGTCTTATTTTTCAAGATATTCAGAATATTATGGTGTCACTCTGAAGATTGCTTCAAGATAACATGCCATATGTGTTCTATTTTTGTCAAAAATTTGTAGTTTGGGTTCCATAAAAGATCACCAAAATTTACTAAATCAAGGTTAAGGTAAATCTTAGTTAAGGAATGATTGTGGAACTGTGATCAGCCCATTGAAAGGTTAACCTCTAACATTTCTGCAAATTTATATATCAACTATATGGATTAAGGCAATGTTAAATTAAATCAAAACCCTGATTCATGAGTCTAATACCTGAAATGTCTTTCTCAGCCTTGTATTCCTTATTGTGTGTGCGTACAATTTCTTTTCCGTATTTTCATCTTTTGTTTCCTTTGCTCATTTCAGAAACATGCAGCAGAAAATGTTCGGCATGCTACAACGGCAGCACTGAATATTATAACTTCAACGGAAAATGTGATAGGTTCAGATAAACAGGAAATGGACTGTCTAGCCACGAGCACGCCTCGGTGTTCGGAAGATGGTGACACAACAAAAAGTGATGACCATGAAAATAATAATTATTTGTTAAAGACAACAGGGGAATTAAATCACAGTGTTAATAGTGATGATTCAGGCACAGAGTCTCGGGTTCAGCGGACAGAATTTGTGATTACACCTTCCTCGGAAAATCAAATCAAAAGTGTTCATAATAATGACTTATCCGTGGATGTATCAGACTATTCTCTACGTCAAAATTCTGAATCTGTGATAAACAATGAATCTACGACGGAACATTCCAATATGTCTGACATTAATTCCAATAATAATAATACTCATAAAAAACAACGGTGGAAGTGGGACATCAATTCTGCATCGTATCCTCCCCCTAATGACTTCTCTCAGGAGAAAGAACTGGAAAATGCAGAAGATCAGGTAAAAATAAAAGTATATAATAGCAGAGCACCAATGATATTGTCATGGTTGCTAGCGTTATCTCCCTTGTAAATTAGATTTTTACCATTTTTTTTCTCTCTCTAAGGTGATTTTTTGTGAGGTGTTCAAAGTCCACATAAATACTTATGTGAAGTTTTTAACATCTGCTACGCCTGATTATCAAGGTGATATGTGAGACAGTAGTAATTTGTCGATCTGTTCCTCAATTTATTTTTGATTTCCAGCAATAAGTGGTTGTCCAAAACCATACTGTAAACTTTATAATCAAAACTTGGAAAATTTTTTTACTCAAAAGCCCATAAGATTAGACATATTTCAGTGTTCCATCTAAAAACATAAAAATTTGTGTTGTTACATCTTTTTTATTAGCTCACCTGGCCAAAGGCCATGTGAGCTTTTGCCATCACTTGGCATCTGTCATTGTCCGTCGTCGTCCGTCCGTAAACTTTTCACATTTTGACTATCTCCTCTGACACCATTAGAGCAATTTTAACCAAACTTTACAGGAATGATGTATGGAAGGTCCTTTACTTAGATTGCCAAAATTTTTTTTGATCCGCCAAAAAACATGGCTGCCAGCGCAGAAGATAGTTTAACATTGGACCCTATGGGAAAAACGCATATTTGACTATTTCCTCAGAAATGACTGAAGCAAATTGAACCAAACTTTACAGGAATGGTGTAAGGAAGGTCCTTTGCTTAGATTGCCAAAATTTTTCTGATCCGTCAAAAAACATGGCCGCCAGCACACAAGATAGTTTAACATTGGACCCTATGGGAAAAGCATATATTTGCTATCTTCTTTGAAACCGCTAAGCCAATTTGAACCAAACTTTACAGGAATAATGTATGTAAGGTCTTTTACTAAGATTGCCCAAATTTATCTGATCCGCACAAAAAAAATGGCCGCCAGGGCCAAACAAAGTTTAACATTGGGCCCTATGGGAAAACGCACATTTTGGCTATCTCCTCTGAAACGACTGAAGCGAATTCAATTAAACTTTACAGGAATGATGTATGGAAGGTCTTTTGCAAAGATTGCCGAAATTTTTCTGATCCGCCTAAAAACATGGCTGCCAGCAGGGAACATAGTTTAACATTGGACCCTATGGGAAAAACACATTTTTGACTATGTCCTCAGAAATGACTGAAGCAAATTAAACAAAACTTCACAGGAATGATGTATAGAAGGTCCTTTACTTAGATTGCCAAAATTTTTCTGATCCGCCGAAAAACATGGCTGCCAGGGCAGAAGATAGTTTAACATTGGACCCTATGGGAAAAACGCATATTTTACTATGTCCTCAGAAATGACTGAAGCAAATTGAATTAAACTTTACAGGAATGATGTATAGAAGGTCCTTTACTTAGATTGCCAAAATTTTTCTGATCCGCCGAAAAACATGGCTGCCAGGGCAGAAGATAGTTTAACATTGGACCCTATGGGAAAAACGCATATTTTACTATGTCCTCAGAAATGACTGAAGCAAATTGAATTAAACTTTACAGGAATGATGTATAGAAGGTCCTTTACATAGATTGCCAAATTTTTTCTGATCTGCCAAAAAACATGGCTGCCAGCGGAGAACATAGTTTCACATTGGACCCTATGGGAAAAGAATATATATGCTATCTCCTCTGAAGCTAGTGAAGCAAATTGAACCAAACTTTACAGGAATGATGTATGGAAGGTCCTTTACTTATTTGCCAAAATTTTTCTGATCTGCCAAAAAACATGGCTGCCAAAGCAAAAGATAGTTTAACATTGAACCATATGGGAAAAACGCATTTTTGGCTATGTCCTCAGAAATGACTGAAGCAAATTGAACCAAACTTTACAGGAATGATGTATAGAAGGTCCAGTGACGAATTCATTCGGAACATCCTCTGGATGTGAAATGATAAAGGCGACAATTTTCTCATTTTTAGCAGCGTATTACAGCACTTTTGAGGAAGTTGAGAAAAAAATTAAGGATTTTGCTCAAACTTTCTGAGTTTATGGAGTCTAATGTGATCTAGCTATTAAACTTGATTAGAATTTTGGGAAAACTTCGGATCATACTTAATTTTGGGGTGAAACATGCAAAAAATGGACTTTTCAGAAAACAATTACGTTTAACGCACTCCTGTTCAATAACCGTTCATTGTACGAAAAAGTCGTCCATTGACCGAAAAAAGTTTAAGATCTGACGGAAAAGAAGGTATTTCTATATTTTTTCTATCTTGCACATAAAATTCACAATAACTGTTTAAAGTCGGCCCTATCATCCAAAATAAATTTAACGTACGGTTTTGAATTTGTACCCATAATAAAGTAACCAATTCTTTACCAAATTATTGGTAGGTTTGGCACTTATCCGTTAGGTCTGTGTTAAACTTTTCAGTGGCAAGTTCTGTGGATGAGCTCTACTAATAGAAATCCTCTAGATTGTTCCATTCTTTCCCGCGAAACCCCTATAGGTGTCGCCACACTAGTAGAAGGTCCTTTACATAGATTGCCAAAATTTTTCTGATCTGCCATAAAACAGGGCTGCCAGTGGAGAACATTGTTTCACATTGGACCCTATTGGAAAAGCATATATACAACTTTGCTTTAAAAGCATTTTAGTCAGGTGAGCGATACAGGCTCAGCCACACTGAGCCTCTGGTTATCAATTTTATTTGTGAATCTAGTTATAATTTTTCATCCTAATCCCCTAAACATTACTAAGATTGAATTGGACAGTCAGTTCTGGTACAGTGAAGGAAATTAAACAGTGAGTGCCTAGAGAGAATCCCGATTCATCAATTTACAGCAAGCAATCTTTCACATGCTACAAAACCAAGTGGAATCTGATTCTAGGCAGGAAAGACACTCTGATCTATAAGCATGCACCATAGACCATTTAGCCACCAAACCCCTCCTCCCACCCCCCCCCCCCCCCACCCCCACCCCATCACTAGGATGATGAGTAATGTTTAACACCACAAATATTAATAATGACTCTAAATTTTAACAATTTTCCTCTACAGATCTACCTAGCAGCAGGAAAAGTATTTGCCTTAGAAGACAGGGTACAAGATTTACACCAAGAAGTAAACTCAGAAAGTGAAAAACGCAAAATATCTGAACTAGAAGATGAAGTGGCTAGAACAGTGGCACGAGTACATCAAAGTGAAAAAGATGTGAGTTTATTATTAACCATATGTCATTTTTGTATGCCTGTTTCTAGAAACTGGATGTATTATTTTAAGGAGTTGTCTCTATGGTTACCATGATATGACATTGTGTGCCCCAGAGTAATTAATGTGACCCTTTGAAATATTAATCATGGTTTTCTTTTATTATCTGGCCTACACTACTTAATATGATGGGACATATTAATACTTCAATATTTATATCCCTTATTAAATTGCCATTATTGCAATTTTTACGCTAACAGTTTAATGACAAAAATGTATATGAGGGTGTCTTGCTCTGCCTTGCAGTGCTCTTGTATTACATTGTATAAGATAAAATGTGCATGTCAAAAAACCTAAAAATTATATAAAAAAATTACTTCCATTTGTACCCTTTAGTAAATTTTTAACATGAACTGGAAAAGCATGAAAATTGACTGATTATAATGTTCACAGACCCAGTTCAATCTTTGTTAAATACACTGTAAATTCTAAAATACATCTGCCAGAAATTTCAATGGAGACTTTTGTCATTTTTTCAGGTCAGCACTATAGAAAGATCTGTCAGTCAGTTACATGTTTCAGCTCCTACATCACCAAGATCGTCACTATGGGAAGATAACTCTAGCAATCTCTCATCGCCAAGTTTATCTGTTGATTCTGGGTTCTCTTCAATCAGGGAGCGCCCTCTTCAGACTGTTATTGTCGGAACTACGAGCGAAGAAGACATGCCAGAGAGTAGAACTGAAGTGAATGAGGAAACGGGAGTGGAGCTGCCCTCTGTCAGTCGCTTAAAAGCCATGTTTAGTCACAGTAAACCTCAGGATGATGATGGATCATTGAAAAGGGTTAGCTTCCATTAACTTTCAATTTCACCTGTCTATAGCAACCACTGGTGATGGCTTAACTGTTAATTATTTATTCTCACCTGTCTATAACAAACACTGGCGATGGCTTAACTGTTAATCATAAATTCATCTGTTTATAACAACCACTGGTGATGGTTAAACTTTTTTCACCTGTCTATAGCAACCACTGGTGATAGTTTCTCAATTATATATTCACCTGTTCATTACAATCACTGTTATTGACTTAGTTCTGTAGTTTCACCTGTTAACACTTAACTATTTAGTTACTTACCTGTGTATTAGAACCATTCAGCTTGGTGTTGGCTTTAAGTAAAACTAATATGACACTAACTTCATGTATATATCTGACTGTTGGTGGTTGTGAGAAGTGACACCGATGACACTGTTTCTATGGACACTAGGCATGGCACTGAATATGTTCATATGCTTTACATTTGTGCTGAATGTTAAATATTTGGATTAACTGGTGCTAGCTGGTGCGGCATTTATTACTATGTCCATGTTGTTAGTTCAATGCATGTTTCTATGACATTGTTATGTATAGGTTGTTCACGATCTGATGGCAAAATGTTTAAAAATACGATTGAGTCTAAATTAACTGAAAAGGTAATATAGATCTGATCTGACGTCAGAGTTTTTATGAACATGGACAAGTTTAAATAACGTATATATAGGTATCAAAAGCACTGTCCCATTTCAAAATGGGAGAGTGAAAGTAGGCGTCTTCGATTCCTATATACCATACCCCCTTCAAACTCGTTTGGGGTGTATAAATATATGTTGCTGTATATGTATATCAATATACAATATAATTATGCCATCTTTATTCATTACAATTACCCTAATATTAAAATAGACTTGCTGTTCACTTTGCCATCAGATGGTGAGTGTGTATGTGTATGTAAAAATTATGTATCTGTTACATCATCTCTAAAAATAGACTTGTTGTAAACTTGACATAAAATTTTGAATGACCATTACAGGGTGTTTCAAAATATGTGTTCCCCTTTGTTTATCTCCATATTTAAACACTCTAGAGCCAATTAAAACTCAGGATTATAACTTATTAGCTGTTAACTGGTACATTTCAATTTGAATTTTTTTTTTTTTTTTTTTTTTTGTGAGACCATTTGTGTTCAGTTATGATGTCGGTATATCAATACTTGTGTAACATCATTTGTTTGACTGTTCTAGTGATTTGACATAAATGTCCTTAGCAGCAATGTTTTGATTTTTTTTTAAAGATAAAAAATGCAAAATAAAATAAAGTTTAAAAATTATAAAATAGTAATAAAACCATTGAACTGTTTAGAAAAAAAAAACATTGCGCTTTAACTTGTACTACTGTGCAAAACAATATACCGTACACTAGCAGCTGTAGCTTGTAGAAGATGAATACCATTTATAAACAGTTCATGAAGCAATTAATAAGTACATCCATGGAAAAAATGATTTCAGATCTCTAAATGTTACTTAACTTCTATATAATCACCAGTAATGACAATCTTTACTAATATTTCTATGTTGGTACTAACATACAGCTTAACACTGACAATATCCTGTTCTGTATTAGTTAGTATTAATTAATCATAATTATATTATAAGCTTTTAGTTCACATTTAGATGTATACAGGGAGAAAACGAATCTCCTGTTTTGTAGTGGAGACATAGATATTTCGACCTTAAAGGTCAAGAAGCCACGGTCTGGAAAATAACCAATCTCGTCACTTGGGCTGAGATTTCCAAAATTCCCCTGCAAAATAGGAGTAGATTCTATTTATCTACTACTATAGTTCGTCAGTGATATTTTGGAGTGTTTATAAACATGGAAGAGTCTATATAATGCAAATAGGGACGGTTTATTAGGTGGTTTTAAAAAATAAATGCATAAAGCCAAACAATAACACAGTATTCATACCCATTTGTGCAGAATAGACTTGCCCACTTTTATAAACACTTCCAAAATATAGCTTACAGACTATGAATAAACTTTTCATTATTTCTAAGGATGATATATATATATATATTCATATATATTTGTGATTATTATTTATTTATTGGTAAATTCGTTGTAGGATATTGCTGAATATAAATGCTGATCAATAAGTGAGATAAAAGTGTGTTGAATTTGATGGTTTTAAAAAAGTGTGATATGTTTGCAAACTTGTCAATATTGTTACTTTATGTGGCTGTAACCTTGTTTGACTGAATTATGTCATCTCAGAGCTGGAAATAGCTGCAATAATGCTGATGCAGCAATAAACAATAATTCACTCACTTTGACCCCTTGCTTTGGCTGGGTATAGATCTTGTTCTGTTAGCTGGTATTGTTTCAATGTTAAAATGAACTTTTAATTTGAAGAGACTGAGGTTGAATTTTTGATGTTGTCTTTGCCAAAGTATTCAGATTGCTGCATAATATTGTGTTTGTTAATGTACTATGTGATTTTGCCAACTGAAAATTGAATACTGCTAACTATTGAAAATTCTCATGGGGAGAAATCATACAAATGGCATTTTACATGATCCTACATGAATAATATCATTTAGTGGGGAAACAACAAATGTGATTCCATCTCGAATGAAAATTATATAAATATGTACCGCCATTACTGGTTAATTATTAATTGGGGTTTTGCATTCAATTCACCAATATTTCACTTATATCACCAGCTGTAGGTAAAGTGGCAGTGCACTCAGGACAATGTGCAGGGAGGGTTCTTCAGCATGCCATGCATGCTGTGACACAGGACATCAGTTTGTAAGGTCAATACCTAAAGATCATGAAACTTCATTTCTTGATGCCAAGTGCTTATCATCAGAACAATCACTACCTTTTTTCAAGTCCTGGTCAGACTTGGTGGGTGATCAATCCCAGACCTCCTACAACTGTCTAGTCCCATAGATTGTTTGTATGTATTGTCTTTTGTTTGATAGCTTAAGAAGGCATTAAGGTGTTATTTTGTTAACGTTCTTTTAATTTGAGTTCTGTGATGCTATAACCAAGTCTGAAGTGGTAGAACTTATATATGTCATCTAAAATGCAAATTTTGTTAGATAATTCATTGTAAATAGAAAAAACAAATGTGAATATCAAAGGTCAAGGTTACATATAGGATTACTGTGGTAGAATGCATATATATATTTAATGTTTTAAGCAAATCCTGTGAGATAGTCAATTGTAAATAGAAAAAATGAATGGCAAAGGTCAAGGTCACATATAGGACTACAGTGAGGAATGTATGTGTTTCATGTTTAAAACAGATCTTGTAATTGACCCCTCGTAAATATGAAAAAAATGTAAATATCAAAGGTCAAGGTCACATATAGATTACAGTGGTAGATTGTTAATATTTCCTGATAAAAGCAGATGTTGTTAGTTGACCTTATTATAATGCTGTTATAAATAGAAAATAAAGATGTGAATGTCAAAGGTCAAGGTCACAAATAAAATTACGGTCAGGGTCACATATAAGATTACAAGCGAGTGGTCAAGCATGCCAAGGTGAAAATGAAATAAAAAATTTAAAAGTGATATAGAATTTATGACATTGCCTTTGCAAATTGAATAAATGATATGAATGTCAAAGGTCAAGGTCACATATAGGATTAACAAATGAGTCATTATTTTTGGTCAGTGTCTAGCATGTTAAGATGAAAATGAAATAAATTTTAAATGTGATGAAGACTTAATGATGTAGTGTGCTCAGATGGTTATTTATAAGAGATTTAAATGTATATGTTGTTTATATTATAATTGTATGAAGTTAATAATTGTTAAGTTGGTTATTTGTTATAAATAAAGTGTTATAAAAATATCAGATTGTGTCAAAAGAGTCAACTTCAACATAAGACCTTGAATCTAAAAAATAAAGTTTTTGAGCTAAAGAAAACTCAAAAGCTTGGCTACAGATTGGCATAGATGTGGGTACCTGGTGACAAAAAAATCTGTCAAGATATAGCTATCGAGGTGCCGAGATGAGCTGCCAATTCAGTCCTAATTCCTTAACTTGGTGTCAAATGTTTGACAGGTCTGTACGGTAAATGAAACTGTTTGCAGTGCCATAACCTTACCAAATAAATTGGTTCAATTTTATCAGCTATTTTATCATGATTTCTCGAGTAACCAAAAAGCTTCTGAGAGTTAGATTAGCATCAATTATATAGCTATCGAGGTGCCGAGATGAGCTGCCGGTAATTCATTAGCTAAGTGTTAAATTTTCAAAAGGTTTGTATGGTATAAAGCCTTTCACTGTTGGCAGTACTATAACCAAATCAAATAAATTGTTCAGGTTTTATAAATCAGCTATTTTATCACAATTTTTCAAGACATATTTATAAATAAGTTTTGTATGACATACCTTGCAGTTAAATAATCCTGATTATTCGGTAAGTATTGATATAGATAATCTAGACGTGTGATTATTTAGCGTGTAACTATAGTAACCAAGATGTACACACAAAATAATACTATGTTCTTTTAGTACAGAACTTTTCTATTTTCCTTGAATTCTTGTAGTAAATACATATAACATTTCTATTACACTTCCTCTTTCAATCGTTTCTTCTTATAAATGTTTTTTTTTTACCCTTAAATCCTGAATTAATTTCAATGCTACTATACCTAGTTTAGCTATAGCTCGTAATTCAATGGCAAGGCTGTAACAGGAAGGAGAGGGAAATGACGGGTCAAACTGGAGGTTGAATAAGCAAGTGGTCTGCCAACTGATCATGAGCTCCCAAGACTGCTACTAGACGAACACTGTCACTGTCTTGGTTCAATTCCCACTCTGGGCAAATCCTAGTGTAAAAAAAAGTTTGTCAGTTTGCTTGCCAAGATTGCTGATTTTCTTTGGGCACTCTAGTTTCCTCCACCATCTCAGACTACCTTGATATAAGTAAAAGAATCTTGACTGGGACATAAAACTCCACTCCATATCAGAATCTTACTTATATGAAGAAAAACACAACTCTTTACCCTACTTGAGTCAGATAGTGGTGATGCCCATTAAAAAAGAAGATTTTCTTATTTTTATGTTTCGACTTACAACAATTTAAAAAAAACAAAAAAAACTTTTAGTATTATTTTGTGTATATAATAGTTCTCCAGATTAATTCTTCATGTTTCCGTTTTCTATATTGACTGGAAAAAATTATTATTTCCCCTTTATGTGGAACAAGGACTCGTAACTAGTATACGTCACTGTACAAAATTTCCTTTACCTCTGTGTATCAAAGCTCTACTCAGTATCTGGAGAAATGATTCACTACATGAGTTCCTCTGCCTATGTGTATCAAAGCTTACTTGCACACACATGCATATATATTTGTATAATTGACACCAAAGCTTTTGAAATCCTATTTATCCTACCCTACCACCATATTAATTAACTCTTCAACAATGTACTATATGTGCGAGTACAGTACTGTAGTACTATACTAATAACCAAATGTAGGAATATTAGTATTTATGGTAGATGTTATTAGTTTGGTAATTTAGGTTCCCAAAGATCTCTTGAAAGAAAACTGAATTGAAATTTTTGTTAGCATTATGAATTACTAAACAAATGTACTTTACAACACAACACTGTTCAAGAACAAAAGTCTGTGTCTGTCTTGCAATCTAAAAGGCTTTATTTGCCTACTTAGCTTTTCACTTTCTAAAAAATAACGCTCTCTCTCAATTTACGTTTTTGTATACTTTTAACTTTTTTCTATCCATAAGATTCCTCTTTCTAACAATTTTAAATCCTAAATATGTGTATTCCGCAGTGTTGTTTATCTCTGGTTATCTAAGGGGCCTCAGCTGTAAAGTGGTCTAAAGTGCACTCTAATGGATCACAGTACCTCTCATTGCCAACTAGGGCAGTTCTTAGTGTGATAAAGTTTATCAGCTTGCTTGCGGAAGGTCAACAGTTTTCACCAGGTGCTCGGATTTTCTCCAGTATCCAGTAACTGACCACCGTTTTATAAGTGAAAGAATCTAGACTGGAGTGTAAAACACTATTTTTCCACTCTACCAAATATTTCTATCATGTTTCATCTAGATTTGATAGATTTTTCTTTCAAAATTTTTTTAAACAGTTCTGCTTTGATAGTGTGCCAATTAAGATCTCAAAAAGAGTTGTAATACATTTATGCTAGCATTAATTGTGATATAAATTCAAATGAACCCAATTACAATAGACTTGAGCCTCAAATTGCATCTTGTAGTAAAATCCATATGTTCTTTCATGGAGAAATGGGGAGCCTCATATTTTTTAAATCTAAATAGATTATGAATTAACGAGACTTAAAACATAGTTTTTGCCAAGATAACAGTTGGATAAAGAAAGATTTGGAAACATATATTTCTTCAATATTTTATGTATTCTTCGCATTTGACTTTTCATATATTGTATGTTTGAAATAAGTTTTTATGTATAATTACAACACATTATTAAGAATTGAATTTTTTATACATGTTATTTTATTTCAGGAATTAAATGTTTAATTTTTCAGGATCTTGAAATGATTTTCTTTATTTTTCATGGGCAAAGTCTAAAGTTACATGCATAATTAATATAGTTTTTATTATTTATTTATTTAAATAGATTCATAGTATTACTGCTAGAAGTCTCGGTAAAGAAAAGTTGGAACAGATAAGAAGAAATGCCATGCAGAATATGCCATCCACGGCATCACAACATGAAGCTAGTCAACTAACAGTAAACTTAACGCCAACACCTGGAGGCACAAAACAGATAGATCAAGACCCAACACAAATTTTCCCAGAAAATCGGGGATCCCTGTTTCCAGAAGGAGAAGTGGTACCATCAAAACCTGCAAGGCAAAATCAGCCAATCAAAGCAGCCAGTAGTAGTACTACTGAATCTCAACCAATTAAAAAATCTGTTACAAGTGTAAAAACAATGCATGCACCTGCTCCACCTGTTATGAAATCAGTAACACCTAAAGTTGATTCTGCGCCTGCTCATCCCGCTGTTACCACAGTAACGAGATCTGATACAGCGACAGGTAACATGCCTCAGTCACAAACACCTGACAATAAAACTGAGAACAAGGAAGTGAAAAAGACGCCAAGAATCAGAAGTGGTTGTATATCAGCAAGAGCGGCATTCTGGGAGAAAAAAATTCTCGAGGAAGAAGTGAATGAATACGAATTTCCGGACATGGTCGAGGATGAAATACCTGAATAGATGTTTTATTTTAAGCTACTAATGTTAAATTTTTATACATGTATAAAAATGTATCACCCTAATCATCATCAATGTCTTTCAAAATCATTAAAAAAACTAATTTGTTTGTCAAAACTGAATACGACAAAAAAATGTATCGGTAATGTTTTAATGGACCGTTGTTCAACTGTATATTTACTGTATTATGTGTTCATAATCATTTAATGGGGTTCACCACTGTATCGCATGATCAACACTCTTTACATTTGTGTGGGACATTTTGGAAAAGTTTACAACACAAATTCCCAGAATTAAAAGTAGTTTTTGTGAGAAAATGGGAACTGATGTGATATGATTCTATATCCACATGATCCAATAGAAATAGTTTAGTAGTTCCACACAAACATTAGGTTGCATCACGTGGTACAGCAACGACCCATAGGGTGTATCTCGTGGTACTGGGGCGAACCTCATTTACTTGGCATTTGTATAAATTTGTAACATGGCAACTATTGTCATTTTATGTGGAAAATGTTGCCAAGCGAACATTGGCTACTTTGGTGCAATTTATCTAAAATATTAAATTCCCTTGTAAACGCACACAGAAACCTTGCATCAAAATTGTGTTGTAATTGAATATCATAAAAATGAAATTTGATCATTATTATCATAACACTGCCTATATGTCATATTTCTTCTTATGCCACCATATTCGAATTAAGACTTATTTAAACACCAGTATTTTATCTTTTGAGTTCATTCATGAAATCATTTATTTTTGTGGTATCCAATTTTTGTTCTTAGAAAATAATGAAAACGTCTTTAATTTTGCGTGTATTTATTTTTGCGATATAGGAAATTTAGACATATCCACAAAGTAAAATTTTCATGTTTTTGAATTATGCACTATAACACAACACAATAAGCATAATATTATTTTCGCTTGGTATTAATTTTATTCCAAAACAAACAACTACAAATCAGTGAAAATTAGTACATGTACACCCGAAAATAAATGTTTACAGTAAACATTCTGTGGGGTTATTAATTATTGGTTTGTGATTTCCACTTTAGGTAATTTTAAAATGTATACAATTTTGTTGACACATACAAATTATTGGGTCAGGGTATCCATGAAAATGACTAAAATTGGCACACCACGGAAATTAATGTTTCCACAATTGATGCATCACACTTCCATTGAAATCCATTTTCCATGACATTTTAATTGGTTGAAATTAAAATTAGAACTATAATACTGGTATTTTATATATTATACATTGTATATGTTTTGTACCAGTATATTTGTTTTACATTCAATTACACAGATATATACTGTATATTTACATGTACTTAATTTCATGGGTTCAAATTTTCGCGTTTTTGTTATTTCCTACCCTTTTCACAGGGTGTAATATTCGCAAATTTATGAAACTGACTATAAGATGAAAAATAAGTTTTCACGGTTTATAAATTTCCTACCTTCTTTGCAGGGTGTAATATTCACAAATTTATGAAACTGATTGTAAGGTTTATGCAGGGTACAAATTTTCGTGTAAAATTTTCAACCTACGGAAAAAAATTCTCTTGCAATGCACACAGAAATCTGGCGTCAAATTGTTTCTTATTTGAATATCATTCTAACCCGCAACACACGCGAAAATTAGTTCATCCCGAATAACACTAAACTAAACAGTATATTTGTTCACATCCTGCCATTTTGTCATTTGACTGTAGACTGTCTTTCACCAGTTTTACAACATTCCATGTTCTGTAATGTTACAGGACCTTATACACCTTAAAATACCTCATCATCAATCTAGTATGTTCCATTTTTATTCCCTAAATATAATATGTACGGCATATTCTATTATCTACAAAGGGGTGGAAAACACTGATGTTAAATGTCTTGTTTCACTTCAGAAACATTTCCAAGTGTAAACTTTTTATTTTAATTATATACATTAACCCTATATTTAAAAAACTTCAGAAATTAAGTTTTTAAAAAATGTACAAGGGTTATACATGTCAAATGGTTAACAATGTTGAATTTGATTGGAGATGTTCATTCATTTATTTAATCAATTAATGTTTTATTTTTTGTTCTCTTATTGTAAAACAATTGTAAGCAGCTGGATCTGCTGTATTATTTTGTTTGTAAAATAAAATTGAACTGAAGTCAAGGGGATATGGGGGATATTGAGGGAAGGAGAGTGGAGTTATGGAGTTTTTCGCTCTGGTCAAGATTCTTGCATAAATGTCGATCCAGGGATGCTGGAGGAAACCAGAGTGCCAGAGAAAACCAACAACCTCCAGCAAAAGAATTTACAAACTTTTTCTAACATTAGGATCTGCCCAACTGGAATGCAGTCTTAAGTACTTTAGTAAAAATTCAAATATTAGATGACTTTATCATAAATTCTGACTTGGTTTTGTGACTAGACCAACATTTAGTGAAATATATAAATGTGACTATTTAGTTATGTACTGGTATATAAAATTTAAAAAAAACAGTCTGTTCACTGTGATGTGTGTACATATATATGTACATTTGGTATAAGGTGAATGTATGTAAGAATGATTGCCGATAGTCACTAAGCATGACATTGAAATCCATTTTTGCAAGTCCTTGTTTGATAAACATAGGTTTATCATTATGATAAACATAGGTTTATCATTTTAGTTTTATCAATCTGGAAAAAATTGCAATACAGCATATTCTTTAGACTCTCTTGTGCTTTTGAACAATCTGATAGTAAGTCCACTTTTCTGTCAAGGCATCATGTATGGAGGAAACAGTCGCAAAGTCGCTGTTGACTTTTCTCAGTTCTCTTCTTCAAAACGAATCTCAGAAATCAATATCTTAGTTGATCTGAAAAAAAAACTTTAAAAATCTGAACTACCTGTATTTTAATGCTGTCCATATATAACAATGTTTTAGAGTAAGCATGAATGCAGAGAGTTAAACCTGGATCAAAATTAATTTACACTCCATTATTTATAAATAATTTTCATCTATTAACTGTTACTATCCATGTCAAATACGTTGTACAAGTATCAAGTATGTGTAATTAGGGAACATGATTTCTGTACAATAAGTGATTTTCGAAAATTTGTTTAAAAATTTCATCTTACTTGCGTGAAATATTTGAGTCAACAAATATTCTTGAAAACCCTTTACATTATAAAAATTGTCTGTTATGTATACTAGCTACAAAATCTGTTCAAAATTGAATTCAGAATGACTATTTTTGCATTTTAAATATTCATAATAACTGACTTTAGCCAATTGAGCCAAAATATGGAAACCCAATTAATGATTCATCTTTGTTTATTTTTTTTTTACAATTTTTATGGTAAAACTGACAAAAGTTCAGTACCAGTAAGTTTTTTTAAATAACTGGAGTGTACATTAATTATGATGCAAATTTAGTTGTTGAGTTTGTATGTTTGGTTTGTGACTCGAAGTGAAGTAAATAGTTAGTACACATGTACCGATATATATGTATCACAGTGTAAATATATACAATGTATTAAAATTATATTTTTGTTGCCAGGTAACAATCATTATATTACCATTAAGTACTCATATTTATTGTATATTATATATGTTATATTGACTGGTATATATATCTATATTATTATTGTATGATTATTATTATAAAAACTAATGTATTCAAAATGTTACATAGTATGTGCAATACTGCCAGACATTATTATAAAATAAATCTGTTGTTTTTTATACCTCGGTATTCAGACTTATTTGTTAGCAGATTTACAGGTGGTGTCACAATGTTGCCTCTCTGGGTAGATGTGGCTGAATGGCAATTTACAGGTGCCGCATGTGGCCATTTCAACTAGATATGTCTGAAAGCATGTACATGTAGCTCTTGGTAGCATCAGATTCCAGATCCATAAGTAAGTTACTTTATTTGACATCGCTTTTGACTTGCAGTGTCAGGATAATGGATCGGTGGGACAGCAACCTTTGCAGCTGCTGCCTTGGTGAACTAGAACCTAAACCTAGCCCTGAATGGGCACTAGTACAAAGCAGATGCACATAAACACTATCAGTCATGGTCACATTGGGGGGAGCCTGATGTGATCAAGCCGACACTAGCACCACAGTGCCAAGATTAAAATGCCCCCATACAAGCCCAATTAGGCTTACCATAGTGAATGTATTTAAAGAAATATATTAATCTTTCTAACCAAAGGCATCTCACTTGGACAAGTGCAATCTTGATCAACCAGTCGAGCTTCATTCAATTATATCAGGGGAAACTAGAGTACCCCGAGAAACCACTGATCTTTGGCAAGCTAACTAACAAACTTTCTAACATAATGATTTGTCCTTAGAAGATTCAAAATTGAAATCCCCTTCTATAAACATGCATCCAACCATTCAACATGGCAGCCCATTAGTTAACTTATTGGAGGCCTTGGTAAACATCCAATCCATTTAGATGTTGCCATAAGAAGTCTAACTTTGCCACCAGGCCACAACAAAAGTATATAGTAAATAAAATTTTCAAATTATTAAGTTGGTGAATACAAGTACATGTATATGATTAGGGCAGCTGTATTTGTCATCCATAGGGCACTAAAATCATTTGAATTATGTAGGTACAATAATACATGTTATTTGAAGTTGGTAATCATGTATATCAAGTTAAGTAAAAATATCTTTATGGTGTTGGAGGATCAGGTGGGACAAACTATTGTGGAAGGACAGACAGACAATGCCTTATTAGCAGCCATATAAAAAGCTACACTACATATTCCAAGGTACTGGTACATCTTGATTTGCCCATGACCAATTTTTCAGCATGATGTAATTTATAACCAGATGTTGCCCCTTGATATAAGTGAAATATTCTTAAATGAACTATTAAACATCAGTAGTGGTATGCATTTGTTAGTAAAGCAAACACTAATAATTGGTTGTTTCAGCTTCCACCAGAACCTTGTGGTAGAGCATCTGCAACAAGAGAGGGAGGTTGGAACCCTGGCTAGGTCATACATAAAATTTGAAAATGCTTCCTTGCGTGGCGTTTAGTATTAAGAGGATAGGGTATTGTCTGATTCATCTGGTATCAGTATAATGTGATTGGGACAGTGGTATACTTATCTGTGCCCTGTAGCATATTGACTCTGTGGAGCTAGCAGTTAAAATTAAGCTCAAGAGCTTGCTAGTACAAGACAGACCACTAAACACACATACACAAACTTGTTCCTAGATTATTTCTTGGAGATTAATACACTTTCTCTTGTTGCAAAACGCTCAAACTTTGTTGATGCAAAGCTAAACAACAATCAGAATCTAATTCTGTTTGTAAAGAAATTGTTTACTGATCATGGGACCCAGGTTTAGAGTTCAGGCTCCAGTTTCCAAATCATTCCTTGACTAATATTTTCCTTAACTGAAATAAAGCAATTTGAAAATCTTGATAACTTTGTTGATTTATAAGGTATTTAGGAGTTGAAGATGTCAATTTAATTTCTCAACAATATTATTATTCCAAATAGGACCACCAAAATTGCTAATTTAAGTTGATAAAAATCTTAGATCAGGAATAGTTGTAAAACTGTAGACTGGTCTGATTCTTTATTTTTCCCTTTTTTGTTGAACATCAAACACTTCTCTACCTATATAAGCTACTATAGTAGCATCCCAGTTGGTAGAGAGCAGGCTCTGTACGTGGGAGGTTCAGCCAGGTCTGAGCAAGACTTGAAAGCAGGTAGTATTCCATAAGTGTGTACTTTAGATCACTTGGCCCTCAAGGCCCCTTCATTCAATAAATAAATCTATCTAAATAAAATTTTAAAAAGTAAAAAACAACAAAAAATTTTCACATCTTTTACTTCTCTATAAACAACAAAAGTCTCTTTCCATCATCACATATACCAGTACACTAACACAAGTTTGATACATTATACTACTTAGTCTAAGACAGACGGACATCAGCTGTCTTCACCGAGATCCTCGCCACGTTCAAGTCTTATAAAATCCTTAACTTCTGTTTCATAATCCTTCAAAACTTGGCTGACTTTAACAGACGGATCTATAAGCCAATCTTGAAATATTAATTTCGGTTCGTCATCTTTCTTTTTCACGGGTTTATCATCCGGTTTGCCGATTTCCAAGGCCTTCATTCCCACAATATGTTGAGCTAGATCATTTGCAAAACTATCCAATTGCTCTGAAGAATTTGTGATTTCTACAGCACAAGCAAATCTTCCCATTATACAGTTGTCCAAATTTATGTAGGTACCTACAAATAGTGAAATATGTAGTTATGTAACTATCAAGTACAGAAGAGTGGAATAATGGGGTCCACTGCTGTACCATGTGATACCCTCTTACATTTGTAAGGAATAAATTGGATAAAGAATCGTATCAGTTCATGTTTTCCCATTAACACAATATTATGACTGGAATTGGCGACATAAACATTTTATATTCCTGTCAAAATTCTTCATTTATATCAAAGTGGTCAGTTCTGGAATGACAGAGGAAACCAGATTGTCAGGAGTAAACCATCGACCTTTGGCAAGTGAAATGACAAAGTTTCTTATACCAGAATCTGTCAAGTAAGATCGAACCTAGGCAGTGAAAAGCACTTTTATCCTGACCCACATGCTGTAAACCACCTATGTATCACTATCAAGCAATAGGACTTGTAAAACATTTATAGAAACAGTCAACAGCCCAGATGACATCTTAAAAACTGTGGTTTACTGCCATAGCATCCAGGGCACAGTTTAATAAAATTAGATAAATCTGTGCAACTTTACCTACAGTTGATGACTTCTAGATATGCATGTAAATCAGGATATTTTTGCACCAGTTAATTTTTGTGAGAAGCCACATTTATATTTGGAGTTATTCACATACTTTTATTTTCACATCATCCAATGACAGTGAGTGCAAATGCAAGTGAATCATATTAATATTAACTATTCGGAAAATTATTAATTTTTGTGTATCATTTTTCTAGCAAACTTACAAACCCAAAAATTTCCATAACAAGCAAATTCAAGGATTTAGGATCCCCCTCCAGCAGGTTCTTTTTGTGATTTGCACTTATGTGCAAAGGGCCATAACTCTTAGGAAAATGGGCACACCAACACAGGTAAACAATATGCATCTCCTATCTATGTTGAAACTCTGCACTAAGTTTCGTGAAATAGTGCATCATAGTTTTGGAGAATTAGTGCAGACAAAAATTTTAGATGGTTGGAAGGAAGAACTGAAACTCAAATTTTATATCCCCTCTTTCTTCGAAAGGTGGGGGATAATAACAATAGGCAGAATCATCTTGACTTGAACATCCAATTAATCTTTGAAGCCATATCCATCCATTGTGGGCAAACAATGTGACATCCAGGGGTTCAAAATTATGTTTTGTACTGGAAGGTCCAGGACATTTTGCCTGAATTTTTGCCAGGTCCCAATAACAGTTTTAAACATAGCACTGTCGTGCTGCTGTACAGCGTAGTTGGGAAAATTGTGTTGTGGCAAGACAGAATATAACCGAAAATTCGGGGGGGGGGGGGGGGGGGGGGGGGGGGTGTCATTGATCTATGCATATAGTCCGACGGATGGGGTTTTTTTTTTGGAAAAAGAAACAAATTTTTATGTACCAAACCATGTATTGCTGAATTAAATGGTAGAAAAAATTAATTTCATAAATATATGAAAAAGACAATCGGTAATTAAAATTGAAAAAAGTTGTACCCGATCGTTTTGTCATTTCGGATAGAGAGAAAGTAGAGTTTTGCAGATCCTACCGTCGCTATGAGGGGGTACATTCTAGCGGTTGTATGCATAACTGGATCATTTAGTTGTTTTACCAGTTCCGAATTTTTACTACCGAATAATCTAAAATTTCAATCCCGTTCAATTAAAGGAATCGCAAAATAACTTTCTCAATTTGCTGTTTCTTCAACCGCTTCCCAAATGTACGACAGTTTGTTGGTGACCTAGTTTAACGATGTAAACAAATCGTGATCACGGAAATGCTTTTTCAAGAAAACATACTACCACGTGTTTTGAGGACAGGTGTCGATATTTTGGAATCAGTAAACATTTGTATTATTACACCACATAAATTTTATTTCCCCTGCTTGTGGATGACGTCTGCAGCAGCGCTTATATGAAACCCTGTTCGGAACTGGTAAAACGACTGTATTTAAAATTTGCATACAACACTGTACGAATTATCTCCCTTTCACGAAAGTAAAATCTAATCGATAAACATTTTAAAATATGACACAATTGCCTCAACATTTAAATACGTTATCATAACCTTCAAAATAAATTTAAATTTCCGTAGATTTCACGAAGAATTAATTAAACAACCTGCCGTTGCTGTTCATTTCTTAAAAAGTTATGATTTTACATCGTAGGACGCAAACTTCTCGAACTACTTTTTATTGTAAACATGAGATCAGTTCGCCAAATTGCAGAAATTATTAGATGCATCCCGTCGCAATATTTTACTAGATTCTGAAATGTATTCCGAAAATTTATTCCAAATGTGCATATGTTACCAAATGCATTACCCGTCTCAGAATACATATCTCACGATAAAACAGATATACTTCTTTCACGCTCATTTATCAGGCGCACTATTTCCAGGTGTACTCATATCTTATAATTTCATAGCAAAGAAGCTCGATATCTTGGAAGAAAGCGATGACAAAGTACAGGTTCACTTTGTTCACGCTGTACAAAAACCCAATATCATTACTGAAAGGTCCATGTGCAATTTTAACTGTGTAGAAAAAGTATTATTATCCTGGTAAAAACTGGCAGGTTCATTGGACTTTTACCGTTTTAATATCAAGGGTCCCAATGTAAAATCAAAGGGTACTAGACCTCAGACCTGGAAAATTTTAAACCCTTGGCATTATTTCTCTTAATTAAAACATTTACACATTTTTAAGCTATTTAGGCAATAAGTACCTGGACATATGTTCCTAATGTGTTACCGTCGGCAACCTGCATGAAACATGCTCTTCTTACCGCCATGTTTTCTCCAATGTTACCTATCTCCAAGGCAACTAAATCAGATAGAGTTTATTTTCTTCATTCATTAGAGATCCTACTTTAACTTTGTTTAAATCTACCTGTAACAAGATAAGGATCAACCATTATATTCTGATAGTGAAGTGGAGTAATGGTGTACTACATGTATCAATGATTTTGTTTGCTTAAAATTACTACCGAATAAAGGTAGTTTTCTCTGGGGAAAATGACTAAAATTTCCCAATTTGTGCACTAAAATTACCCCCAAAAATAGTGATGCACTGAAAAATTAAATGTAGTCATCCTTGCCCATAAAATATTAGATAGGCCCACAGTATTGTGTTTTGCAGTGAAAGTTCTAGCTAATGCCAGCATATCATAGTGTAGTTTGCTAGATCTCAGAAGTTCAATTTTCCCAATCTTAAAGGCAGAAGGTAGTTTTAAACTAGAATTGTCTCTTGAGAGCCAAATACCCCCTGTCCCTAACATTTAAAGTTTTCCTGTGACCTTGACCTTGGTTCAAGGTCACAAGACACCTTTGGACCATGAAGAGTATCTATGTGAAGTTTCATGAGAGTGGTCCAAAGCATTGATAAGATATGGCCTCAGGGATTTTTCTGGGTATCCACAGGGTCCGGTAAAGGGACCCATTCCCAATGCAAAAACATACATTTTTCCCAATTCTGTAGTAAAAAATTCCCAAATATCTATGTTTATCAATTCTTTGAGAGAAAAAATTTCACAAGATCATCACCATCATATTCGGAGGATATCTCGTTCTGATAACGATTTCAATCTATATTAACCCACATTTTGCTGGATGATTTATATAGAGACAAAAGAGACAGCGCTATTTTGCTGTGAACACCGATATAATTTGTTCAATTACCAGTATTCTATTGGTCTAGAATTTCTAATACATGTATGTTGTTGTGATTTTTCCCAAAATTACATTTTTGTTGAGCATTTTCCCATTTTCATCCCAAGGTCCTTTTCCCAAAAAGGTCAGAAAAATCCCTGGGCCTGGACACGATTTTACACGGACAGACAGGGTGAATCCTTTCGACCTTTGTATAAAAATGTAAACAAATCACTGATTATGCCTTAGTAAAGATTTCTTCACTTATACACAGGCAGTCAGTTATGGCATGGAGGAAACTGGAGTGTCCAGAGAAAACCACCAACATATGGTAAGGGAACTAGCAAACTTTCTCACACTAGATCTGTTACAAGTGGGATTCAAACCTAGGCATTGAGAGGCACTGTGATCCATAAGCCCTGTGCTTTAGACCACTTGACCACCTATTTTGATAACAGAGATGCATGGCCAAGTGGTTAAAATTGTTGTTGCAAATTTACAAAGAAAGAGAGGAAGCTATGGCGATTCTATATACTCATTCAAAACTCTAGAGAATAACAAGAACGTCACTCAGAAAAAAAGATACAGTACGTCCTTTTACATTTCACCATTAAACTGTTGGTCGCAAATACTGTAAACATATTAAATTCCGTATGTATTTTTTTCGCGGTATAGGAAATTGAGACATATCCCCGTATTTAAATTTTTGCGTTTTTAAATATGCACAGTAACACTAATTTCAGCTTGGTATTAATTTTAGCGCAAAACAAACAACTGTGAAATAAACAAAAATTAATACACCGCAAAAATAAAAACATATACAGTAATAAAATTAGAATACTCTGAGTATGGTTAAAATATCTTCCAACAGTGTTGAAGGAGTAGGCCAGACAAAACTATTAAGGTCAGATATTGACAGACAGACAGACAACACCTTACTATAATACATCCAGTTTCTAGAACTGGGCACATAAAAAGTTAACAAAACTATAAAGATTTAAATATTTACCCTATTTTCATTTCTATCTGTAAAATGTTTCTCACAGACGCTGGATAATCTGGCCACTAAATCCTGAAATTTCTCATTCCTAGCTACAAAGTCTGTCTCACAATTTAGCTGTAAAAAACAATCAACAGAAAAGGTAAACTCAATAACTAAAAGTAAAACCCGAGGGGTTGAACATTTCAGTCAGAGACGAGGCTTGCCGAGTCTCAGACCAGAAATGTTCAACCCAGAGGGTGAGATTTCCCTATCCTACATGGATAAACTCATAATGGATTCTTTTTTTTTTCTGCAAGATGACATCATGTTCCCCACATGACATCATGTCATTTTCTTTTGATTATGACGTCACTAAAGGTCACATGGTCATGCGAGATACACTATCTCACATGGCTCACATGGCGAAAAACCCGATCTCACATGAACAGATATATGGAAGAAATTTCACTATTTATATCTGACATGTTACATCCAAGTTAAAAATAGATCACTTATTTCGAGACGTCACCAGCTATAGGTGAAGTGATAGAAATTTTGACCTTTGCAGTACACTCAGGGCAATGTGCAGGGAGGGTTTTTTAACATGTCATGCCTGCCGTGAAATGGGGCATCAGTTTTTCTGAAGGATCCTGTATCAAAATGAACATGCTATGATTGATACAAAGACATCACATTCTTGTATTCTGAATTGCTTCATATCAGAAAGGATTGTCTTAAAATAGGCTCAGTAGTTTCCCTCTAAATGGAAAATGCTTGTATTCTCAGCTATGAACACTTTTAAGATGAACATAATGGCAACCAATTTGATTGATTGATTGATTGATTGAGGTTTGATGACTCAATGGGGTTCGCCGCTGTACCACGTGATCAATACCTCTTAACGTTTGTGCAGAACATTTTGGAAAACGTCAACGTTACAAATTCCAGAATAACGTTGGTTTTACGGGCCAGCGTCCTATTGTGCGATTCCATGTCCATTGGAAACAAGCGTTTCACAGACATCGTTAGAGGTATCACGTGTACAGCGGGAACCCCATTCAAGAATTATTGTATTTTTAGTTCCTTCACATCATTTGAAAAGATATAATCATTAACAGTTGACGGGTATTAAGGCTCCTTGTTTATGTCACACCATTTTAAAGTACCTAAATTCATTTTCTTCTATTAACTCTACTAAAACAATATTTTCCACTTCAGTGAAATTGGGGAAAATTAACAAGGTTCTGTCATAAGCGTAAAACTAATATATTCTAAAAGCTTACAATTGCCAGGGCCTACACTGGTACACAATTTTTTGTCACAAATTTTAAACAAGAGAGAAATTTTTTTAAGTCTTTTAGAATAATTTTTATTTACAGATTTTTTGTCGCAATCTATAACAAGGTCAACAAATTGCGACATTTGTGATGACAGTGTTAGCCCTGTATGCAGATCAGTAATTTCTTGTCCAAAATTACTACCGAATAAAGTTAGATTCCCCTGGGGAAAATAACTCAAATTTCCCAATTTGATCCCTAAAGTTTTCCAAAACAATAGTAAGTCATATAATAGAATCACTACCAGGGGTTTTAAACAAACCACCAAATTGAGATATCTTACATGTCATAATGTATGTACATTACTATATTCAAATTCCATTAGAACAAGCAATTTTCCCAATCCACAAGATGGGTGGTTGGTTGAATGTGCTTAAAGTAGCATCAGCAAATTTTCAGCTATTCAGGATGAGAATTATTATTTATCTCTATGGATTAATCTATGAACAATTTCATGTATGCATGTGAAGTGCAAGTGTGTTGTATGGTCTGCTTTGTTCCAGCACGCACTTTGTGCGACTTTAATGTGCTAGCTCACAGAGTCAGTACGCTGCAGACAAGCTTACCACTCCCCCAGTCCATTATACTGATACCAAGTAAACCAGTAAAGGCCAACGGCAAGGAAAATTCACTTTCTCACATGTGGTCTGAGCGGTACTCAAACTCACAGCGGTGAGAGACCTTGAATTTGTAGACTAACATCTTATCTATTAGGCCACCGCAGCCTCCCAATCCAAAAGGCATAAGCTAGTTGTGAAAAAGGGGTAACAAAATCACTGCAGACATACTGTAGGTGTTTATGCTGAGGAATAGTTTTAATGACTATTCATACCTCTACAATTGTAGCCGAGTTGATAGTTTTCCTCAATCCCACAAGCCCTTGTGACATTGGGCGGTTCCCCAACTTTGTAGCCATGGACCATCCTTCCTTCTGTGCTTGTTCTCTTAACCATTTCTCTGCCTTGAATAAAAAAATGAATGAAACAATGCAGTGAATTACGATCACCCACCAGCAGGTTCTTTTTCGTGATTAGCACTAATGTTCAAAATTTTAGTTCATTCTGTATACCTTTTTATCATATACATGTAAATCTGTCACTAGAAATGTCAATTTTACCATATAGAAATAATTTAAAAATTGAGCAACCAGTAATCCCTTTTTAAAGGCTGTTGAAAGTTTCGCAAAGAGAAAATCAACACACTAAGACTATGCAAGTAGTAGTAGTACCATTGTTGATAAACAAATAAGATATTTTGTTTAGAGCACGTACACATGAATTGTTACTATTTTAACACAGATAAAGTCAAACCTGTCTATATATACGGGTTCAAATACATGTAGTATGAATAAAGAACAGTTGGGATACAATTCTTCTGGCCTTTATAAGCAGGTGATCCTTACACATATAGAGGTGGCCTTTAAGGCAGGTTGAACTGTACTTCTTCTCCTTATGTTTTTTGATTTGTTGCATGATAAAATTTGGACTTTCTATAAAAATTTTCAACAAAACACTGTCACAAACACAGTGACTCTTAAAGCAGATCTATAAATAACAACCAGATGATCCAAATAGAATTTTACACCGGTAACAGTGTAACGGGTAAGACACAGATATCTCAAACGAGGATGAATATTTTCCTGTCCAGAACAAGCTTTAGCAAAGAAAATATTCATCCAAGTTTGAGATATCTCTGTCTTACACTGTTATTGGTGTAGGATTCTTTTTTCTCACACATTTGCAACATAAAAACGCAATTTTTAAACAAATATTTGCATCAAATATTCAGTTTTCATCCCACCCATCTTTGCCTTCTGAAAATGACGTCAACAAATTCTGTTGACATTCCTGCGTAAAATGATTACGACATCATCAATTTAGTTTACGTAAGTGATCATGTCTCATCTGGAATGCCCTCTTTTTCATAAAATCAGATTAAAAAGTCAGAGAATTCCAATTAATGGGGGGAGACGGTTCGCGTGATCTGTCTCAACCAGGACAAGACAGGGAAATCTAGCACCAGTGAAAAAGATGGATCCCATAGTCAAATGTGCGAGCCTACATTATCAGGACAGATTTTAAATATTTTCGTTTATAAATACCTGCACTATGTCATTTTCAAACTGCTGTAATGCCTTTTTACATTTTAACAATGGATATCCGGTCTTCTTTCTAAGTTTACTAAGAAAAGTTTTGTCTACAGCAGAGCAATAGGTTCTACTTAAGAACGCTACAAAATGTGTAGTGGTAAACCTTAGTCTACCTGTAAATAAACAAAAAGAATTAAACTAGAACTGTCTCTTGAGAGCCAAATACCCCGAACATTTTATGTTTTCACGTGACCTTGACCTTTTCCAATATGACCTTGGTTAAAGGTCACGACACACCTTTGGACCATGAAAATTATTTATGTCAAGAGTCATCCAAAGGAATTCTGAGATATGGCCTGGACACTAAATGTATATTACATGGACAGACAGACATAGCCATTCCTATAAACCCCCACCCCCAAACTAGTTTGCATGGGGAGATAACAACTTATCAATATTAGTGACACATGTAATGATTATCAGCAATGAATGAAAAATCAGTTAAACCAATAACAATTTTGATAATCAATTTAAAGTCTGCCTATCTGATTACCAGCAAAGAGGGTGCAATGACGAAATAGGTGCTCCGATTGTAGAAAGAAATACAGATCAACACTAAGAAACTACTAAAAGCAACCTTACAAAATGGTGTGCCCCTATCTAACCACCAGACATCGCTAAAAGCTCAAAATACAAATGCAGGTACTTTTTGAAAATTGCACTTGTCTTGAAGGGCAATGACTCCCATAAAAAATGAGCAATACTTCTCTGGTTAATGATATGCAAATCTCTTATCAAATTATTATTATGTTGATACTTTGCACAAGTTTCATGAAATACTGCTTCATAGTTTTGGAGAATTACTCTGGACATGAATTGTCTAAATGGACAGAAGGACAGAACTTGGAGTTTAATTTCTCCCTTTCTTCTGAAAGACAGGGATAAAAACTGGAGTCATATCTACTATTTATCCAATGGGGTTCGCCACTGTACCACATGATCAATACCTCTTAGTGTTTGTGATGAACTTTTTGGAAAACATTAACATCACAAATTCCCGAAATAATGTTATTTTTACTAGTAACTTCATTGTTCACTATTCCATTACCATTGAAAATAAGTGTTCCACACAAACTTTAGAGGGTATCACATGGTACAGCGGCAAACCCCATTTGATCCATTTATGAAACTGACTTAGCTTCTGTCAAGAACATTAAAAATTAAACCACTGCGGTAGCTCAGTTGGTAGAGTGCTTGCTCCATAAGTGGAAGGTCGTGGGTTCGAACCCCGGCCGGGTCTGACCCAAGACTTAAAAGTGGGTAGTGACTATTCTTTCGCCAAGCACTCGGCATTACGAAATGAAAGTCACGGTTCTTTCGGATGGGAACTTAAAATAAACGAGGTCCCGTATCACGGTGGGCTTGGCACGCTAAAGAACCATGCTGTATAATGCCATAAGCACAATGCACAGGAAAATTTCTACACCTTCGCCTATAGCTGGCGACGTCTCGATATAAGTGAAATATTCTTGACTGGGACGTTAAACACCATTACTCACTCATTCTGTCAAGAACAGTCTGTGATGCTAACTTTTTTGCCTACTAGTTGTTCGTACTAGTATCCAGTGAGTATTTACTAGTCTGATTAAGGAGATACTAGTCTGGATATTACTGACATTTTTAACACATTATCCTCAAACTAAGACTTATGAGCAAACAAATCCTTGCTAGTTTTATCGTGGAAGTTGTTTATGCACAGCTTTGCCCGGCCTACACCCGTCCAACCAGCGAAGCATGGACGTTGTTAAAACGGAAGTAGATATACATGTACTAATAGCCAGATTGAATACTGGAATAACCCGTGCACGATTATCGAACCCAATTTCACCTATGGTTATTATGATTGGAGACCGATCACGACTGAATTTATGGGGTTAAACAAAAATATCACCTCAGACAGCGCCGACAGTGCATAAAACACAACAAATTAAATATTTTTGTAATAAACAATTAATATAGTTGGCTTTACTTGGGATGGGTTTACAAATTTCAGCTTCATTTTTATTCAAATGACACTAGTGCAGTCGGACTAGTTACATGTGGTTCACACTAGTCCCCAATGAAATTTACTAGTCATGGGCATCGGACTAGTGGCTAACGTCGCAGACTGCAAGAAGATTATTCTGTGTTAGTTAGATAAAGACTAATAACATAACTTCGGTCGAAGGTTTTGAGTCCTGCATTTTTTCCTGAAACGGCTGCCGGCTAATGGGTTGATGATGATCATGATATGGGGCCATGGGATGTCCAACATCATCCAAATGTAGTGGACCAGGTAGCCCAGTTGGTAGAGTGTTCAACTTCGAAGCAAAAGGTGGTGGGTTTGATCCCCAGTCTGACTGCATTTCTCTTCCTTCCTGTAACCCTGTTACAGTTTGGTGGCCAGTGTGACTCTCAAAACCTCGGAAGTTGTGAACTGGCAATTGCAGGCCAAATAAAGTTCATCCGAGGGAATTGTGCGTGATTTCACACTCGAGACTGTGGAAAACTCAAAAATACCAGGGGAGGAATGATTCAACAGCCTGGGTAGACCAGTTGGTAGAGCATCTGACTCCGAAGCAGAAGGTCACTGGTTCAATCCCCATCCTGGGTATAAGGGTTTATCAGCTCTGGTCACTTCAATGGCGACGAGGATAAACTTAAAGTCAAAAGAGCATACAGGTTACAGGCTATACATTGTTGTTTGTCTGTAGGGACAATATTGATAAAAGGATAAAAGGGGAGGGCTGTTGACAGACGACAGAAATAATTCTGTCTACTCAGTCGGTAGAGGCTCCTGCTACATGTGATATTGGTAAGGTACCCAGTTCAAGTCAAAGACTGACCACTGCATTAAACCCTTTTTCTGTTACATATTAAAAAACATTATAAAACACTGTGTCTATTTATAATTTGATATTTTCTCACTAAAACAAGGTAGCATAGAGGACAAGAGCTTTGTACAGTTGTATGCAATCTGGAAATTAATAACAATGCTCACTTGCAATCATGTTGATGTGAAAACCATATAACTGCAATATTATTTGATTTCTTGATCAATGACAAAATTCACATGGTTAAAAAAAATCTGTCTAAATTTTATCAAATACAGATTGCGGAACACGGAAATAATGTCGTCTGATTCGGAAATACCTCCAGTGTTCGAATTCCATTATCACCATACTTACATGTATTCAATGATTGTGTAACAACCGCCACCACTGTCACCACTATTTTCCCATGGCTATACAACCAGTGAACTGTATTTTTACCATGTTCTCAAAGAAACAACCCAAGAAGTCCTGCGCTTAGTAGTGCTCCTACTGAAATCCGGAAGAAACTACAGTCTTAAACACCAAGGACAACAAGATGGTCGGTCCCCTCTCACGTGCGTTTAGAATCTGCAATATATCTACTACGTATAGTGTGCTGAAGAGATTATGCTCTAACAAGGCTAATCCAAAATGTTTTTTCGATGTCATGGTAGAAAAAAACGAACTTGGAAGAATTGTTGTTGAGGTGAATCTTTAGTTTCACCATGCTTGTATAAAGCCGGGAATTGACACAGACATGGATTTATATAACTCACCAAAGATGTCCTTGGTGACGTTTTATGTCATATGCGCAAAAAGAATCACATCTTTCCTGCCTTATCAGCATGTAAAATTCCTATAGGAGTAGCATATTCCCCTTTTCAGAAACACTCTATGCTAATTGCAGGTGTATCCAGGTATCAGACCAACTCGTCCCCGGACAACACGTCCCCGAGACATGTCGTCCCTAGGTATTAGGACAACTCGTCCCCAGTGGAGTAATTATACGATATATTTTTATATATTATATAATACAGATTAAATGTATTAATTGTCGATGCTTTATATTTAACGGAAACGTAAATAAAAAAGTTTTAAAATACCGTGATAACTATCTTTGAAATCATGATCCAAATAAATCGTCAGAAAAAATAAATTTAACATTTTATTATACAGCGACGTCGGGTAATTCTGCGCATCGGCCAATTCTGCGCATGCTAATTACTTCCGTGTTTACGTCAACATTGATATGCACGTGCTATTTTTCGTCTTGAAGATTGACAGAAACGCTGATATATTTTGTCCATAGGTAAAGTATACATTTCATAAATCCACTAGAGATCCATAAAATACGTTTAATTACAAAAAAAAACATGTATTAGACACAAATGAGACCTACTTTCAGTTTCCTACGATGAATGACAACTAGGTCAGAGGTTTATAAATATTCATGACTTCCATTTTCGTCCATCCAATGGGGATACAGTTATAAAAAAACTCAAGAATTACACGACATCGATGACAACTTTTCTCATGTTAATCAATTAGATTCACTATTATATGTGCCCAAAATAAATCCGTCCAAAATATGATCAAGCAATAATGAAATCCAACCGTTTATGCTGTGTAGCGTTCTGTATCAAGGCAGCTGAACAGGTCATGTCACCCCTTGGTCACGTGGATATAGTCTGTTTCATTATTTACATTTTGACATGAAGTCAAGATTGTTTTAATTTTTATATTGAAAACACAGTGTTAAAAAATACATAATAATTATTAATAATAATAATAATAATAATAACAATAATAACAACACTGATAATAACAGGGAAACCTTAGAATAAAAAATCATAACTGTTTTATTTATTTATTTATTTATTTATTTATTTATTTATTTATTTATTTATTAGAAATGGATAAAAAGTTTGAAGCTTTGAAAAATGCTTACAACAATGTTAAAAGGACTGGTGACTCCATCCGCAAATCAGCAAAGATGTTTGGAATACCAGAGTCTACACTTAGATCAAGAATCAAGAATCCTGATTTATTTGACTCTAAAGTTGGCCACCCAACAATATTTACAAAGGCAGAGGAAACGCAGTTAGCTCAACACTGCAAGAACATGGCAAGTTTGGGATATGGCTATTGTATGTACCAGGTAATGGAATTAGCAAGCAGAATTGCTGATGTTAAAGATACAGTTGCACCCAAAAAGGACTGGTACTACAATTTCATTAGAAGATTTCCAGACATAACAATTACCATTCCAAAAAAGAGAGAATTATCAAGAGTATTAGGGGCTTCAGAAACAAATCTCACCAACTATTTCATTGAACTGGGAGCTATTTTGGACAAATATGGACTGAAAAATAAACCAGATGCTATGTGGAATGTTGACGAGACTGGAATCTCTTTAGACCATACGCCACCAAAAATAGTTGCTCCTACTGGCCAAAAACCATTTGTAGTTACAGCAGGCAAGGTGGGCTTAACAACAACTATTGTAGCTGGAAGTGCTCTTGGGGAAACTATCCCACCTTATATCATATACAAGGGACAACGTTTAACCCAGAACATCGTGAGTGGTTGCTTGCCTGGATCAAAATATGTCACCACTGAAACAGGATGGTCCAACTCAGAAACATTTTATGACTTTGTGACAAACCATTTCATCCCCCATGTGAAAGTCAGACCATGTTTACTTCTTTATGATGGTCACACAACTCACGTGTCGATAGATCTGATTGAAAAAGCTAGACAAGAAAATATTCATATGTTTGTATTGCCACCACACACCAGTCATCAACTTCAACCTCTTGATGTAGGTATATTTAGCCCCTTTAAGCGCTCATTGTCAGCAGAAATACACAAGCTTTGCCACTCAAGAGTTGGACGCCATGTAATCAGAGAAGATTTACCTTTTCTCATTGCCAAAGCATACGAAGCAGCATTAACTGTACCGAATTTAATGTCTGCATTTAGAAAAACTGGCCTGGTCCCTTTTAATCCAGAGGAAGTCTTACCAGCAAAGCTTCAGGAATTACCACATAATAGTGAAATAGAAAAAGTTAAATCCAGGAAAGAAAGGAAAAATTTACGAAACATAAAACTTTTATTGACTGACATTGACAAACAAACAGTAGAATCTCTTAGTGAATCCCAGCTCAGGACAAGAAAATATGTGATACCAGCAAGTGGGGCAGCTATAACAGAGATAGAGTTTTTAGAATGTTTAAAAGAAAATAGTAAGCCAAAAGAAAGTGCTAATAAGAAGCGAGAACAGGAAAATAGTAAGCCAAAGGAAAGATCTGGTAGGAAGAGAGAACAGGAAAATAAAAAGAAAGCAAACACTGTTACTAAAAAAAGAAAAGTTGACAAAGTTAAAATCAACAATAAAAACTGTATAAATGGGATTAATCAACAAGATAGTCAGGAACCAGGGCCAAGTAATGTCCAGTCGGATGGTTGGATAACATTTTATGACTCTGCATCTGATGATAATAATGAGGATGATGATATTCCTTGTATAGTGTGTGGTTACTTCACTCCCCCAGATTTTCGTAAATCAGTTGCCTTGGAACTGCTTAATTGGGCAAAGTGTGATGAATGTCATGGTTGGGTGCATTTAAAATATTGCACTCCAGTAAGAAATGTTGCCCATGGAGAGAATTTCAAATGCCCAAAATGTTAAAAAAAACTTACTAATTTATTTTTTTTAAATTTGTTTCATATTGTGTTAAGATATTTTATTATTTTTAAAAAAAATTATGAAATTTTGCTCTCTTTATGAGCAATTCAATCAGAGTTTGAAGTGATTTTAAACTGTGAATCTTTAATAAGTTTCCTATAGGTAACTTTGAACCTAGTTTTTTATCTCAATGGTAATATGAAACAGACTATAGTTTATATGTAAATTAGCCCTATATATAGACAAACTTTGCTGGTCATCATTATATCATTTGCATACAGGAAATTACAAAAAACAAACAATTTTGTTCAAAGTGCGCAGAATTAGCCGAAAATATGAGATTATGAAAATGTGGGGGGTACCACACATTGGCGACCGACAATTCCCAAGATGTCAACTAGATTTCCTTAGACTAGCGGACAAATAAAATGTAAGAATATAGTTATTACATGTTAAAATCTTGCTGTCGTATCTCGTGTATTAATACCTCTACGGCAGGCTGAAGTGTTAGGTGCGCAGAATTACCCGACAACAGTGTATTTAATGATCAATTAATTTCTTTATTTATCTCAAAACAACACTCGCCATTCTAATGTGTCAGCGCACGGGAAAATGGGGCTTATCACATTTTTTATCGAATTTCGTTTTTTGTCAAAAATTGAAAGAACGGGTGCTAAAAAATATGAAACACTGAAAATAAGTGGTTAAAATGATCAAAATTTGCAAATTTGGGCCGATTTGAAACCACTTCTGTTAAAATTGTAATGACGTTTTCAGTCGTGTAATGACGTTATCAGTAATATGAATGACGTTTACGTTTCAAAAAGCTTTGAAAAAATAACTTCGAACTTCTGAAATATCTAGGTACTAAATATGTATTAAGCATGATTATAAAATACCAGTATGATGCAAATACATTGTACAACCTTAAAAACTTTGTTACTTTTAAATTTAAGTTACACAGTAAACGGTACAGTCAGTAAACTTCGGACATTCGACCGCGTGATTGAAACACGGATGTATTATCTTTGTATTGTATGTAATGACTGTTTTTATATCTACATTACTTCAACACAGTATGCTGATTGATAACTGTTCTATAAAAAGTTTTATTCTCTATTCCTCTGTGTCGTATCGAGGACATGTTGTATCCTGGTGTTCGGCACTAACATACTTTCGGACATTATCAAAGAGATAACGGCGCCTTTCTAAACTCTGTCCCGCGGGTAACATAATATCTGGACGTGTGCGAGAGACCACTGTATTTCCTTTCAATATCGACAAAGAAACTTCGTCAGACTCGTTGTTCTTTTTCACAAACACAACGCCCGGAAAATCGTGATGGAATCTAAATTGCTGGTATTTTCGAATTCCTGGAACAGGCTTGAAATTAAGTTCAAGAAACGCTTTCCAATTTCGCCAAACCCATTCGTCTTCTTCATGAAAAAGAACAGCGGAATTAGAGACTGCCGAGTTGTTAACCACATTTGCCAAGTCGCCAATACAATTACAATCAGATCTCTTATATTTCCTCTTAATATGAGCGAAACCGGCATCTATGACGCATCTGCAATGCCCTGGAACCTGCATCATAAACTTTATCTCCTTGTTCAATCCCATCATAACACGCCATGCAAAATATCCAACAAGGAATCTGTTCTTGTTCTGACCTGTGTGTAAATAAATAAAGGTAACGTTAGTTATTCAACATATTGATGCAAAATTTCCCAATTATCTTTTTTTTTTCTTATTCATTACAGTACAGGCCTGTCGAAAGTTTAACACTTTAGTGCTGATTATTATGGGCCGAATCGACAGCTCGTGTCGGTTCCTCGGCAGTTTTCAGCTGTTCGGCTTCTCGGTACTTTTTCGACCGCCCGGCCCCTCGTTAGTTTCTCGGTCACTCGACCCCTCGTTATCAAGAAAACATAAGTTCAGTAAAATGCCTGCAGTCAATATATATCGCCAAATTTTGGAGAAAAAATCGCAGATTGTCTAACTCTGGAGTCAGTCAAAGTGAAATTAGTGTACAATTAGCAGAAGAGGATAATATTCATATATCAACAGGTATCTGATGATGACGGGGATATTAACAGATTAAGAGACGTTTGTTGACTCAAGCAAAACAACTGGGATGACAGTAGTCCAATTATTTGTTTTTAAAATCCCGCTCCATAATGGAATATAAGAATTAGAAATTATGAAAACCATCACGTAAATCTATCCATGCACCGTCCATATATTCATTTTTTAAATTAGGATTTAAAGTCCTTATTATACCAAATGATATTATTATTATTATTATTTTACAATTAATTAATCCCTGTCAGATATAAATTGCTCGACCACTCGTTACCTGGTGGCCGAGGCTCGGCTACCGAGAGGCCGAGTGAGCTGCCGAGCTATGCACAGTTCAAAGAGTCGAGGGACCGAATGAGTTGCTGAGACTCAGCTGCCGAGCAGCCCAGCTGTAAATAGCTCCAGTTGCCGGGAGATGGACAACTTTTCGGCCACTAGATGTCCACAGCTCCGCCCCTCGGCTAACTATCGTCAGCTCAGTGTTAAATTTTGACAGGCCTGTACTGATATTATTATCATTATTATTATTACTATTATTATCAGTGTTTTATTGAGGTTCGAATACTATACTGATATTGTGAACGGATAATACTTTTTGTAGAGACATGAATTTCATTGTATACTAGTATTTACGGAAAAGTGGTCAAGTGGTTCAATGCACACACTTACGAACCACCACGTCTCTCACCACCTAGGTTCAAATCCCACTCAAAACAGATCTGGAAAGTTTGCTAGTTTGCTTGTCGAAGGTCGATTGTTTTCCCCTGGCTGACATAAAACATTTCTCCTCTCCACTCTAGTGGTGCTGTTTGGTCATCCATCAGATATTAAATAAACCAAGCCTACATCTCTACAAATCCAAGTCGATTAACCTGGTTTATCGCAAACATTCAAAACGATTCTTATACTTGATGCCAAGCCTCTTGTGTCCCATATACACCACCACGCTAATGTTCGGGTATAGATATGGAGAGAGAGAAGAGAGAGAGAGAGAGAGAGTTTAAAAAATAACGCAGTCACGCTTACCTGAACAATTGTCGGCGTGAAAACTGGCAACATTTTCACCATAGGCAAATTTGTTTAGATGGAAATCCAGCATACTGATGACAGCATTAGGACCATGCGTCTCGCGTCCATCCTGTCCAATAGTCTGATGTTCGTCAATTAAAAAATTTCTCTGTACAGGTATACCATCTGTTCTGATGCCAAAAATCTGAACTTTACGTAAAGTTAAAAAGTACAAAGGTCCCATTTGCTTGACATGGTGTGGTAGACAAACATTCTGAGCAAAATCAAACGTATAGTGAACGTCTATGTCTCTGGATAATGGTTCTTCTGGTCCAATGTTATCAGCTAGTCCTTGCATATTTGCCTTTGCTTGTTCAATACAGTTTTTGTACACCTCGCGTTCCATGCGTACAGTAGTGATATGATCTGTCATCTCTAGACTTGCCTGTAATTTGTCTTCTTCTGACCTTGCACTCGATATTCTTTTCCGTATCAACTCACATGTGGCACACACATCTGCTTCTGGTTTGGCTATCTGGATATGTGGACAACACTGCTTCCAAATGCTCTCAAAAGATCGTATTTTTACAGAGCGTACATCCAAATCGGAGCAAACACTTTCATAACGAGCATGTATTTCTCTTTGTAATGTTGATGCTGGCAAGAATACGAGCGGCATGCCATCTTTGCCCCTCGGGGCTGCAGGCTGTGGAAGACCCTCATCATCTGCAGTGCTGACAATAAATCGAACAACTCGCTCAACATCTGGGAACGATAGTGCATGACTTGGTTTTTTACCTTTGTTTCCATGAACGCGTGAAACAGGACCATTCTGATGATAATGTTTAACCAGCGCTTCAAATGTCCGCTTTCCAATGTCAAAAATTGTTAAAAATGATGTGCGGCAAATAGTAATTCCTTTAAATGAGTATGACAGTCTAACACGTTTACGGTCACCATATCTAGAGCGTTTAGAGTCTTTGCTAATCTGGTTGAAAGCTCCCATAACATATAATTCTTTTTCATCTTTATCCATTTCCCGTAGTGTGTAAACATGTTGTACGATTTCTTCTTGTTGGAATCTGGACAGACAATCTAGTTTACAGCCACAGCCATCCCTACAGTTCTGTAAAACATCGCTATCCAGCGTGTTTCTAGCATCATCTGTTTGCTCTGTTTGCTCCACTGTGTTTTCACTTTCATTAGATTCACTAAGGTAACTCTCTATCCTTCTATGAACTTCGGTACTGTCTAACTCTGTATCTTGATCTTCCTGATTACTATCTGATGTGTCCTGTTGTCTTTCAAACTGCGGGAAATAATCTTCATACAATCTATCAATTTCCTACAACAGAGTCAAACAGAATGTATATAGAAAAAAACTTTTTGAAAATGAAAAATTGTCTTTGACAAAATCCAAAGAATCAAACCAACGATGAATCAAGATAATGCGAACATTGCTTTAAAAACTGTACTTCGTGTGGGCACTCTCGGGATGACATGTAACATGACAAATACATGGTCAAGGTGCAAGCATCGTTACTTTTTTATCATTAATGGTTGTTATAATAAATAAAAAAGGTAATTATTAAAAGAAAAATAAATAAATAAAAAATAAAAAATAATAATATTAAAATAATAGAAATTAAAAAAAAAATAAAGTTAGGATTCTGAGGTTCGAACTCTTGTCAGCACGATTTGGAGTCTAACAACATACCACGGCGCCAACTTGTTTGTTACTTTGTTATGGTTTAATAATATACTTATTTTTAAATTATAAAAAAAACATGGGACGTAACTCCCACAATGTGTAGACTTTTCTCGTCTGACAAGGGGTATTATTTATGGCCCGGGTGGTTGAGTATTGAGTCTAAGATTCATTATTTTTAAATGAAGCATGGAAAAGGGATTTGTTGCAATATATGTTTTTTTTAAACAGGTTTACGTTAATTAGTAGCACTGTTGTCCTTATGGCGACTCCTGTCTTGTTCGTTAGACCTGACAGGGGCACACTGTACAGTCTGAATCTGTAAACCCTTTGTTACTGTACATTTAAGCTTTTAAACTTTTTGTTTAAGCGTTTCAACTTTTTGAAACAACAAAACGAGTCAATCATATTAGACTGACACATTGTCAAACGATACCATGTCTGTGATGAACCGATCATGCACACTGCACTGTCTGCAGCTCGGTGAATTTGTACTTGTTGAATAAATGATTAAATAATAATAATAATAATAATAATAATGAAAAACTTACCTCTAACTCGTCCATTCTATGAATAAACAGCAACAAAAATCTCGTAGTATATCTACACACAAGTTCAGTATATCTTTGAAATCTTGCAGCCGGCAACAACATGTAAACAAATTTACGGCGGGAACAGTACGTCACTTTCTATGTTGATTACGTCACAATCGTGACGATTGCGATAAGCCCCTTTTTCTCATGCGCTGACACAAATGTCAGAGGCATATACATGCTTGACGGCACAAGCTGACCACCGCTTGGCCACCGGAATATAAACTAAATATAGAGATTTAAAAATCGATTGTTAAAAAACAGTTATTATGAAAAAGTAAGTCGCTTTTTTAGAAGGGGTATAAAATGTGTAGGCGGGCTGGCAAAATCTTACACCCAATTTTCAATGATCTATATTTCAATAAATATTTATTGGATTTTTATAATATTTTCAAACAATATTGGGCATAATCTCAATTAGTCCGACTAATCAGCCCACTAAACCCCCATTTTAATTTTTGACTTTTTGGAGGTTTGTGGTCTGACAGCTTCCATTATTGAATTCTTGAAATTTCTGGCGAAAACGGCAGAAACGAAAACATGCGTTGATAACTTCAAGTATTTCCTTACCTTGCTCTTGCTGACAACACGGAACACTTCCTAAAACATTATTCTACCGATCCATGCTTAACTTTTTATTAAAATCCATCGATATTGGTAGAAATGCAAGGTTTTCTGATGTCTCTTTAGCTCTCTGTCACTTTCGCATCGTGAAGACATTACTAATCTGCATTGACCAATCAGATCGCACGTTGCATTTGGATGGTGAAACTAGAAGTTCTATCTTTAGAAAGCACATGGTGATGTTTATTTACATTACAAATTCGCGTTATTAATGGTGTTTTACACTGTATTTTACGTGGTGTTTTAACACAAAAAGTAACATTAAAATAAATGCTTGTATAAAAATATTTAGAGATATAATTGTCAGATTTATTATATATGTAGACTATTAAATGGAGTAGATCTTATCTGTACATATTTTGATATTCTTGACCCCTCTCATCTTTTTTTTGAATTAGTATCCTGGAAATATTATTCCAGTAATTTCGGAAAAATAGCACCTCCCTGTATATATGTACATTCATGCAAAAAAAAAAAAAAAAAAAAAAACCGTTAAATAACCAAACCCTATGACAAATTTACAGTGTGGTCAGGATGAATACAAGAGAACTAATTTTTAATGGCTTTTAAATTTGATGACAAGTACTCTTGTGTTAAACTTGATAAATTACAACTGGTTTGATAAGTTATAATTTCTACGATCTGCAAAATATGGGACAATATTTGAAAGCATTTCTAGAGAACATGCAAGTCCCAGATATGGTGGTATGCTACTAATTTGAGAAAAAATTCACTTGGATACAAAAGAGAAAAAAAGGAAAATCTTCACTGCATTTAGTACACATGTCTTCACATGATATTGATAAAAATGAAATAACTAAAATAATATGTTATACGCGTGAAACACCATTAATAACGCGAATTGGTAATGTAAATGAACATCACCATGTGCTTTCTAAAGATAGAACTGCGAGTTTCACCATCCAAATGCAACGCGCGATCTGATTGGCCAATGCAGATTAGTAATGTCTTCACGATACGAAAGTGACAGAGAGCTGAAGAGACATCAGAAAACCTTGTATTTCTACCGATACCGATGGATTTTAATAAAAAGTTAAGCATGGATCGGTAGAATAATGTTTTAGGAAGTGTTCCGTGTTGTCAGCAAGAGCAAGGTAAGGAAATACTTGAAGTTATCAACGCATGTTTTCGTTTCTGCCGTTTTCGCCAGAAATTTCAAGAATTCAATAATGGAAGCTGTCAGACCACAAACCTCCAAAAAGTCAAAAAATTAAAATGGGGGTTTAGTGGGCTGATTAGTCGGACTAAATCTCAATTTTAAAAATATATTTTGATTTAAAAAAAATATTTGATATTTTTGAAGTTATTACAAAAAACATGGGCTACACTTTTTTCAATCAGTCAAAATTCATCCGAGACAGGATAACAAAATTTTACAACCCAATTTTCAATTATCTATATTTCCATAAATATGTATTGGATTTA
Source organism: Anadara kagoshimensis (assembly GCA_021292105.1). Classification (NCBI taxonomy): domain Eukaryota; kingdom Metazoa; phylum Mollusca; class Bivalvia; order Arcoida; family Arcidae; genus Anadara; species Anadara kagoshimensis. Next base: position 1,897,387 of record CM037870.1, on the reverse strand, counting down.
TATAGTATTTTAACATAATATCCGGCATGACCTAAATTTTTAAAATATTTTTTTGATTTTAAAAAATATTTGATATTTTTGAAGTTATTAAAGAAAATACGGGCTACACTTTTTCCAATCGGTCAAAATTCATCCGAGGCAGGACGGGTAAGCTTTGAACATTGATCGATATCTCTTCACATGATTATGCTTGCCTATTAAAATTTGCAACAAATACGCGGTGGATATGTATCTTTGCTACCACCAAATGGTACTCCCTATAATGCAGTAGTTTTCTTTTTATAACCGATTGTTTGTGACATTTGATTGTTCTATAAGTACGACGCCATAAGTTATTTTTCTGTAAATCCCTCCTGTGTAATGGTGAACCTGTCGTACCTTGATCAAAGATGGCGGCGTACTTATCGCAATTAAAGAACAATAAACTGTCACAAACAATCGTTTATAAAAAGAAAACCACTCCATTATAAGAAATACCCTTTGTTGCTATTAAAGATATACATCCACCGCGTATTTATTGAAAAATGTAATAGGCAAGCATAATTATGTGGAGAGATATCGATCAATGTTCAAACCTCACTCGTCCTACCTCGCATGAATTTTGACCGATTGGAAAAAGTGTAGCCCGTATTTTCTTTAATAACTTCAAAAATATCAAATATTTTTTAAAATCAAAAACATATTTAAACAATTTAGGTAATGCCCGATATTATGTAAAAATATTATAAAAATCCAATAGATATTTATTGAAATATAGATCAATGAAAATTGGGTGGTAAAATTTTGTTATCCTGTCTCGGATGAATTTTGACCGATTGAAAAAAGTGTAGCCCACGTTTTTTGTAATAACTTCAAAAATATCAAATGTTTTTTAAAATCAAAAATATATTTTAAAATTTGAGGTCATGCCTGATATTATGTGTAAATATCATAAGAATCTAATGGACATTTATTGAAATATAGATCATTGAAATTGGGTGTAAGATTTTGCCAGCCAGCCTACACATTTTATACCCTCTCCTTTTTTTAAACAGCAAGCTGACAGTTACGAAGATATAACAAGTTTTTAAAAAATCCCACTTTCTTTCAAAATTACAAAATACGTCAAAAATGCGGAAAATAAAGTGAAAAATTATAAAGTTACCAAACGCATCCATTTTACTACTTTCATTAAAAAGGGTTAAAATTAATTACACCAGAGACATACAGTGTGTGCCAAACTTTCAAAATGATTAATGGACATTCGGTCTAGTAAACCTGGAAACTTTACCAGACCGTAAAGTTTTTTACTGGACCAAAAATTCTTCAATAAAAAGAAAACAATTATTCGGTTTTGTAAATATTTACTTATTTTCTCCTTTAAAACGGAAAGCTACGGGAGGCACAAATTATGAAGAAAATTTGAAAGAAAATTTAAGAAACATTGGATAGGGGCGACCATGGTTGCAATTTGACAAGGAGAAACGAGTCGGGTCGGGTCGAGTTAGGGAGGCGTAGCACACAATAATGATTTAAAAGGTCAGAATACATTTATTTATGGAAGTACAAATAAATGTATTCTGGCCTTTTAAATTATTATTGTGTGCTTCGCCTCCCGACCCGTAAAATTCAAAGCAGTGTGTGCATTTCATTACACGTTTCTCCTCGTCAAATTGCAACCATGGTCGCCCCTCCATCCAATGCTGCTTAAATTTTCTTTCACGTTTTCTTCATAATTTGCGCCTCCTGTTGCTTTCCGTTTTATTGGTTTCTCTGGAATAGCTCCTGGAACGTATATTTCAGGTTAAACATTTTTGTAATAACGGAAGTCGGATGGCAATAATAAAATTCGAATTGGATCGGAACTATAAATCCGAATTTTTGGCGCTCTCTATTTTCCGAACTGGTTACCGGACATACGGTCCGGAAAAATCTGATTTTTTATCGGACCAGCGGTAATTTTATCGGACTTGTCCGACGGTCCGACGAAGTTTGGCACACACTGGACATATTATAGTCTATGTCTCTGATTAAAAGAATCTATCACAACTTATGGTGCCAGATAGGGAAATCTCAACCCAAGTTCTAATATATTTGGTCCAGAACTAGGCTTGCCAAGTTCTGGACCAAATATATTAGAATGAGGGTTGAGATTTCCTTATCTGGCACTACATCTGGTTTCCTGTTTAAATGTTTCCATCAGAAATGTGTGTCATTCAACAGTCAACAAAAGGGAAAAAAATTGGAAAATGATCTACTCATTTAATTTACGTACCCCCCAAACTTCAACTTTTATTTTTACTAAAAAAAACTGCGCAAATTATATGGGTTTTTACGGTATATGATAATTGCTCAAAACAAAGATTTAGTACATGTTTATTTTTACTTGGATATCAAAAATTATATGGATCAATGAGTGAAAATTCAATACCAAGATTAAGAGTCTCATTTAACCAATTTGCTACATCTGTCTTCTTTCTTGTTTTAGCTGAGAGCTGATGTTGTTCCTAAAACTGCTGGTAAGTTTACCTGTGTAAAGCCGAACAACATTGACCTATCTGCTTGACCTTTAATTTAAATATGTACTATGGACAGAGTACATAATGGGAACCACTTTTACTATTTTAAAAGTAAATATCTGTTTTGTGTATGTACATGTTGTATCAACATGAATTCTAAGATTACCATATATTGAGAGTGGATCCTCTTTTATGAATATTCCTAAAAAGGTCAAGTGGACAGGTCAATGTTGTTTCACTATATATAATTTCTATAACCATTCAAAGTAATGAAAGTAAACCTTTACTGATCCTTGTATGTACCATTTCTACAAGTGGTTACCACTAGTGTACTATTGAGACCACAGTGGCCTAATGGATAAGAAATCAGTCTACAAATCCAGGTTCTTTCACCACTGTGAGTTCGAGCCCCGCTCAGACCACAAGTGTGAAAGTGAATTTTCCTTGACGTTGGCCTTCACCGATTCACTAGGTGTCAGTATAATGTTACTGGGGGACGGGTACGCTTGTCTGCAGCATACTGACTAGGTGAGCTAGCACCTTAAAGCCACCCTGAGTGTGTGCTAGTACAAGACAGACCATACAACCCACTCACACTCAAGATGCATACATGAACTTGTTCATAGATTAATCCATAACGATTAATAAAACAGTTCTCATTGCGAATAGCTGAAAATTTCCTGATGTGACGTTAAGCAATATTTAACCAGCCACTACTGTACTATCAGTAGCATAGTTGGTAGAGTGCTCACTTCATATATGGGAGGTTGTGGGTTTGATCAATATTCGAAATTAACATGCTATTTTACATTTTATTTGTCTCAAAATAATAATGTTAAAATGGACTGAATTTAAATATTGCCATCAGGGTATGAAGTCAACTTGTACCCAGGTCAAATCCAACCCATACCAAGACAATTTAATTCTACAGAAAGACAACCTGTACCCAGGAATGAAGATTAGCAGGGGCCCAGTACCCATAGCTACTAAAAATCAGTGTGGACTCCTACACGTTTACACATTTTAGCAATTTATTACTAATACAACTTCTCTTCTGAACTGAGCTGGGCCCCTTACTCAAAATAGTTAAGCTTCAACCCAAGAAAACAATATTAAAGAAAATAAACTGATTACTGTTTAATCTTAGAAAATTAAAACCATTTCTTTATCTTTAAATTTCTTCTATTTAACTTTGAAAGTTGTAAGGAATTACTGAAAATCACCCTCCCCCTTGATTTATCAATCTCCTTCCGGAGCACCTGGCCTCACTTCCCTGGTGGAAGTTCACCTGTCTAACCTGACTTTTCAGTTCCAAAGTTTTTACTTTGCTTCTGAGTTGTGATTCAAACATGGATAATTATGTTTGTTTTTGATCAAGAACATGCATTTACTGCTAATAACTCCTATTTCTCGTACAAGTTTGTCAACTGAATCCTTGGAGAACATTTTGTTGGTTAGGGGTGGGTATTGGGAAGAAAAACATATTGCAATATATTGCCAAGGCCTAAAAAAATTGTTTGGTTCGGGTCACCCGACCCTACCTGCAAATTTCACCCGACCCTGATGTTTTTTTCGTTGCCTGACCTGTTCTAGATTAAGAAACCTTTGATTTGTATCTGTAAAACTTTTTGAGGGCCTTGATACGCCAAGGCTGGCAATATCCTTGTGTCAACAATTTATTTGTAAGAAAAAAAAAAAAGAAGAAAAAAAACACCCTACCTACCCTACCTAGATTTTTTTTTTGTACATTACCAGAAACAAACTATTTTTTTAGGCCCAAGTTAAGTTAAGTTAAAGTCTGTCCTGAGCCATTAGGCCCATCAGGCCGGAGCTTATCCCGGTTTCCGTGGCGTTAAGCGACTGAGAGTACAAGACTCTCCCCTGAATGGGACGCCGGTCCATCGCAGGGTTAACCCCCAGCATTTTGCTGGTACTCATTTATTTTTCAGCTGAGTGAACTGGAACAACGTGAAATTAAGTGTCTTGCTCAAGGACACAACACATCGCCCGGTCCAGGGATCGAACCCACGACTTTCAAATCATGAGTCCAACGCCTTAACCACTAGGCCACGCGCTTCCAAGGCCCAAGTTACTCAATGCTAAAAAATTGTGTATTTTTTATTCATAAATATAACTGGCATACACGTTTGGGTGATGACGGCCGGTGTGTGACGTCAGATTACTCGTACCCACAGCATATATGTCTGCATTACACACAGTGCACATTTTTATTTTCATTTATAGCCCCTGTAATTTGTCTAAATTTATAATGCACTGACATTTTTGCCTTTGTCAGTTTGTTTTTTACAAGTTTCACTTCATCTGCCATTTATCGATTATATGATGTAAACAAAGTGACTGTATCTCAGACATTCATTTATAGCCCCTGTAATTTGTCTAAATTTATAATGCATTGACATTTTTAGCTCACCTGACCATAGGTCATGTGAGCTTATGGCATAGCGCAGCATGTGTATGTGCGTGCGTGCGTGAATGTGTGCGTGCGTGCGTGCGTCGTTAACACACATTTTTGACTTCTCCTCTGAAACTACAGGACAGATTTCAATGAAACTTGGTAAGAAGTATATATGGGCCGGTGCAATTCAGATTTGTTCGTGGCGTTGCCATGGCTACCATAACTAGGTCAAGGTGACCTAGGCGTGCAAAAATCTTTAAAAAATCTTCTTCTCCGAAAGTATTGATTGGAGAAAAAATCTGATGTGATATTTGGCTTCTCTAGGGTCTTAACCCTATATTTTGTTCATGATTTGAAATTTGGACAAAAAATAGGTTACGCGTTTTTGCGTTTAATTTTGAAAAAATCGTAAAATAGCTTCAAATTGTTATAACTTGACTATTTGACCAGATAATGACATGGGGTTTTCAGTTTGACATCTTCTTGTTAGTATCTTCAAAATGGTGTCAAGGTCAATTGTGAAGGTGATGACCTAATTTTTTACCTTTCTAATATTATTTATTATCTGGAAAACTATAAACTTTTTATATAGGCATGTAAATTAAAATATTGTTGGTATTGAGGTAACGATCATTTTGATATATAGATAAAGGTCATTGTTCAAAGGTCAAAGTCACAGTAGCAAAACAATACCAAAATGTTTCTTTATCTTAAAAACTATAAACTTTTTATATAGGCATGTATATTAGAATGTTGTAGGTATTGATACAACGATCATTTTGATGTATAGAAAAAGGTCATGGGTTCAAAGGTCAAGGTCACAGTAGCAAAACAATGCCAAAATGGTTAATTATCTCAAAACTGTAAACTTTTAGTATAGGCATGTATATTGGAATGTTGTTGGTTTTGATGCAACGATCATATTGATATATAGATTAAGGTCATTGGTTCAAAGGTCAAGGTCACAGATGCGAAAGAATACTGAAATGGTCCATTATCTTGAAAACTATAAACTTTTTGTATAAGCATGTATATTAGAATGTTGTAGGTATTGATACAACGATCATTTTGATGTATAGAAAAAGGTCAATGGTCCAAAGGTCAAGGTCACAGTAGCAAAACAGTACCAAATTATCTTGAAAACTGTAAACTTTTTGTATAGGCATGTATATTGGAATGTTGTTGGTTTTGATGTAACGATCATTTTGATATATAGATTTAGGTTATTGGTTTAAAGGTCAAGGTCACAGATGGGAAAGAATACTGAAATGGTTCATTATCTTGAAAACTATGAACTTTTTGTATAAGCATGTATATTAGAATGTTTTAGGTATTGATACAACGATCATTTTGATGTATAGAAAATGTCATGGGTCCAAAGGTCAAGGTCACAGTAGCAAATCAACACCAAAATGGTTAATTATCTTGAAAACTATAAACTTTTAGTATAGGAATGTACATTGGAATATTGTTGGTATTGATGTAATGATCATTTTGATATACAGATTAAGGTCATTTGTTCAAAGGTCAAGGTCACAGATGCGAAAGAATACTGAAATGGTTCATTATCTTGAAAACTATGAACTTTTTGTATAGGCATGTATATTAGAATGTAGGTATTGATACAATGATCATTTTGATGTATAGAAAAAGGTCATGGGTCCAAAGGTCAAGGTCACAGTAGCAAATCGATACCAAAATGGTTAATTATCTTGAAAACTATAAACTTTTTGTATAGGCATGTATATTGGAATATTGTTGGTATTGATGTAACGATCATTTTGATATATAGATTAAGGTCATTGGTCCAAAGGTCAAGGTCACAGATGCGAAAGAATACTGAAATGGTTCATTATCTTAAAAACTATGAACTTTTTGTACAGGCATGTATATTAGAATGTTGTAGGTATTGATACAACGATCATTTTGTTGTACAGAAAAATGTCATGGGTCCAAAGGTCACGGTTGCAAAACAATACCAAAAAGGTTCATTATCTCGAAAACTATGAACTTTTTGTATAGGCATGTATATTAGAATATTTTTGGTATTGATGCAATGATCATTTTAATATATAGATTATGGTCATTGGTTCGAAGGTAAAGATCACAGATGCAAGTAGCAAGTTTCATAAATACCTAAATATTCACATCAGAGTTATTGCTCCTTAAATGTAGTATTTATTGTGTTTTTGTGCTGTTAACAGCCCAGGTGAGCGGTACAGGCCCTATTGGGCCTCTTGTTTGCCTTTGTCAGTTTGTTTTTTACAAGTTTCACTTCATCTGCCATTTATCGATTACATGTATATGATGTAAACAAAGTGACTGCATCTCAGACATGCTTTATTTCAGGTCAACATATGTATGTGGATGACAAACACTTACGAGATAAAGATTATTATAACCTGTTGAGTGTTGCCAACAACAAAATAATGGTCTTAAAACATATGATAATTTACTGATTCCTTTTTTTCCACGGTATACCAGTATTTTATTCTGCGCACCGGCATATTGTATTGACATACCACAGGTATGAAGTTTTAATATTTTGAGTTAGGGGCCCAGCTCAGTTTAGAAAATAAGTTGCAATAGTAATAAATAGCTAAAATGTGTAAACGTTTAGGAGCCCAGACTGATTTTATGGGCTACTGGGCCCCTGCTAATCTTCATTCCTGATACCGCAATATACTGGTAATACCACATATCCCTACTGTTGATGTTTTTGTGTGTGTTTTGATGGCCAAAAAAATACATAGTTTGAAAAAACCTTAGCAAGTTAAAAAAAAAAAACTTGATTTTCTTAAAAAGTTTCCTTGAGTACTAGTAGTCTCATTTGGGTAGGAGTTGTCTTTACTGTTGGTTTGTTTATTTTTTAGAGAATTTCCGGGCTCTGTGTACAGGAGAACATGGATATGGGTACAAAGGTTCGAACTTTCATCGTATAATCCCAAATTTTATGATCCAAGGTGGTGATTTTACCAGAGGAAACGGAACGGGAGGAAAAAGCATCTATGGTAATACTTTCCCTGATGAAAATTTTGATTTGAAGCACACCGGACCAGGTAAGAATGACTCAGATTTATTCATCCACCACAGGGATTATGTTTTAACTTTTATTATACAGGAATTTTGTCGATGGCTAATGCAGGACCTCACACAAACAGATCACAATTTTTAGCTCACCTGGCCAAAGGCCATGTGAGCTTATGGCATGGCGAGGCGTGCGTGTGTGCGTCCGTGCATCCGTGCATGCGTCAGTAAACTTTATTCTTCTCCTCCGAAACTACTGGGCCAACTGAAACAGTGCTCCAAGCAGGTTTTGAAAACTGGTAGCCACACGGCTAATAATTCAAAAATTGCAGTAGCCATTTCAAAATTTTTGTCGCCAGGTAAAATTCTTGGTGGCCAAACCTTATAAATTCTTTCTATCACACCACCCGTCGCTACTACCGATTGAATGGTTTAGCGAGATCCTCGGATTGGTCCCACCATGGTAGGCAACTTTCAAGGCGGAGCGATCAGAAGACAATCAAACTTGATCATTTAGATGAAGTAAAAGTCGTAACAAAACCCAAATCAAAAAGTGATTTTTGCCGTTTGGCTGTCATTATGCAAAATTAGATCACGGTCAGTTATGCGCTTTAAACTATAAAGTTACCTGCTTTGATTCAAGCGCTTTTAAGATATTATTGATGGCGAGACTATTTGTCAGGTTGGGTGACGGGTCATGAACAAAATTTCCGGATTTCCCGATTTTTAGTGGCCAAACTCAAAAAAATTATTTGACATAATGGCGATCGTCTGACAATTTGTAGTCGCAAAATCCGATTTTTGGTCGCAAATTTCGAGTATTTACTAGGCTACTTGGAGCACTGTGAAACCAAATTTGCCATGGAGGGTCCTTGACAGAGTCTAACTATAGTTTGTTCAAATCATGGTGATCGAATATCCAAGATGGCCGCTGTTACTAAAAATAGACAAAACCTAAAAAAATCTTCTTCTGTTGAACCACTCATTGGAGGCAAAAACTGATGTGATATTTGGATTCTACATAGTCTTAACCTTTAAGTTTGTTCATTCATAAAATTTGGTTTAAAAATAGGTTACGCGTTTTTAGCTCACCTGACCGAAGGTCATGTGAGCTTATGGCATAGCGCAGCGTGTGTATGTGCGTGTGTGCGTCGTTAACACCTATTTTCGACTTCTCCTCTGAAACTACTGGACAGTTTTTAATGAAACTTTGTCAGAAGTATATATGGGCTGGTGCAATTCAGATTTGTTTGTGGCGTTGCCATGGCTACCATAACTAGGTCAAGGTGACCTAGGGGTGCAAAAATCTTAAAAAATCTTCTTCTCCGAAAGTACTGATTGGAGAAAAAATCTGATGTGATATTTGGCTTCTCTAGGGTCTTAAGCCTATAGTTTGTTCATTTTGTAAAATTCGGGATAAAAAATAGGTTACGTGTTTTTGCGTTTAATTTTGAAAAAATCGTAAAATAGCTTCAAATTGTTATAACTTGACTATTTGACCAGATAATGACATGGGGTTTTCAGTTTTGACATCTTCTTGTTAGTATCTTCAAAATGAGGTCAAGGTCAATTGTGAAGGTCGTGACCTAATTTTTTTTACCTCTGATTATAATTATTATCTCGAAAACTATAAACTTTTTGTATAGGCATGTATATTAGAATGTTGTAGGTATTGATACAACGATCATTTTGATGTATAGAAAAGGTCATGGGTTCAAAGGTCAAGGTCACAGATGCGAAACAATACCAAAATGGTTAATTATCTCGAAAACTATAAACATTTTGTGTAGGCATGTATATTAGAATGTTGTAGGTATTGATACAACGATCATTTTAATGTATAGAAAAAGGTAATGGGTTCAAAGGTCAAGTCACAGATGTAAAACAATACTGAAATGGTTAATTATCTCAAAAACTATAAACTTTTTGTATAGGCATTTATATTAGAATGTTGTAGGTATTGATACAATGATCATTTTGATGTATAGAAAAAGGTCATGGGTTCAAAGGTCAAGGTCACAGATGTGAAACAATACCGAAATGGTTAATTATCTCGAAAACTATAAACATTTTGTATAGGCATGTATATTAGAATGTTGTAGGTATTAATAAACGATCATTTTGATGTATAGAAAAAGGTCATGGGTTCAAAGGTCAATGTCACAGATGTGAAACAATACCGAAATGTTTAATTATCTCAAAAACTAAACTTTTTGTATAGGCATGTATATTAGAATGTTGTAGGTATTGATACAACAATCATTTTGATGTATAGAAAAAGGTCATGGGTTCAAAGGTCAAGGTCACAGATGCAAAACAATACCGAAATGGTTAATTATCTTGAAAACTATAAACTTTTTGTATAGGCATGTATATTAGAATGTTGTAGGTATTGATACAACGATCATTTTGATGTATAGAAAAAGGTCATGGGTTCAAAGGTCAAGGTCACAGATGTGAAACAATACTGAAATGGTTAATTATCTCAAAAACTATAAATTTTTAGCTCACCTGAGCCAAAGGCTCAGATGAGCTATTGCAATCTATCACCGTCCGTCGTCCGTCGTCCGTCGTCCGTCGTGCGTCGTCCGTCGTGCGTCGTGTGTAAACTTTACATTTTAATCTTCTCCTCCAAAACTACCGGGCCATATTTGATGAAACTTGGTGATAATCATGCCTAGGTAACAGCCTTTCAAAATTGTGTTCCGGGTTTGGCCACGCCCGACAAGATGGCCGCTGTTACTAAAAATAGCAAAAAGACAAAAAAATCTTCTTCTCTGAAACCAAAAGGTGCAGGCAAATTTTGATTGGATATTTAGATTCAGCATACCTGGGAACATTAAAATTGTGTTTTTCATGAAAATTAGACGAAAAATAGGTTACGCGTTTTTTGCGTAAAATTATGTAATTTTTAAAATGAGACATTTATTGTTATAACTTCATAACGGCTGAAGATAATTGTATGGAGTTTTCACTGTTGATCTTGTCTTGCAATTTTCTTCCAATTGATGTCAAGGTCGAAGGTCAAGGTCATGTCCCAGTTTTTGACCTTTGATAAAAAATGCTATTTTTTAACATTTCTTGTGATAATGGCGTATGATTTTCAGTTATTTGTAGGTGTTGACATGACAATCAGTTTGATACATAGATTAGGGTCATGGGTTCAAAGGTCAAGGTCACAGATGTCCAAGAATACCAAAATAGTTAATTATCTGCAAAACTATGAATTTTTTGTATAGGCATGTATATCAGAATATTGTAGGTAATGGCACAATGGTCATTTTGATATATGAATAAAGGTCATGGGTTCAAAGGTCAAGGTCACAGATGTAAACAAGTACTGAAATGGTTAATTATCTCAAAAACTATAAACATTTTGTATAGACATGTATATTGGAATATTGTACGTATTGGCCTAACAATCATTTTGATATATGAAAAAAGGTCATAGGTTCAAAGGTCAAGGTCAAAGACACGAACGAATACTTAAATGGTTAATTATCTCAAAAACTTTAAACTTTTTGTATAGGCATGTATATTAGAATATTGTAGGCATTTGCACAACGATCATTTTGATATATGAATGAAGGTCATAGGTTCAAAGGTCAAGGTCATAAAATTGAATGAATACTTAAATGGTTAATTATCTCAAAAACTAGAAACTTTTTGTATAGGCATGTATATTGGAATATTGTAGGTATTGGCCTAACGATCATTTTGATATATGAATGAAGGTCATAGGTTCAAAGGTCAAGGTCATAGCTGCGAACGAATATTTAAATGGTTAATTATCTCAAAAACTATAAACTTTTTGTATAGACATGTATATTAGAATATTGTAGGCATTTGCACAACGATCATTTTGATATATGAATGAAGGTCATAGGTTCAAAGGTCAAGGTCATAGATGCAAATGAATACTTAAATGGTTAATTATCTCAAAAACTATAAACTTTTTGTATAGGCATGTATATTGGAATATTGTAGGCATTTGCACAACAATCATTTTGATATATGAATGAAGGTCATAGGTTCAAAGGTCAAGGTCATAGATGCAAACAAATACTTAAATGATTAATTATCTCAAAAACTATAAACTCTTTGTATAGACATGTATATTGGAATATTGTAGGTATTGGCCTAATGCACATTTTAATATACAGATGTTTTAGCTGTTTATAAATAATATATTGTAGCTAGACTTTAAATATGTTATATATAGCATACTTATATAATAATATTCTAATTAATTTGCAAAAATACTTGCATATTATTTGCCCTTACTGCTGAAAATTTTGATATTCTCTTTTATTATGCCATTGACCATTGAACCTCTGCATAAGATATGTACTCTTCCTCAGGTGAGCGTTAAGGCCCATGGGCCTCTTGTTTGTATAGGCATGTATATTAGAATGTTGTAGGTATTGATACAACGATCATTTTGATGTATAAAAAAAGGTCATGGGTTCAAAGGTCAAGGTCACAGATGCGAAACAATACCGAAATGGTTAATTATTTCGAAAACTATAAACTTTTTGTAAAGGCATGTATATTAGAATGTTGTAGGTATTGATACAACGATCATTTTGATGCATAGAAAAAGGTAATGGGTTCAAAGGTCAAGGTCACAGATGTGAAACAATACCGAAATGGTTAATTATCTCGAAAACTATAAACTTTTTGTATAGGCATGTATATTAGAATGTTGTAGGTATTGATACAACAATCATTTTGATGTATAGAAAAAGGTCATGGGTCCAAAGGGCAAGGTCACAGTAGCAAAACAATACCAAAAAGGTTCATTATCTCGAAAACTATAAACTTTTTGTATAGGCATGTATATTGGAATGTTGTTGGTTTTGATACAACAATCATTTTGATGTATAGAAAAAGGTCATGGGTTCAAAGGTCAAGGTCACAGATGCGAAACAATACCGAAATGGTTAATTATCTTGAAAACTATTAACTTTTGTATAGGCATGTATATTAGAATGTTGTAGGTATTGATACAACGATCATTTTGATGTATAGAAAAAGGTCATGGGTTCAAAGGTCAAGGTCACAGATGTGAAACAATACCAAAATCATTAATTATCTCAAAAACTATAAACTTTTTGTATAGGCTTGTATATTAGAATGTTGTAGGAATTGATACAATGATCATTCTGATGTATAGAAAAAGGTCATGGGTTCAAAAGTCAAGGCCACAGATGCAAAACAATACCAAAATGGTTAATTATCTCCAAAACTATAAACTTTTTGTAAAGGCATGTATATTAGAATGTTGTAGATATTGATACAACAATCATTTTGATGTATAGAAAAAGGTTATGGGTTTAAAGGTTAAGGTCACATATGCGAAACAATACCGAAATGTTTAATTATCCCGAAAACTATAAAGTTTTTGTATAGGCATGTATATTAGAATGTTGTAGGTACCGATACAACGATCATTTTGATGTATAGAAAAAGGTCATGGGTTCAAAGGTCAAGGTCACAGATGTGAAACAATACCGAAATGGTTAATTATCTCAAAAACTAAACTTTTTGTATAGGCATGTATATTAGAATGTTGTAGGTATTGATACAACAATCATTTTGATGTATAGAAAAAGGTCATGGGTTCAAAGGTCAAGGTCACAGATGCGAAACAATACCGAAATGGTTAATTATCTTGAAAACTATAAACTTTTTGTATAGGCATGTATATTAGAATGTTGTAGGTATTGATACAACGATCATTTTGATGTATAGAAAAAGGTCATGGGTTCAAAGGTCAAGGTCACAGATGTGAAACAATACTGAAATGGTTAATTATCTCAAAAACTATAAATTTTTTGTATAGGCATGTATATTAGAATGTTGTAGGTATTGATACAACGATCATTTTGATGTATAAAAAAATGTCATGGGTTCAAAGGTAAAGGTCACAGATGCGAAACAATACCGAAATGGTTAATTATTTCGAAAACTATAAACTTTTTGTAAAGGCATGTATATTAGAATGTTGTAGGTATTGATACAACGATCATTTTGATGCATAGAAAAAGGTAATGGGTTCAAAGGTCAAGGTCACAGATGTGAAACAATACCGAAATGGTTAATTATCTCGAAAACTATAAACTTTTTGTATAGGCGTGTATATAAGAATGTTGTAGGTATTGATACAACAATCATTTTGGTGTATAGAAAAAGGTCATGGGTTCAAAGGTCAAGGTCACAGATGTGAAACAATACCGAAATGGTTAATTATCTCGAAAACTAAATTTTTTGTATAGGCATGTATATTAGAATGTTGTAGGTATTGATACAACAATCATTTTGATGTATAGAAAAAGGTCATGGGTTCAAAGGTCAAGGTCACAGATGCGAAACAATACCGAAATGGTTAATTATCTTGAAAACTATTAACTTTTTGTATAGGCATGTATATTAGAATGTTGTAGGTATTGATACAACGATCATTTTGATGTATAGAAAAAGGTCATGGGTTCAAAGGTCAAGGTCACATGTGAAACAATACCAAAATCATTAATTATCTCAAAAACTATAAACTTTTTGTATAGGCTTGTATATTAGAATGTTGTAGGTACCGATACAACGATCATTTTGATGTATAGAAAAAGGTCATGGGTTCAAAGGTCAAGGTCACAGATGTGAAACAATACCGAAATGGTTAATTATCTCAAAAACTAAACTTTTTGTATAGGCATGTATATTAGAATGTTGTAGGTATTGATACAACAATCATTTTGATGTATAGAAAAAGGTCATGGGTTCAAAGGTCAAGGTCACAGATGCGAAACAATACCGAAATGGTTAATTATCTTGAAAACTATAAACTTTTTGTATAGGCATGTATATTAGAATGTTGTAGGTATTGATACAACGATCATTTTGATGTATAGAAAAAGGTCATGGGTTCAAAGGTCAAGGTCACAGATGTGAAACAATACTGAAATGGTTAATTATCTCAAAAACTATAAATTTTTTGTATAGGCATGTATATTAGAATGTTGTAGGTATTGATACAACGATCATTTTGATGTATAAAAAATGTCATGGGTTCAAAGGTAAAGGTCACAGATGCGAAACAATACCGAAATGGTTAATTATTTCGAAAACTATAAACTTTTTGTAAAGGCATGTATATTAGAATGTTGTAGGTATTGATACAACGATCATTTGATGCATAGAAAAAGGTAATGGGTTCAAAGGTCAAGGTCACAGATGTGAAACAATACCGAAATGGTTAATTATCTCGAAAACTATAAACTTTTTGTATAGGCGTGTATATAAGAATGTTGTAGGTATTGATACAACAATCATTTTGGTGTATAGAAAAAGGTCATGGGTTCAAAGGTCAAGGTCACAGATGTGAAACAATACCGAAATGGTTAATTATCTCGAAAACTAAATTTTTTGTATAGGCATGTATATTAGAATGTTGTAGGTATTGATACAACAATCATTTTGATGTATAGAAAAAGGTCATGGGTTCAAAGGTCAAGGTCACAGATGCGAAACAATACCGAAATGGTTAATTATCTTGAAAACTATTAACTTTTTGTATAGGCATGTATATTAGAATGTTGTAGGTATTGATACAACGATCATTTTGATGTATAGAAAAAGGTCATGGGTTCAAAGGTCAAGGTCACAGATGTGAAACAATACCAAAATCATTAATTATCTCAAAAACTATAAACTTTTTGTATAGGCTTGTATATTAGAATGTTGTAGGAATTGATACAATGATCATTCTGATGTATAGAAAAAGGTCATGGGTTCAAAAGTCAAGGCCACAGATGCAAAACAATACCGAAATGGTTAATTATCTCGAAAACTATAAACTTTTTGTAAAGGCATGTATATTAGAATGTTGTAGATATTGATACAACAATCATTTTGATGTATAGAAAAGGTTATGGGTTTAAAGGTTAAGGTCACATATGCGAAACAATACCGAAATGTTAATTATCCCGAAAACTATAAAGTTTTTGTATAGGCATGTATATTAGAATGTTGTAGGTACCGATACAACGATCATTTTGATGTATAGAAAAAGGTCATGGGTTCAAAGGTCAAGGTCACAGATGTGAAACAATACTGAAATGGTTAATTATCTTGAAAACTATTAACTTTTTGTATAGGCATGTATACTAGAATGTTGTAGGTATTGATACAACAGTTATCATGATGAAAAAAAAAGTCATTGGGGTTTAGTATTTATGTTTTCGTTAAATCTATCAGCTAGCCATTAGTTATCAGGTGAGCGTATCAGGCCTATGGGCCTCTTGTTGCGTTTAATTTGGAAAAAATCGTAAAATATTTTTAAATTGCTTTAACTTGACTATATGACCAGATAATGACATGGGGTTTTCAGTTTTGACATATTCTTGTAATTACCTTCAAAATGGTGTCAAGGTCAATTATGAAGGTCATGACCTAATTTTTGACTTTTCTAATATTATTTATTATCTCGAAAACTATAAACTTATATAGGCATGTATATTGGAATATTGTTGGTATTGATATAACGATCATTTTGATATATAGATTAAGGTCATTGGTTCAAAGGTCAAGGTCACAGATGCGAAAGAATACTGAAATGGTTCATTATCTTGAAAACTATGAACTTTTTGTATAAGCATGTATATTAGAATGTTGTAGGTATTGATACAACGATCATTTTGATGTATAGAAAAAGGTCATGGGTCCAAAGGTCAAGGTCACAGTAGCAAAAAATACCAAAATCATTAATTATCTCGAAAACTATCAACTTTTTGTATAGGCATGTATATTGGAATGTTGTTGGTATTGATGTAACGATCATTTTGATATATAGATTAAGGTCATTGGTTCAAAGGTCAAGGTCACAGATGCGAAAGAATACTGAAATGGTTCATTATCTTGAAAACTATGAACTTTTTGTATAGGCATGTATATTAGAATGTTGTAGGTATTGAGACAACGATCATTTTGATGTAATGTATAGAAAAAGGTCATGGGTCAAAAGGTCAAGGTCACATTTGCAAATCAATACCAAAAAGGTTCATTATCTGGAAAACTATGAACTTTTTGTATAGGCATGTATATTAGAATATTGTTGGTATTGGTGCAATGATCATTTTAATATATAGATTATGGTCATTGGTTCGAAGGTCAAGGTCACAGATGCGAGTAGCAAGTTTCATAAATATCTAAATATCAACATCAGAGTTATTGCTCCTTAAATGTAGTATTTATTGTGTTTTTGTGCTGTAAACGGCCCAGGTGAGCGGTACAGGCCCTATTGGGCCTCTTGTTATGTTTTAATGTTTATTATACAGGTAATTTGTCATTTAAAATGTATAGAAGATGAGTATCATTTAGTATCATTTTGTACTTATTTGCAATACTTACAATATTATACGGCAAAAATACATTTCTTTAAAATATTTCAAAAATCTTACTTATCAGAAATTTATTATTCTTATGTCTTCAAAAGATATTACTGTTGTAAAACATTTAAGCATGTATATATATTATGCATTAAGAGAAAGGTCTACAAATATTGTCATTTAGAAATCTTTATTTAGTGTAAAAAATGTTATGTATTATTCACATTTTGTCATTTATATACCGCCATTGATTGTAACTTATTGTGATATGGGCCTCAGGCCTTTAGTCAATAAACATATATATAGTATTTTGTCAATGGCTAATGCAGGACCTCACACAAACAGATCACAATTTTTATGTTTTGATTTTAATTATTCAGGTATTTTGTCAATGGCTAATGCAGGACCTCACACAAACGGATCACAATTTTTATGTTTTGATTTTAATTATTCAGGTATTTTGTCAATGGCTCATGCAGGCCCTCACACAAACGGATCACAATTTTTATGTTTTAACTTTTACTATTCAGGTGTTTTGTCAATGGCTAATGCAGGACCTCACACAAACGGATCACAATTTTTATGTTTTAACTTTTACTACTCTGGTGTTTTGTCAATGGCTAATGCAGGACCTCACACAAACGGATCACAATTTTTATGTTTTGATTTAAATTATTCAGGTATTTTGTCAATGGCTAATGCAGGACCTCACACAAACGGATCACAATTTTTATGTTTTGATTTTAATTATTCAGGTGTTTTGTCAATGGCTCATGCAGGACCTCACACAAACGGATCACAATTTTTATGTTTTAACTTTTACTACTCAGGTGTTTTGTCAATGGCTAATGCAGGACCTCACACAAACGGATCACAATTTTTATGTTTTAACTTTTATTATACAGGTGTTTTGTCGATGGCTAATGCAGGACCTCACACAAACGGATCACAATTTTTATGTTTTAACTTTTATTATACAGGTATTTTGTCGATGGCTAATGCAGGACCTAACACAAACGGATCACAATTTTTTATCTGTACTGTAAAAACAGATTGGTAAGTATGATGTCTTGCAGGGGTTTATAATTATGTTTTGTAATGTTATGTTTTGTACCTTTTGCTTTCTATTAATTTTAATTTATTTTAACATTTTCATAGTCAAATTTTTAATTTTCACTTAAATTTTTTAAAAACCTGCTTGGTGTTTGACTTTGTGAAAAACCACAAGATTTTTATAGTAAAACCTCAATTCATCGCCACCATTTGTTCAGTCAAATTTTGGCGTTATAAAGAGGTTTGGGGATAAATTGGGGGAGGTGGATAAAGAAAAACATAAACAAAATGGATATTATGGACTTCAAAATAGTGTGGCGATAGGCAAGCTTGCAAAGTTGTCAAAGGGCATTATAACGAGGTTTTACTGTAATTATGAATGCCAGGGGCCCAATATCAGCCCCGGGTATGGTCTAATCTACTTGATAATACAGAATAAAAAAATCACAACCAATTTTAATTTTTTTGAGCACTTAGAAAATAAACTTATTTGGTCATAGCAATACTGATGAGGAATTAATTCCAAAATGGTTGTCTAGTGCTGTAAAATTAAAACTGGTATAATATGTAATAGAGCTGTTGTTATGTATTGCCATCGTAATTATAGTTTCCGAAGATTTGCTAATGGTAATATAGTAGAACAAAGCTTACATCACGAACCCTATTACAAAAACTCTTTAAAATCACTAGTGTATTGGTAGTGATTAAGCACATTGAACATGTGGTTTTGCCATGAACCACATACAAATCACTACTGACAGGTGATTTAATTCAGTTAATCTTCAATAGCACTGATACAAGGTCTTTTTCCTTTGTACAGTCCAACTTGCCTTAAAGGCTTCTGTATACCATAAGGGCCATTTGATTATAAAGGCCAGTATAATTGTATCCCAATTGTTCTTTATTCATATCATTTGAACCTGTATATAAAGACCACCTGCCCATAAAGGCCACTTTTACTAGATCCCTTGGGTGGCCTTTATAGACAGGTTTGACTGTATTTGTTACTTATTTGAGTAGATCTGATTATTAAGTCATTTTAGTGGTTCCAATCAGCGATTACGAAATTTTACCATTTCCCATCACTACATGTTGTATTTGAAAGAAGTGTGTTTATTATAATGGCCAATTTATTCCTGCATTTTAGGCTTGACGGAGCGCATGTTGTTTTTGGTTCTGTTGTGCAAGGAATGGATATTGTTAAGAAAATTGAACGATATGGAAATCCAACTGGAAGAACATACAAGACAATAACGATTAGTGATTGTGGCGAGCTTAAATGAACATTTAATAGGTCTTTCTCATTTATACCATCTGTGTGTAGCGTGAATTTAACAACTTTTTTATGTGCATACTACAATCATAAATAAAGATTACCGGTAGTTAAACCCAGTAAAGCATCAATTAGTTTTTTCTGGGCTCTTACATTTTAGATATATAATTTTGCATACTACGTACCATTTTGATTGATGTATTAAATGATGTTGGGGCCCCATCAAGGATGTTGGGCCCATGAAGAGTGTGGGGGCGACATAAAAGATGCCAAGTCCCATGAAGGATGATGGGCCCCATGGCATAATCTGGTTCATTCATGTGGAAGTTGGAATAACAAAATTTGACACATGCCAGCAATTATTGTCAGTTATAAATAACTTTTCATTATGGAGAATATTTGGACAATTATGCCGTTAGTATTTGGATATTGCTGGCTAATACTTGTATTTGGATTTGTAAAATCTTTTCAGCATTTTGATAAATATTAAGACTTAGTTATTTAAGATTCATATTAAAATGTAATAAAGATATTTTGAAAGAGATATTGCCCTGTTTTTAAGTTTTTCTTTACTTAAAGGCTTCTTCTTTAGTTAACTTTAGAGCTGTCATTGATGAGAATTTGACTATCAATATATTGTCTGAAAAATATATTGATATATCGAAATATCAGTAAAGTGATTAAAATATTTTTTTTTATTTTTTTTGGTTAAATCTTTTAGATTATTTACAACAAATATTTGACATGTCTGGTGTCATCTTAAATGTTTCCAATATAATATACACACTGTTTTGTAAGTTAGTTGGTTTTAAGATACATTAAAATAATGGGTTGTAATTATAATACATTTACATCCAGTTTTATCTATGTGTCATTGACTACTCCAACCTAAGCCATTAACTGGCGGCCATTTTTGTTGATATCAATACTCAAAAAATGTATCAATACATGTATATTGTATTAATAGTTTTTATGGATGATATATCATATCGATCTATCAATGATATCCCTAGTTAACTTTGTCCTGGATGGGCCTTGTGACAAGGAGTTAACTTTGTCTCGCATGGGGCCTTGGGACAGGGAGTTAACTTTGTCCTGGATGGGGCCTTGGGACAGGGAGTCAGCTTTGTCCTGCATGGGGCCTTGGGACAGGGAGTAAACTTTCTCCTGGATGGGCCTTGGGACAAGGAGTTAACTTTGCCCTGGATGGGCCTTGGGACAAGGAGTTAACTTTGTCTCGCATGGGGCCTTGGGACAGGGAGTTAACTTTGTCCTGGATGAGGCCTCGGGACAGGGAGTTAACTTTGTCCTGGATGGGGCCTTGGGACAGGAAGTTAACTTTGTCCTGCATGGGGCCTTGGCACAAGAAGTTAACTTTGTCCTGGATTGGCCTTGGGACAGAGAATTAATTTTGTCCTGGATGGGTCTTGGGAAAGGGAGTTAACTTTGTCTGGGATGAGGCCTAGGGACAGGAAGTTAACTTTGTCCTAGATGGGGCCTTGGGACAGGGAGTGAACTTTGTCCTGCATGGGGCCTTGGGACAGAGAGTTATCTTTTTCCTGGATGGGGCCTTAGGACAGGGAGTTAACTTTGTCCTACATGGGGCCTTGGGACAGGAAGTTAACTTTGTCCTAGATGGGGCCTTGGGACAGGGAGTTAACTTTGTCTTTGATGGGGCCTTGGGACAGGGAGTTAATTTTGTCCTGGATGAGGCCTTGGGACAGGGAGTTAATTTTGTCCTGGATGAGGCCTTGGGACAGGAAGTTGACTTTGTCCTAGATGAGGCCTTGGGACAGGAAGTTGACTTTGTCCTAGATGAGGCCTCGGGACAAGAAGTTAACGTTTACCAGCATGGGGCCTTAGGAAAGGGAATTACTAGTAACTTTGTCCTGGATGAGGCCTCAGGATAGGAAGTTAACTTTGTCCTGCATGGGGCCTTGGAACAGGGAATAAACTTTGTCCTGGATGAGGCCTTGGGAGAGGAAGTTAACTTTGTCCTGCATGGGGCCTTGGAACAGGGAATAAACTTTGTCCTGGATGAGGCCTTGGGAGAGGAAGTTAACTTTGTCCTGCATGGGGCCTTGGGACAGGGAGTTAACTTTGTCTTTGATGGGGCCTTGGAA
Organism: Anadara kagoshimensis; assembly: GCA_021292105.1. Lineage (NCBI taxonomy): Eukaryota > Metazoa > Mollusca > Bivalvia > Arcoida > Arcidae > Anadara > Anadara kagoshimensis. The sequence goes on along the minus strand of CM037870.1, from coordinate 1,875,614 downwards.
CAGGGAATAAACTTTGTCTTTGATAGGGCCTTGGAACAAGGAATAAACTTTGTCCTGGATGAGGCCTTGGGAGAGGAAGTTAACTTTGTCCTGCATGGGGCCTTGGGACAGGGAGTTAACTTTGTCTTTGATGGGGCCTTGGAACAGGGAATAAACTTTGTCTTTGATAGGGCCTTGGAACAAGGAATAAACTTTGTCCTGCATGGAGCCTTGGAACAGGGAATAAACTTTGTCCTGGATGAGGCCTTGGGACAGGGAGTTAACTTTGTCCTAGATGAGGCCTTGGGACAGGAAGTTAACTTTGTCCTGCATGGGGCCTTGGGACAGAAAGTTAACTTTGTCCTAGATGGGGCCTTGGGACAGGGAGTTAACTTTGTCTTTGATGGGGCCTTTGGACAGGGAGTTAACTTTGTCCTGGATGGGGCCTCGGAACAGGTCCTAGTCAAGATTCTTTCAATCTTTCGAGTGAACTGACAAATTTTCGATTCCAATTCTTCTGTAAGTGCCTACACCATAGGATCTTTTATGAATGAGATACAACCCGAAGTGGTTAGAGTATTATGCAGGAGTTGAGTGGAATAATAGAAGTTTAGGCCCCAGTCAAGATTCTTTCATGCAAACTGAGAGATTTTTCTCTCACTAGGATCTGTCCTAAATGAGATTCATCTGAAAGTGGTGAGAGGCAGTGTGATCTGCAAGCACAGTTAATTTGCAGGAATTAAGTGATGTTTTAGACCCCAGTCAAGTTTCTTTCACACGAACTGCAAGATTTTTTTGTTCCTGTGAATCAAATTCACAAGAATCTCATTTCATGTGACTTTCACATAATTTTCACACAAATTTCATGTGAAATTCTGAGAACAAAATTTGCCTCTGTAACTTGTATAAAAAAATGAAAAAAAAATCAATTGTGGAGAACATCCTGGTCAAGTTTGATAAAGAAGCAGACTGCAAAACAGCTTTAGGTTCTTCAGAAGAGACCTTAAAAACTGATGCACCGAGTCATGGCGGGCATAGCGCATGTTATCAAGACAATGAAAAAATCATTAATTATGAAGAACATCCAGGTCAAGTTTGATAACTAGGCAGACTGCAAAACAGCTTTAGGTTCTTCAGAAGAGACCTTTAAAACTGATGCCCCGAGTCATGGCAGGCATAGCACATGTAATCTATCAAGACAATGAAAAAAAATTAATTATGGAGAACATCCAGGTCAAGTTTGATAACGAGGCAGACTGCAAAACAGCTTTAGGTTCTTCAGAAGAGACCTTTAAAACTGATGCCCCGAGTCATGGCGGGCATAGCACATGTAATCTATCAAGACAATGAAAAAAAAACATTAATTATGGAGAACATCCAGGTCAAGTTTGATAACGAGGCAGACTGCAAAACAGCTTTAGGTTCTTCAGAAGAGACCTTTAAAACTGATGCCCCGAGTCATGGCGGGCATAGCACATGTAATCTATCAAGACAATGAAAAAAAAATTAATTATGGAGAACATCCAGGTCAAGTTTGATAACGAGGCAGAGAACAAAACAGATTCAGGATCTACCTAGTGGTAAACATATTTGTGTGATAAGATGGAAAAAAGAAATTAAATGCAAGTTACAAAAAATGTCTTTTGCAATGTAAAATCACTTTGTTTACATATTGTTTCAGGGATATAATTTACATACCAGAAGCAGCAAATAAAAATTGATGTTTATATGCATATGTAGTAGGGGGCCTTAGCGATTGAGTGGTCTAGGGGGCCTTAGCGATTGAGTGGTCTAGGTTGCCTTAGCGATTGAGTGGTCTAGGGGGCCTTGGCGATTGAGTGGTCTAAAGTGCACACTTATGGATCACAATGCTTCTCACCATTTTCAGAATCTAGCTCGGACAGATCCTAGTGTGAAAAAGTTTGTCCATTTGCGAAAGGGGGTGTGATTTTCTTGGGGTACTTAGGTTTTCTCCGCCATCTAAGATCTGACCGCCTTTATATAAGTGACTGGAGAGTAAAACAGGATTAACATCATTACTTTACTTCATTTCTCCAACTTAATCAAGTATGCCAGGCTGAGGTTGATTGGTAAAGTCATTGTACTATGCTTAGTCTGTTTAAATTGCTTCTAACTGCAAGCATTCACTGTAGCGGCCAATGTGCATGGTTGCATACTCTTTTTCCAACTCTACAGAGGTTTTTAGCATGCACTGAGACATAGGACCTCGGTTTGTAGTCTCATATGAAAGACTACTGAGTAACAACATTTTTACAGCTCTAGTATAGATGGGAGATGAGAATCATCTCGGATAATTTCAAAGTCTTGAGTGAGGTTCCAACACACAGTCCTTGACTTCAAAAACCAGTGACAGTACCACTTGGCCATGACCGCCCCATTGGAGCTTGTCCTGGTGTGATGGATACTTATCAAAAGTAAAATATATAACAGATTGGTCCATTAGTATAATGAAACTAATACAGCAGCAGAATCAGGATGGTATAGAATTGAATATTAATGTCAATGTTCAATAAAACTTGTGAAAATTGAATTATTCTTAAATGACCAATAAAACTTAATTCAATATCACCTAGGCAGGTATGGCTGTCTAAACAGAAAGGGGTTATCCTTCCAGAGCACCCAGTCTCTATTTCCTGGTGGAAGTTCACATGTTTAACTTCATTGCCAGTTTTGGAAGTTTTCACTTTGATTCTGTGATTTATAGGACATTCATTGGTATGTTTGTTTGTGTTTGACTATGTAACAGAAAAGAGAAAAATGCAAGGTCAGACCAGGGAACAAACCTGGGACCTCCTGCACTGTAGGCGAGTGCTCTACCACTGAGCTACCCAGACCGCTACAACTACAAAGGCTCCAAGACGCTAAATTTCTCCTTGGGACCAACCTGGTTGGTCACTTCACAGGGTTCGACGAGCCCCAAAATGTAACAGGAAAGAGAAAAAATGCAGGGTCGGACCAGGGATCGAACCCGGGACCTCCCGCACTATAGGCGAGTGCTCTACCACTGAGCTACCCAGACCGCTACAACCATAAAGGCTCCAAGAAAGGGCTAAAACAGACATGCATTACTTATTTTACACCATGGTACTTAGAAGTAATGTGAGGATCCTTACTTACTTAGTCCTCTTCGTGCCTGGGGCACATAAGGCCCACATGTGAGGATCCTAGGTCATATAAAATAAAAGGAAAGTGTCTTCAAATGAGCTAATCAAAAAAATCTCAATCAAAACCTTTATCATCTCTGGTTTAAATAGGGGTGTTCATCTAGTCTGCCATGATGAATTTGTCTACACGTCAGAAAGTACCTTCACAGTTGATTAGACACTCTCTAGCAATCTAGGTTGCATCTATATAATAAAATATGAAATAATAATAAATAAAAGTTACATAATTTAAATATTTACAATAATTACAAGTTCCTGTGTTCTTGGCAAGACCGTTCTAAATGGACTGTATATGACCTACAGCTATCTGTAAATCTCATTTGTGGTTCTCCCAGCAGCAGGGGAAACTACAAAAATACAAGTAGATTTCAAATTCAGTTGCATTTAAATTTTAATATATTTAATTATTATGTTCTTAATATGTTTTTATCGTTTTATTTTGAAACATTAAAGGCATTCTGAATGATTTTGGTTGTATTTTGTAAAGCTGTAATAAGTTCCGATGTCTTCAAATCTTTATTTTAGTCATTACCTCATGTCAATTTCTTAGGGAAAATGGCGGACAGAAGACGACGTCGTCGCCAGTCTGATGGAGAAAGTGATGAAGAACAAACGGAGGCTGGCACTGTGCCAGAAAATAAACCCCGTATAAGTGAATGTGTATGTTTTAAAACATATATTCTATGATAAGTTGAACTCTTTGCTTTAGAATTCTATTTATTTCACGTTTCATGCGTGACTTCTTCTAACTGATGAATCAGAAATCTTAGCCCCTTCCACCGGCATGATTCATTGTAACATAATTTGTAAACAGTAGTGCAAAATGTAGTAAATAAAGATTGAAACATTAAAAAAATCACCTTTTTCTACATGATAAATAGAAATTCCATGTTTCTGCATTTAAATCCTCAAATTGAGACATAAATATGTAGAAATTATTACTGCTACAGTGTAGAACATGGGTTGACTTGTAAAGAAGTTGTTTACCTTGTTGCAACTGCCTCAGTTCAAGATGTGTCTAAGATAATATGGTGTGGTTGTTAAGAAAAAGCAGCAGACCACTAGGGCTGGCTATCGCTACTGAAATTTAATATCGATTATCGTTTTTATGCCGATAACTATCAATACATATCGGAAAAATAATTTGCATGGAGAAAAGTCTTAATACGTTGTATCTAAATCCCTCAAATCATGTCATATGAATTTTTTTCAAATGACCATGTGCTAAACTAGAGGCTTAAAAGACTGAAGCTTATCTTAATCATGCATACGCTTGAAGTACTTCTCCTGTAATAAGGGGCGCTCAAGCATCTGAAGGATTTCGCATCATTTCAGAGGTGCCCAAGAATTGATGACGTACTTACCTGTATGTACAAATGCACATGTTATGACAATTGGAGCTTGTTAAAATAAATATAAATAAAAACAAGTAGGGCATCATTTTATATAATCTATCTTTTAATTGTTTTTCTGAAGTTTTGGATTTTCTATTTGAAAAATCAATATCGATTATCGTGGGGAGTAGCCCATCGAATGGTATATCAATATACCGATATATTGTGCCATCCCTACAGACCACTTCTTTCTAATTTTAGCCTAATATAGATTGTGTTCTTTGTCAAACCTTTGGAAGCCTTATCTTTTTTCTATATTTCTTAAGAGAAAATCCCAAATTCCTAGTGAAAGGATTTGTTTTGAAATTTCATGAGATCCTGTTAATGAGACTTTTAGATTGGTTACATATTGCGGGTAATTCCACATGAATTTGACACAAATTTTTCAACACACCAGTTTACAGATTGTTGTGTTGGAATATTGGACTTTGTATAGTTTGGTTTTAAGAAATATAAACAGAAGTTATCTATGGTGGAAACTTTGCTTTCATGGCTACAAAAAAGCTGTGTTGTCTATGTGTATTTTCTGTGCAGACTGGCTCTGCAGCAGCCCCTTCTATTTTTCAATGACTAATCTACTTTTTATTAACTTGCATAAGATTGCTTCAGTTTACCATAAATAATAGAAACACTTGGGATTTTATAAAGGGATCTTTAATAATGAATATATGTACCTAAATCTTTAGCTACTTTAACAACATAGTTGTTGACGATGACTGGTTTGCCATCTGTAACTTCCAACAGTGTATTCACTGGGTCCTTCGGAAGAGACCTTAAAAATTGATGCCCCATATCATGTCGAGCATGGCATGTAAAAAAATCCTCCCTGCACATGGCCCTGAGTGCATTGCAAAGGTTAAAATTTCTGCCCCTTCACATATAGCAGGTGACATCTTGATATAAGTGAAATATTCTTGACAGGGATGCAAAACTCTGTACAATTAATTAATCCATGGATAAGAAAAGTTAAAAAAACTTGCAGTTTTCCACTTATTGATTGTCAATACTTAACTACTTACAAAACTAGAATGCCCTATTTAAATGTCCCAATTAAAAGATTTTAGTTAAGAGGAAATGCTCATTTGATTTTGGATTGCCCACAGACAGTATTTTTGTGGAACAAAATTATTATTTTGCTGTCACTGGCACACCATTAACAGACCCTTCTTGAATAAACATGATATAGGGGCCTCTATCAAGATGAACACTGATATAGGGGCTCTATCAAGATGAACACTGATATAGGGGCCTCTATCAAGATGAACACTGATATAGGGGCCTCTATCAAGATGAACACTGATATAGGGGCCTCTATCAAGATGAACACTGATATAGGGGCCTCTATCAAGATGAACACTGATATAGGGGCCTCTATCAAGATGAACACTGATATAGGGGCCTCTATCAAGATGAACACTGATATAGGGGCCTCTATCAAGATGAACACTGATATAGGGGCTCTATCAAGATGAACACTGATATAGGGGCCTCTATCAAGATGAACACTGATATAGGGGCCTCTATCAAGATGAACACTGATATAGGGCCTCTATCAAGATGAACACTGATATAGGGGCCTCTATCAAGATGAACACTGATATAGGGGCCTCTATCAAGGAATTACCAAAATGAAAGCATACTATACCTGTAGATTTAAACTCTTTTAAATGGAACAGTGGGGCAGTGAAACACGTTGCCTCCAGAAAACCACAGAGAACTTCAGGTGCCAGGTGAGTGGTCTGCCTGTGGACCACCCGGCCCTGTCTGTGTAAAGTAATAGTACATGGTTGATTTTAACTATATATAGAGGATTTTAACTGCCTCATGAGTCATGGCATCCTATATAGGATCCTACCCAGTACTAGGAAGAAGATTACACTGATCAATCTATTATTCTGTTGCACTGACTACTAGTATATGTACAATTTTTTAACTTAAACAATCATTTTACTTTGTATTTCAGGAAAGTGAAAGTGAACATCATGATGCAGGTATGTCAATTAATTTTTTATCACCAAAAAATTTTGCCAATTTTATTATTTTTTCACCACTTTGATTATAAATTCACATTTTGTTAAAATGGTGACTTGCAGCAGAAACAATGGGTTTTAAATCTTAAAAAGTTGGAAATCAATCGCATGTATGTTACAGGAGGCCAGGAGAAAACACCTAATAAAGTACAGTTCTTCACTGAGAACCCTTGCTGAGGTTTCGAATTCAGCCCTCACGTTCATGGGTAAAAAGCAAGTGTTCTACCACAAGGCTTAAAGATAGGAACCAGAAAATCTGGCAGTAAATAACTATTATATCTATATATAAACACAACAACTACCTCAGTCTTGCTACATGTATATCTATGTTATCACACAAAATGCACACTGAAAAGGGTTTGAATTTAAAAGCATCTTGCCTAAAAATGTAATACATGTATTCAGTTGTTGGGTTTTTTTTCCAGACGTAGATTTGTCAGAGTACGAGAGTGCTAATGAAGATAAAGGCGAAGATAAAGGTGAAACAGAGGTTAGAATTCAACTGAATTATACCCCTGCTTTGAAGAAGGGGGTATACTGCCTTACCTCTGTCATTCCATTCCCAAAGATTTTTGTAATAGGTTTCTCAGAAACTACTAAACACAGCCACTTGAAATTTTATATGCAAATGCAATATGAGGTCCCATACCACAAATACCAATTTCAAGTCTGCCAAACATCCACTTCCTGTTTCCTGACTTTATTTTTATTTATCAACATTTATGGTCAATGGTTGAAAAAAAATTTGTAACAGTTTTCTCAGCAGCTACTAATAACAGCCACTTGGAATTTTGTATGCAAGTTCACTATGGGTTCCCATGCGGCTAGTACCGATTTCAAGTCTGCCTGACATCTATTCACATTTTTTGGAATTATTATTTCATGGTATAGTCTTGGTAAAAACCATAATTTAAAAGATAACTATTTAAGTGCAGTGGTTTGACAGAAAAGGTATAGACTTATATTCTAGTAATGAATTGATTTTGGCATATATGTATAGGTGACCAAAAAGAAAGAAGAGAAGGAAGAAGAGGAAGAAGAAGAATCGGAAGAGGAGGAAGACTCTGAAGAGGAAGACACTGAGGATGATGATGATGATGATGAAGCAGAGACGTACGATGGTGATGATGTTACCGTGAAGATGATTTTGATTCTTGTAGTTTTGTTGATGAAGAACGTCAAAGTGGGGATGGAGAGGTTTGTGGCTACATTACAGTCAAGCCTGTCTATAAAGGCCACTCAAGGAAACCAGTTAAAGTGGCCTTTATAGGCATGTGGATTTTATATACAGATTCAAATAATATGAATTAAGAACAATTGCAATACAATTCTACTGGCCTTTATAAGCTGGTGAACTTTATATAGAGGTGGCCTTTAAGGCAGATTAGACTGTAATTTCATTCAGAGGGCCTTGTTTGCTGAGTGATCTAAAGATCACAGTGCCTTTCGCTGTTTAGGTTAAAATCCCACTCAGGACAGATACTAATGAGAGAATGTTTGTCAATTGACTTACAGAGGTTAGTGGTTTTCTCAAAGCACTTGGGTTTCCTCTAATGTTCATGAACTGACCACCTCGATATAGGCGAATGAATCTTAACTGGAAGGAACAACACCATTAATCATGTCCATTCATTAATCTGTTTAAGTCTTATTTTCATGTTGAAAATCAGTATCAACACTCATCCTTTCAGTCATTGAACTTAGTGACTTGATTTGATTTACAAGTGAGCTGCACCATCTTGTGTAAGACTTTTCTAAGACCAAAAAATATATACATGCATTTCTGCTATACTCTTGGAAAAATTACAGTTGACAGGTAGGCATATTTTATCAAATTAATTTTTACATCGTCCATATGGGCAAGGATGCCGTTTTAACAGTGTTTGTCAAAGTAGTGTCTTTAGGTCAGGCATAAAAATTTAGGGTCTGTCGGGTTAGCGGAAACACACTTTGTTTAGTCCCATTATTTCCATCAATGAAATAATGGTTTTACGTTTAACTTTTATGTCTCGTTTAGGAGCAGCCAGAACAAGATGGAGACTTGGATGATGATGAAGATAAGAAGAATCCAGCCTATATACCCAGAAAAGGAGCGTTTTATGAACATGACATGAGGATTGCTGCTGAAATTGAAGAAAGTATAAGTAAGTTTCCACTAAAGAATGTGACGAGTAATGAGTTCAAAGTGGATGTTCTTTATATCAAGTTTGACTATAATACCAGAACAATATGTAGCGTCTGCCCAAGAGTAGAAGGTCATAGGATTTGAACCCTGATCATACTTACAGCTTTAAAATTTGTGATGCTGCTTTCTTGCCTTGGGGACAAGCAGTTTTTACCCCATTTCGTCCACTAAAATTTTCGTAGTTTCTTCAAATGTTCGGTTACCCCGTAATTACTTTAGACAGTAGAACTTACAAAATAATTAAATGACAGTCAAAAGAAATATGGCAAATTAAAGTCAATAACTAAATAGCAACTGCTTCGAACAGAGTAAGAAAAGTAACACTGGATTATGAAGTGGGTCTCTTGAATTTTGAAAACGTTAACCCCATAAAGTTCAATATATATGAACATGAACTAATTGTGTAATGTAGTAGTTTGAAAACACAACGTACACTTAAATAGGAGAATTTTCAGGGTGAAATTAAATTATAGCTCCCATCAGATCACATATTTTATGAAAAAATCCTGCACTTGTCTGTGTTTTCACATTTTTGCATTTAGTTTTACCGATACTTCCAATGCAAATCTCTCGCTCTCTCTCTTTCTCTCTCTCTCATCTCTCTCTCTCTCTCTCATGCTTACGGTTTTAAGCATTAGTTGAGAACTATTTTGATTAAATTTTGATTTAGTTATTATTATCACAATATTATTAATGATCATAATTTTAAAACAAACCATTGTTGAACACAGTCACTTTAAAAGTTTAAATTTTTGGTTTTTTTTAAAAGAATTTATCAACATGATAAAAAACTTTAATTGATGTTGTCAAAAATTAAATAATAACTAGAACACATGCATTAATGTGTAAAATCTTTGTTTTAATGTGCAACGTTACGCTAAGTATGGTCTAAGGGAGGTATTGCGCTGTCGTAAAGTTAAGGACACGTTACGATGACTACCTTATAAGACTGTTTCGAGTTACCGATTTTATTCTACGAGTTTCGTAAGTAGGCGTTAAGTATTCGTAACTGTTAAGAGAGCTTCGATTTACCCACCAGATCTTTATGAAACTTCACAGGGACCATCTGGGCGCAGTAGATATGATTGGCTATTTGTATATTGCGATTGATAATGCAATAACATGCACATATTTGGGGTTTTCCCAAGGGGGGTTTCTTTAGGAAGACTTTTCAAACACAGTTTTATACAATTTCTGTAATAACTTGTTTATTTAGTTATTTGCAGACCTAAAAGAAATTGTGGAAAGAGGAAATAAATGGCTACATGATTGTTATCGGGAGGATCAGCAAGCTCCAAAATCACGGGAGGAACTAGTAGCCGTATGGTTATGATATACGACAGTATGACAAACCTCCTGATGCACCACCAAGGTCAAATAGACCCAGGTCAGTACCTTCTCACGGTCATATAGTATCTATAAACCTTTGTTCTAAAATAAGATAAAGCTAACTAAACACAAGAAAATTATTTGTTTTTCCTAGCCATCCACATTTATCTGTATAGGTCACTAATACTTAACTGGGTTTTCATCTAAAATAGTGTTTTATTTAAAAATGTATTTTTCCCAAATTTTTCCAAAAATTACAAAAATACTGTTTTCAAGAAAACATTAGATGCATACTTTAAAAACATGTTCTGCAAAGATTTCAATGTTTCAATTCTATGAATGAAATTTGGCATAATGATTATAATATAACCCATGGCAAATATATAAATTGAAGTGTCATATATAGATTTAGATGGCAGTGTATGTGTGATTCCCTGCCTAGTATAAACAGTCAAACCTGCTTAAAGGTCACCTCTTAAAGGCCAGTAAAATATTATTTCAGTTGCTCATTCATGTTATTTGAATCTGTATCAAAGGGCCACTTTCTCATAAAGGCCACTTTTACTGGTTTCCCATGGATCGCCTTTATAGACAGGTTGACTTTACAGTAAAAACCTGTATTAAAGACCACCAAGGTGGTCCCAAGAAACATGGACTATATGTATTGTCATAATACTGCAAATAAATGATATATTGTTTTTTTAGGGTGAGAAGAACTGAAGATCGTCCAAAATTCAGTGATTTCCTGCCAGAACGTTCAGAACGTGTAAGATCATCACCTCAAAAAGACTTTGTGTCAAATCGTAACGAGCGATCAGTTAACTCGCCTCATAGAGATTTCACACATGAACGTGACAGTTATTCGCCCAGATATCAACAACAACAACAGCAGTCGTATAGACATGATAGAGATGACAATGATTATTATCCACCCAGGTACAATTCACAAAGAGATCAGGGTTATGACAATGATCGATCATCTAGATATTCATCTCAAAGTGATTTTGTGGAACGAAAAAATAATTATAATAATGCTAAGAGCCGAGGTGATCGTGATAGATTTACAAGGTATAGAGGAGGAGACAGCAATCGACGAGGAAGAGGTGGGCGTGGCAGTGATAACAGGCGGCGGAATAATTACTCTGACGGTAATGATAGTGGGAGGGGTCCTAGGAAATTCCCTCCCAGATTTCAACGCCAGCAATCACCAAAACAGTTTAATAATTATAATAATGACGGTTATGAATATGATACACAAGGTAATATACCGAATGTTTCGTCATCAGAACAAACTGTTGATCATCAAAATCTACCAGCGCCAGATTCATTCAATTTAAAACAGGATGAGTTCCCTACCTTCTCTCCAAGTGGTGATAGGAATGTGGATAATAACGATGATATTAATAAAGAAAATGTGAACATAGTAATTCAGAGTTCAGGTGACCGAAAATCTTATTCTAAAGAAAGGAAAAGCAAACTAACGGGCAGGACACGTGTACAAGATTTTGTTGCAAATGCTGTAGAGCAGGGCATTTCTAATCTACGGTTAGAAGATAGTGGAGAACAAGGTGACCGGCAAGGTGAGTTCACCATTATGGAAACCAATAGATTTGTGTGAATGGCCTGAATTGTATTTTATGTACATATATGTTTTATGCCCTTAAATATGATGATAGGGTATATTGTAAAGGGTCACAAAAATGTCATTTGGCACTGAAAACTTGCGACTAAAAAAAATTCTAGTAATTTCTGGAAATTGGAGTTGAAACCCATTTTTTAGGCTGTATAATATATATAAAGTGAAATATCAACTTCCTCCAATTCATGATGGTATCTAGTGTTGTACATTTGTTTAAAAATTGCTTCTCCATTTTGTGGCAAAAATGGAAAGATAACGTTATGGCCTCATGTGCCTTCTGGCGAGGAGAGCATTTAGGTTAAGGTTAAGGATTTTGTTGTTATGAAAGTGACAGTGATCAGGAGAAATCATTAAGCTTACTATCAAAGTTTACCCAAACACAGTCCTAGTCTCAGAGAATAATTGGCAAGTATGCACTGGGATTGGTTGAAGAAGCCCTGGTGTGCAATGTTGAAACTTCCAATATAAGATAATTCAATAATTTGATCTTTATCATACACAATCTTATCCATTATAGGTGGGCATATTGATGATAAACCCAAATCACAATCAGAAGGTAGTAGAAAGAACTACAACAGTCAAGTCAATACAGCTAGTCAAATCCAGAAACAGGATTTATCCCAGCAGGGCAAGCCTAAACGGTACTCCTCACAACGACAACGTAATGTACCCGATACGGTCAGTTATCAGGATTCCGTACCTGTAGAGGGAGCTGCTAATTACTACAATCCAGCTTTAGCCAAAGGTACAGTCGATTCCGCTTTAATTGCATATCGGTTATTTGCATATTTTGGTTAATTGCATAATTTTTCTCTGCACTGATTCATTTCCTAATAATATCTTTGTATGTATATTGATGTAGCAAAATGATAATTCAGCAATAACTTATTTATTTATTCAACCTCTATAAGCTGATGCATCCATACAGTGGTGGCATTTGTGGCCCTCTGGTTACTGTAGCTAGTAATTGTTCTGGTGAGAATATAATATATAAAATCAGATGCAGGGGAAATGAACTGTGCAAAAGGAACATGTTTCCATGACCAGAATCCAATTGACAGATCGCCAGCCACACCCACAATGTTTTGACAAAAGCTCGGCATGCTTGAATTACACACAAAGAGAATGAAATCTTGGCCTGAATTGTGCCATTTAATGACGTCACTGACATTAGTACGTCATTAGTTGCCACGACGCTGCTTTGGTACCGTGATGGCGGCCAGTGTCAGAACGTAAAATGCATGGCTGGAGATATATCAGTTGTCAGAGTTCCATAATGTTTTCATTTTCGACAAGAATATCCACGAGTATAGTTTGAGTTGTTAATGTTACATTTATACATTGGATTTTCACTGATCATGAATAAAATTTATGAATAAAAATGCAGAAATACAGCTTATCTGCCAATATCTGGAGCTCTGTATATCAAATTGTTCAAGATTTACTATTTGTTTGCTATTGTGATATGTAAATATTTATATTAACAATATGACTGTATCTCTCTTCAATGAAGCACGCAGAAGCAATTTATTGCAATTCCCGTTGATAGACAATTGGGGTCATGACCCTTGATGTGTATGACTTTTCCTGCAAGGTAAGGTCATGTCCCCCACAAGATGATGTTATGTGATTGTCTTTTGATTATGGCGTCACTTAAGGTCATGTTATCATGTGAGATACGCCAATCTCACATGGCAAAACACCTCATCTTACATGAGCAGGTATGGAAGAAATAATGTCAAGAGTTGAAACAAATATGGGTACAAAATATTTATTGAAAGAAAGAATAATAAATATACGAAATGACATTTCTGCTAATGGTATTTCAAGATGTATATTGTAATGCAAGATAGTGTGGTGTGTGCCAAATTCAAAAGCCCTTCATCGAATTTTGCATGCACCTACTTCTTGAAATACCATGATCAGAATGTCATTTCTTAAATAAACATTTGCTTTTATTGTGTCGTTATTTTCTCTTTTATAAGGATATAATCCTCCTAATCCAGTGACAACTAGCAGATACCAACAAAAAACTGCAGATCCTCAGCCAAAGACACCTACAACACCGACATTTCCTCCCCTCCACAAGCTAGACCTATGCTTCAAGCACCTATAGCTTACCCATTACCAGGTATATATATAAAACACATGTACTTATGATGTAAATGTTATATAACACAACTTAACAGCTTTTTGACTGGATTTTAGAAATAAAATTAGTTAAAAATCAGACACAAAAATAATAACTGCAGTAGTATTGTTAAAGTTTAAATTTAAAAAATATACACTAAATTAATATTAATACTGAATTTGAGAAGAAAAAAAAAAGAAAAAAATTTGATACAAAAATAATAACTGCAGTGGTATTGTTAATATTTGAATTAAAGAAATCCACTTAATTAATATTAATACTGGATTTGAGTAATAAAAAAAAAATAGAAAAAAAAATCAGATACAAAAATAATAACTGCAGTGGTGAATATTGTTAATATTTGAATTTTAAAAAAATCCACTTAATTATTTTTAATACTGGATTTTAGAAGAAGAAAAAATTGGTAGGAAAATAATAATTTCAGTAGTATTGCAGTGTTCTGCCCAGGCCGCGCCCTTGCGCCATTGGCGCTAAATAAATGCAAATGGCGCATAAATATCCCCACAAATGGGCCGTTCGGCGCGCTGAAAAAGTTAGCCGATCTAATAAAATTTAGAACATTTGAATTCATAAATTTGCGTCGACGAAACTTGTCCGTCTTTTTGTTTACATTCGTTTTACAAAGCGTCTAGTTCCATACCAACCAAGCGTCTAAGTGATCTCATTTCGTAATCTCCTTTCTAGAGAGTTCCGATCGCTGTTTTGATTGGTGTTTGCCAATCGGTATCCTGTGACGCTTTGCTTCACCGCTCTTTCCAAAATGGCAGACGGCAAAAGAAAATGAAGTCTTTATTAGATTTCTTTCAATCGCCGGCTTCAAAAGTTAAAAAAAACAAGCCCATATAATGAAAAAAACGCATCGTGTACACAGGATGTGAGCCCCGATAAACCAGGGTGTAGTAGCGAGGTAACTTCTTCCCTCCAAATGCAAAATGCATCCCCCACCCACGTCATGTCAACTGCATCTGATACCGTCGAAAAAACTGCGACAGTCGCAGATACCAGTGATAAAGGGAAGAAAAAGGAAATCAGATCCTTTCAAAAAAGATGGTTAACTGAATTTACTTTATAAAAACTTGGTTGGTATGGCCCATAAAATTTGAGAATGGCCCTTATTTTCTTGGCTCAATGGGCCCTGTGGCCCATAGTTTTTGAAGACTGGGCAGAACACTGGTATTGTTAAGGTTTAAATTTAAAAAATCCACTAATATTAAGAAAGTATGTAAGCCAGGGTTTTGTCCTGCATTCCAGTGTTAACCATTTCATTTGTTAGTTTGCTTGTCTTTATTGAGGACTTTGTTTCCAAATTGGTACAATTCAGTATACTGATTTTTTATCAACACTCCTAGTACATGTACTCAATTTTCCAATCATGACACTTTTGTATACCCAGCACATTCTACTGCACTCAAATACACCATCAGCATATTGTAGCACAGTCAATTTCACCATCTGCACACTCTAGTGTACTTGAGTATACCAGCATCAAATTCTAGTACATTCAGATTCATTGTACTGATATGTACTCTAGTAGTCTAGTACTCTGAAATAGACTATCAGTACTATCAGTACATTCTTTTAAAAACAGATCAAAAACACAACCATGAAATTTAGTTTAAATTCCAAGAATGAAACATTTTATTGAGAAGGTTAAAAAGCAAGAATTAGTTAGTATTATCATAACTAATCACACTGCTTTACTTTATCCCTACAGTATCAGCCGCAGGTATTACGAGTCCCCCAAGAGGAATGCCTAATCCACAGCGGCTCCCTAACCCCCCTCAAGTGTTTCAGCCTACAGCAGCAGCGGTGTCCCTGTCAACAGCTGTTCCCATGGTAGCACCCCAGTATATAAATAATGGTGTTTTATATGGTACCACACCAGCACCATATCAGGTACCGCCTGGTCATATACCACCGCCAGCACCTGTACCGATACAAGGGTTCCCGTCACCACCAGATGTAACGGCGGCACCACCTCCACAAAGGCCCTCTCAGGTAAGTGAATAAATGGGAAAAACGATGTTAGTCTAGTAACCACAGCATCACCACCATCAAGACCATATCATGTGAGTTAATGGGTCTGCTACTTTTTCAGATTTGTATAAGGTTTGTCACCTTTTTCCACAAAGTTTACATTTTCTGACTAAATATTACTCCATACTTGCTGACCACTTTAAAAAATGTAATGTGTCTTTTACTTGAACATTTACTGCTTAAGTGATAAATGAGAGAAGGTTTTGAAAAATAAACCAGGCCCCGGTTTCACAATCATCCCTTAGCTAAGATTTTCCTTAATTTAAATCTTGCAAAATTTCAAATATTTATAATTTTGTTAATTTTCAAGATATTGAAGAATTTAAGGTGTCATTTTTAAGACCACTTCTAGATTAAACATTTGCATTTAGTTTTAACAATAATATTCATTAGTAGTTCCAAAAAAAGATTACCAAAATTTGCTAAATTTAAGTTAAAGAAAATCTTAACTAAGGAATGACTGTGAAACCGGGACCAGAACTGTAGCTAAATATGTTAATCAAATTGCTAACCATCTCCAGTTTGATTGGAGATGTTTATCTTGATGGTAACTGTGAAATCATGAAGTTTTTTTTTTACTAAAACACTTTAAACATATTTTTACAGCCACCATTCAGAAGTGGAACAACATATTATTCACCTGAACTCCAGTATCAGGGAAAACATCGGTCGCCGGTCAGACGTCCAAAGGCGGCTATACCTATTGTAAATCCACAGGTTTGTATATATAGTAACATTAACCTAACTTGCAATCATAAATAACTAGAGAAATTTATATTTGCCATGAGTTATATTAAAAGCATCATGTCTAATTTGATTCATAGAATTTAAGTTTTTGCATTATATGAAAATAATAATTGAACATATTGAATAATATCTAAATATATGTAAGAAACTTTGATTTTCTTGAAAACAATTTTTTGGGGATTTTTATTTATTTTGGGGGAAAATATAAAATGTGGAAAAATATATTTTACAAGATAAAACACTATTCATGCTTTAAAACAATCATCTTTAGCAAATTGATGTTCAGCAATTTAATTTCATGAACATTTTCAGTTTGCAATGATATGACTACCATAGTTTCAAATCAGTTATGATAGGGGGCATCCCTATATTTTTCCAAAATAAATTGAAATGTGGCATAATAAATATACATCACAGAACACACTACAGCCTTTGAGTTTGGATGATCTTGCCCTCTTGAGTTTGACAGCACTTGTTCACTGCACATATGTTACATTAAGGGGGGGTACATGGGAAACATCCGTCTGTCTGTCCGTGTAAAATCATGTTGGCGTCACATCTCATAATGACTTTGAATGACTGTCATAAAACTTCACATAAATAATCTTTATGATCCAAAGGTGGGTCATGACCTTGAACCAAGATCATATCGGAAAGGTCAAGGTCGCAGGGCAAGTGAAAGTTCTAGTTATTTTTTGTTGCCTTTCATAAAAACTGCTTGCATAGTGATTGGTTTACTTGCCAGGATGTGTAAGTCATAAAGAGTATGAAATTAAAGTTAAAAAGACCAAAGGCCGTGCCACTTTGAAGATTAAAAAAAATGTCATACAACTTCCAATATGCAAACCTTTGTTGTATTCTGGTTCTCATTCTTAATTGGTTGAGTAACTAATTTAGTAATTGATTGTTTCAGGATATTAAGAAGAAAGATCTTGTTGATAAAGAAGGTGATACTTCTGAAGGTTTAGAAAGTGAAATTTACCATGATGCAGAAATGGAGTCCACAGCTAATCTAATAAACAGTGAAGAGAGTGAAACAGTACTTGAACATGAATCTAATATAAATGTGCAATCAGATTTTAGTCCATGTCAGACCGACTCGGACACTCAAAAACAGGAAGATCATCCCCCGGTTAAAGAACAGATCAGCGCCGTAGACAGTCCTGTCCCCTTACCCCCACCTCCACCCAACTCGGGGGAGGTGGCATCTATACCTGTTAAAGAAATTGTAGAAGCCGCAACATAATGTGATTTTTTTTTGTATAGTTAAGATTTTTGTTTTGCAATTTTTATAACTTGTGTATTAAATTATGATATGCATTACGTGTTGTACGAGAGGTCCGTAATGATATGTAATGTTAAAAATTAGATTGTAATTATTAATTACGAGTTAATTAATCATGGTTCTAGAGGTTGGAATGAACTTTTATTGCCTACATACATCCATACAGGTCCAACCCAAAAAATTTGAGGCTCCCATAAATGCAGTGTTTATTCAGACACAAGTTTGTCAACTATAACAGATTTTGACAAGTTCTGTCTATGATATTTTTCATCTTTACTTGCAGGTGACATACCACTTGATCAAATCCACACAAATATTGCAGAAAAAAATTGCAAAAGACAGTTATCTCCCTTTTGTAAATTTCTCAATTTGTTTTACCACTTGCAGTTAACTTGAACTAATAAAAGAGCTTTTATATATTACACCATTTGAAGAACAGTGTACATAGAAGAAAAAAATAGGCCTTTGACTATTAGTTAACAAAACATTAAGTACTAAAACCATCTTACCGGTGTTTATTTACAAAACTTAAATAACAGGGTCTCCCGAAAAACTTAAATATCCGTGGGCTCCTAACTTTTGGGTTGGACCTGTACATACAGTGTATATATATCATTATAATCAATGCATAAATACGAGTAAAAGATAGTACATAGTTGTGCATTGCCCTCATTTACGTTTTTTAATCCAGTGTCTTGTAATTGATTTATTAAGTGAAATGCTGGCAACATCACAATATAAGTTAAATAACCTGACTAGAATTAAATACCATATAGTTTGAAATATGTTGCCGTTCCTGGTTTTCAGAATGGCCATTGTCTACTAATGTCTAGAAATTCTTTTAAAATGTAACCTATTTTAGCAAATTTGTGGTTGAAAAAAACTTTTGAAATAACTACATTTTCACAAATTCTAAAAATTTGGCTACTAAAGATTTTAAATTTGCGGAAAACAAATGTAATTGAATTTTTTTTAATGATTTTATTAATCAAATATAGAAAATTGTCTTGATTTTGATATTAAAGGAAAATAAAATTAATCTTCTTCTCAGTAATTAGTGAATTAAAAGCTCACCTGAACAGAAGGTCCTAGTTAGGTTTCTTGTCCCTTATCTTTTGTGCATGCTCCATCTGTAAACAATCTTGACATTTCTTTAAACTACTAGATCAAATTTGATATTTGGCAATAATCATGTCTATGTAAAGGGCTTTCAGATTTGCACAAATGAAAGGATAATGTTCTTCTGGTGCACCTGAAAGGGTGAAATTTTGTAAAACCTCCTTGTTAAAATGTATAAAAATGAACAAGTTCTAGACCTTGGGGAAAAAAATTTCTCTTCAACAGATCTTGTATGGAGCATAAAATACCATTAAATTAAACAAAAATTTATGTTGTTTTATTACTGCAATCCTACTTTTGTTGTGATTATAAATTGGACATGACCCACATTTTGTCTTGCTTGATACAGAAAGCTGTAATTTGCAGGTGGTTTTTTTTTTTTTTGTATTATTTCATCTCATTATGTATGTGATAACTCTTATATCTATATATATAGGCATGTCTGTTAAATATTATGTTATAGGTAATAACATCAAATTTTAATATGGAAAGGTTGTAATTATCATTAAGGCCTAAAAAAAAATGTGTGTTTCCGCTAACCCTACTAACTTCCTTATCTATCCTCTTCATCCCCACTGGGACATAAGGCATCAACAAGCATTCTTTATTTGTCTCTGTCCTTTGCCATACATTGAGCTTACCTCTAGGTGTATCCCAGCTCCTGTAGTTCTACTTGAATGGTTCTCCTACACTTGGTATGAGGTCTACCAGGCTTTCAATTCCAATTGGTGGTGTCCAATTCAATGCTGCTTTTTTTTTGGAATTCTCTCATTGGGCATTTTCATCACATGGTCTAACCATCTAAAGCTTCGTTGTTTTATCTGTATGGTGATGTTGTTACATCTTCAACAGATTTAACCTGACCAAACCAGAACTTTTATGTCTAGCCTAAAGTTCTTATGACTATTTTGACATGCACTATTAAAAATAAGCATGTTTCCGCCAACTTAACTAAGCCTAAATTGTTATGCCTACACTTTTAAAAAAAAATATTTTGACAAGTGCTGTTAAAATTGGCATCCTTTCCTCATATGGTCAATGTAAAAAGAAAATTCAGCCTTGAAAAAATCATGTCCATGTTTCAAAATTGGGTCTAGATTACAACATAACTTAATGCATTTTATTTGAAAACATCAATGTTAAAAAAAAATTATTTATGTAGATTGCTTACCTGCCATTCTTCATTTTTCTAAAGAGTGTTAGCAGAAACATATATTTTTTCCTTTGGCCTAAGTATTTAGAATTGGGGTTTTCAAACTAGCTTATGTTATTAATACATTTTGTTTGGAATTAATTAAGATTGTGTGGATGTGTGTTTGCATGTTACTTGTAATAATAAACCATGAGGAATAAGGGGTTCATAAGTACTTTCTATACAGTTAAACTTGTATATAAAGACCACCTAAGGAAACCAGTAAAAGTGGCCTTTATGCAGGGATGAAGCCTATCTATTTTGAGTTAGGGGCCCAGCTTACTTCAGAAAAGAAGTTGTAATAGTAATAAATAGCTAAAATGTGTAAACATTAAGGGGCCCAGGCTGATTTTAAGTAGCCATGGACTACTGGGCCCTTGCAAATCTTCATCCCTGTTTATGGGCAAGTGGCTTTTATATACAGGTTCAAATAATATGAATAAAGAAAATTGCGATACAATTCTACTGGCATTTATAAGCAGGTGGCCTTTTAGGCAGGTTGGACTGTAAACTGCTATGGTTATTTGGGTGGTCTTGTGGTACCATTATCCAATAATGAGCATTACTGTTTACAACCAGAAAAAAAAATGTAGAAAAAGTTAATTAGATTTCTTTCATTCCTTATAAAAAACTTAAATAACTACCATTGGTAACTAAAATCAATCTCTGGGTCCTTTTGTTTAAAATGCTGTTGGCCTAACCACTTGGTTATTGAAATTTATGTTCAAAAGTAAATTTATACAATTGATATTATAGAATAGAAGCAACTTAAGTCAAAATTGTAGGACAGTATTAAATATTTGTAATTTTGATAGTATTTTTAATTTCCGTTAACCATTTGGTTGTGCTAACTTTTGAACAACAAGATCCAAACATAACTTCATGCCTTTTCTTAATAAATCAAGGAACTCTTATTTAGAAAAACATAAAAGATGTAGATTTTGGGGCTTCAAATTACTGTGGCAATAAGCAAGGTGTCAAAATTAAGAAGGAGCTTTACTCTAGTAGAAGAACATGTCATTATCATAGAATTCATAATGGGGTTAATTAAGGTACCACATGACACCCCATAACTTTTCTGCCAAACAGTTATTTCCATTGTAGATGCAATCGCTTCAGTTTCCGCTTTCCGTAAAAATAATGTTCTACATAAATATTTTCAAAAATGTTACTCTGGGAAATTTTAACATATGTTCCACACAAACGTTAAGAGGTATTGAACACATAGTATGCTGGTGAACTCAATCCTTACCATAAGAAAAAAAATCATTTCTTTATTATTACATTTCATATGCAATATTGTGTGCTTGATAATATTTCTGGAAGGTGGTATATATTAGTAGCTTATACAGATATAACCAGAACCCAGAACAGGATAGATGCTACAGAAATGGGTTAGTTTTGATGTCTAGTCTGTTTTGGGTCCTAGGTTTATAATAAATGGGAAAAAGTGAAAAATTAAAAAAAATGATTGTAATTAGTTTAATATTATTGTTGCCTACCCCATATTTTACACAATACTGGTTAAATACAGTACCTTAAAAATAAAAAAGTATTCTACAAAATGTATATTTGTTTAATTTTGTTTATGCCCATCTTTGGAAAAGAGAAGAGTGTATTGTGTTATCATTCTGTCTATCTAGGGTCCTTCAGAAGAGGCCTTAAAAACTGATGTCCCGTGTCACAGCTGGCAAGGAAAGATAAAAGACCCCTCCTTGCACATTGCCCCGAGCTCACTGCAAAGGCAAAATTACTGCAAGTTTACCTGTAGCTGGTAAAGTGTTAATATAGGTGAAATGTTCTTGAAGTAAAACCTAATGTTATCAATCTGTCTATCTGTCTGTTAACATTTAGTCTGAAACCTGTGTACATATTGTAACAGGAAAGAGACGGGGACAGGGGATCCAACCCGGGACATCCCACACTATAGGGGAGTGCTCTACCACTGAGCTACCCAGACTGCTTCAATATTATAAAATTGTTGCACTGCTTAAATATTTAATGAAGTTATGCCCCTTTTTAACAGAAGCTTCTGATGTTAGTTTAACATATTCCGATAGAATTTTATGATTTGGTACATGTTTTTGTTGTGATCTGAAGGTGTACATATCATAAAATCAAGATGCTGCTTGAATACTCAATGGAGTTGATAACCTTTTCCCACTTAGATTTATCTTACACAATATAGGAATCATCTGACCTTAACTTGTCTTACAGTTTTAAGGTGGGGGTTATTATGTGCAAGCACTCTGTGTTTAGTGAAGGTGAAAAAACTGTCTTTAATTTACCGGTTATCCAATATGACTCAGTTTACAGGTGCTTAAATTAGAAGGAAAAATGTTCTGAAAAGTGTTTCATGGACCAGAACATTGTATGATGTAATAATAGATAAAGACCATTATTTACATAATAAAACTTAATCTACCAACAATGTTAACACCTAATTCAAAAGGAGTTACCAGATACAGGGTGTTTCAATGCCTTTTAATATACAGTTACCGGATGTCTTTGATGGTCTTGATTTAATGTATCCTGGTGATGATCATGCATATCTGGGAGGAATAATTTCCTTCTCAAAGAGCTTTGCCCTAGGAGGGGAAATTTATTTTAAAAATGCAAGATTAGCATCCAGTTCTTTATGTGTAGATTGCAAGCAGTTATGGTTGAAAGACCAATTACTATACCCTCTGCAAACTAATTTGAGGGGGTATATAGGAATCACTATGTCTGTGTGGCCTTCCATCAGTGCATGTAAAATCACGTCGGACGGTATCTCATAATTGCTTTGGGAAACTGCCATAAAACTTCACATGGGGTAGTAAGGTGTGTCATGACCTTCAACCAGTCATATCGTAAAGGTCAAGGTTGCAGGAAAACATTAAAGGAGTATTTGGCTGTCAAGAGACAGTTCTAGTTTTATCTGTTATAGACTGATTAGGGAGTGTTCTTTATTGTTTATACCACTAAAGTAGCTCAGTTGGGAGAGTGCTCACTTTGTATGCGAGAGGTCGTGGGTTTGAACCCGGTCAAAAAGTATAGCCAAAAATATAATTTTGGAATACCCAAAAATATTTTGTTTATATGATTTCCAATAGCCACGCATAAGTTGTATCAGACAAAATACTTGCAAGATAGAAGGTGCTTACCCTTCCAGAGCACCGTGTTTCTTCCCTGATGGAAATTCGCATGCTTTACTTAATTTCAAGTTTTTACCTTGCTTGTGGGATTGTGATTTGAACATGGATAGTCATTATGATTGTGGTTGATTGAGCCAAGATCAAGACCTTCCTTCAACTCAAGCATTAAAAGCTCTACCAACTGAACAATTAAAGTGCTCCTGTGGTAAAAGATGTATACATGAAGAGTTTTAGAGCTTTAGTTCTAGGCTCATATGACCAAAACTCGAAAATTCCTGAAGTACAAGTGAAGTCAAGAGGCAGATCCAGGTTTTCAGCAAGGAGATGAAAGGTTTAAACATCTTTAAAAAAAAGGGGGGGGGTCCGGTGACATCGTGAAGAATGGCTCAGAATCTTGCAATCTTAGCTGCATTAAATATAGACTCACTAATTTGGAGGTCTTGTGATGTACTAGTAATTATATCCACTTCCAGTGGAAATTCGCTGGCAATACTTTTAATTTGTGTAAAATTAATGATAGAAATAAATAAAATTATAAAAATAGAATTATAAATAAATCACAAATGATAAAATAAATACTAAAACAGATTAATAAAGTAAATACATGTAATATATAAATAAATAGAAAAGTAAAAAAAAATATTAAAAATCCCATAGTTTGAGAATTTTCAGGCTACAACATCAATAAAACAATACAAAAAATCTGGTCGTTTACATGTAGCAGATATTGAATCAAGATAACAAAAACGAAATCACAATACATAGTTATAACCCCGTAAACTAGTTTGAGGGGGATATATATTCACTGCCTGTCTGTCCGTCAGTGTAAAATCGTGTCCGAGCCATATCTCCTCAATGCTTTGGACGACTCTCATAAAACTTCACAGGAATAATCTCCATTGTCCAAAGGTGTGTCATGACCTTCAACCAAGGTCATATCTGAAAGGTCAAGGTCGCGGGAAAACTTTAAATGTTGGAGTGGGGTTATTTGGCTCTCAAGATACAGTTCTAGTTACAGACTGCAGATAAAATGACACATTATAATTATAAATGCATAATTATACGGTAATGACACTTTTTCTCCTTTATTTGAAAGTCTTTAATATACATACCCAGTGTTATAAGATGGATATCTTGTAACACTACTCATACATTTAAGATATACCTGGGATAACACACTTTAATGAATTCATATTACAAACGTTGTTGCATATATATTTAGTGGTCTAAACATACGTTTTTCTAAACTTTTTGCAATATACATGCATATGCTTTTGTATAAGACAGATAAAAAATATACCAAAAAGTCTAAATATCATTTAACTGAGTAACTGATGTTGAAGAAGAAAAACCGGATGATCCTGTTCGAACAAACCGGTTTCTCCAGTCTTAAAATGATTTTGCTATATGCTTTGTAGTATTAACTCTGTTTACTGACGTTGGTCCTCATAATGCAACAGCAAAGCCCTATCGAAAGTTTAACACTAACCTAACAAACTATTAAAAAGTGCCGAATCGGCAACTCGTTTCGACCGCTCCGTTTACTATACAGTAAAACCTGTCTATAAAGGCCACCAAAGGGAACCACTGAAATTGGTCTTTATGGGAATGTGGCCTTTAAATACAGGTTTAAATAATAGGAATAAAGAACAATTAGGAATCAATTCTACTGACAGGTGGCCCTTATATAGAGGTGACCTTTAAGACCGGTTTGACTGTATCTCGACAGCCTGCTATCTATGTATGGACAACTTTTCTGTCACTTACTATCCATTTTTAGATCGTTCAAGCACCCGACCTTTTCGTTAGCTTAGTGTTAAACTTTCGACAGGTCTTTACTGTATATAATATCTTTTAAAGATAGTTCTTGTAAATGAATACTGATGATAATAATGTGCTGTTATGGGTTTTTTTTCATCGGTGATCATAAATATTTTTTAAAAATATAATTACTCTACATTATTACGTAAAACCACTACGGTCGTTCAGGTGATAGAGTGTTCGCTTAGTATGTGGTAGGTCGAGGTTCGAACCTCGGACGGGACTGACAAAAAGTGTCTGTTCTTTTGTCAAGCATCCGACATTTAGAAATAAAAACCATAGGGTCATTCGGAAGAGACTTTAATAGTCGAGTTGACACTCCCATATACTCAATACTTTAACCTAGAAATGTTTTTCCTATGAAGTTTTTTTGCTGTTTTGTATTCTATAGGGTCCCTAGAGTAAAATTAGGTTAGTTGCCCTGCAGGCAACATTGGGCAAATTGCATAATTTGCATATATCCAAGATGGCTGCCTGACGCCATGTTGAAAATCTATCTTTTGTAAGAATTGTTCTACAATAGCTTGTAATATACCGTTTTATATGTTTTCGGTGATGAGGAACTCATTTACGTTGATGTTTTTAACATTTGGGGGAATTTAAAAGTATATTTAACAATTTTGACCAGCCAACGGTAGGAGTAACAGGTTTTTTTTTATTTAAAGATGTAACTCAGCATATCATATTCAATGCTGTGCAACTTAACCATACATCTTGATACATTTTGATTTAAAGGTCATACATGAGGCTCGAACAATTTCTTTTAATAAGAAATTAAAAATAATATCTTAGTGGTTTCAGCTTTACTAAGTCTAGCGTAAAGGCCAGTTCACTTTGCTAAGGTTTCTTTTAAAGCGTGTATCCAACGAAGAAGTTTTCAAAGCCACAATATTGCTATCATAGTTAATCCAGTCACATATATATTACCACGAATTAAAACAAAATTATACTCGGACATCGTATCAAACTAAATAATAAGTTTGTCAACAGTGAATTGATTCGATTTTTACATGAACACTGATACATTACGTCATATAATGAAGTATTATGGTTTCGGGAATCTACAGTAAAATCTGTCACTGATAATGCTACAACTTTCCACAAATTGATTGGTTGGAGTTGAACAGAAGAACTCATTTTTTGGTTTTATGATAACTTTGATATGTTGATCTACTATTTACACTCCAAATGACTGCTATGATACACACGCTATGACTACAGACTTCCATGTTCATCCATGTGGTATAAGTGAAAAGGTAGTGCACAGTCTAGATTTGGTTTACTTTTAATTCACCATTAAGCAACATCTCAACATCTAGATCTGACAATGCTGTTTCACTTACAAATTATACTGGACCGCAGAAAATAATACCCCTGCACTGTCTACCACCAAAACTGTTTGTATCCTGATTAACACGCCCAACAAATTATTTTATTGGATGCTTGACATGTACAATATACTGGTAAACTTTCTCAGTGTCTGCTATAAACACATGCGTGTCCTGTCGAAGATCATGCATGTCGGCACCATGGTAATTATTAGGATGCTGTCTTGGCTAACCAGTTTGGAGAACAAACTGCTATCAAATTTGAAAAATGAGCCTTTAAAGGCATGACTCTTTACCCTAATTATTTTAGTGGGTAGATTGGTGCTTCTATGATCGCTTGGAATAAATATATTCTGAGTATGACATGGACCATAACTCAAAGAGTTCAATCCTTGGTGTTCATTGGATATATATGACCAAAATGTATTACTTATTCAAACTCCCTTTAAATGAAAACAGGTCATAAGGCATTTGTTCGTAAAATTGCTTCTTATGTGTCATTCAGATGCAATGGTGGATTCAGTTGTAATGGATGAGTAGATGGAATACGAGTACAATCAAGTCTACCTGATGAGTTTTATAATGCCATTATTAGCTCTATAAAAATGATAAAGGCAATACGTTTCAAAGCGACGCTGTCATGATGCAAAAATAAAGCCAGTTGTTGATCTTGGAAACAAGTTTCTTTGGTTACCGTTGTTTTGACAGCAGGGCAGTTTGAGTTTAGCTTCTGCTTGCATTTGATATCGGTTCTGTTTCTTTTTGACTGTGGTTGAAAATGGTTGTCATTGGAAAGGCTTTGTGGAACTCGTTCACCCAAAACTCACAAACAATCACAATTATTCACAGTTTTTTCATCGCATCCCTTGATAACATGGCGATAACCCATCAGATTTCATTGCATCAACCCAAAAAGGCCATATTGGTACCCAGGCACTTCAAAGAAAATCTTGTGTTTGCTAAATACCATCTCGTATCTTCTAAGGATCAGGACAGATGAAACAACACAGCAATATGTATACGATTGTGGATTCGGTCATATTGAAACCGGCATAACTATGGTATGGTATGTTCTCCAGGCTGCACAAACAGGTCATGATAGCATTTGTGTGCTGATTGACGACACGTGGTTTTTTTCCTAAAGTGTTGGTTGTATAAGCATGAGAACAATGTGATATCCAGATGAAGTGATAGGCTAGAAGTTTTCAACATCTATGCAACTAACAATGGTCTTGGTTCGAGATGCTTTGAACTGCCAGTCATGCATGCTCTAAGTAACATGGTCTTGGTCGAGATGTCTTGAACTGACAGGCATGCTCACTGTAAGTGTACAAAGCGTATATGTTCTTAGGGACATGATCTTCGTTTGAGATATCTTGAACTGCTAGGTATGCAAACTCTTAAAAGGTTGTGATACAACATCCTAATTACAAACTCTTCTTCTCATTTAGCTGATGTTCTTGGTAAACAAGGACCACAAATAACTTTATAAAATCTAAACCATTCTTTGTTGTTCTGTAAAGCCAGCCAGCAGGAAAAACTGGTGCTTCTTCAGATTCTTCATAAAGAACATCAAAGCCTAATAGTTATGACGTTGTTTCAAACACCATTTTCTGTTGTCTCATCTTTAGTTAATGTTGTGAAAGGGTACCTACAGTCATTATCCTCCTGAAGAGAATGAGATGATAACCAATTTCGGATTGAAATTCAAAGATCAATTCTCATTACCTGTTATAGCGAAAGGACACCCGGTGCCACAAGAACTTCTTTATGTCATGTTATGTCAATATAAGGCACAAAACCATAAGTGCAACACACAAGGACATGCTTGCCTTAAAAAATAAATCCTGTAAACAATTTTGTAACTGTTCTGGAGAAAGGATGTGTTTAAATCTTTACACAAAATGAGATTACCCATAGCTATCCTTTTCACACATTGGTCGGTCATTGTAGACATGATGGCATTTAATGTAAAACTAATGCCAGAATTGAGTTGCCCATGCCTAAATACCCCTGCAAAGATATATTACAACCTATTATAAATTTGATTTTGTATAACATCAATATTTCAAGATGGCGTCCGTCGGTCATCTTGGATTTATAGCTTATTGTGCAAGAAAAGTGTTCCGTATGTAAAAATTAACACCAGAAATGAGTTTCTCATACCTGAAAACATCTAAAGGGATATATTACAAGCTATTGGAAGATGTTTTTTATTGCAGTATGTACTTCAATTTGACGTTTGGCGGCCATTTTGGATTTATGTATATTGTGCAAGTTGCCCAAATTTGCCCGAAGGGCAACTAAGTTAGTTTTGTTCAAGGACCCATGAGGAAAACAAAACAGCAAAAAAACTTCATAGGAATGAACATTTCTAGGTTCGTAAAATGCCTACTCGACTAAGTAGGCATTTTACTAACCTAGAAATGTTCATTCCTATGAAGTTTTTTTGCTGATTTGTTTTCCTCATGGGTCCTTAAACAAAACTAGCTTAGTTGCCCTTCGGGCAAATTTGGGCAACTTGCACAATATACAAAAATCCAAAATGGCCGCCAAAAGTCAAATTGAAGAACATACTGCGATATAAAATATCTTCCAATAGCTTGTAATATATCCTTTTAGATGTTTTCAGGTATGAGAAACCCATTTCTGGTGTTAATTTTAACATACGGAACAATTAACTTGCACAATAAGCTATAAATCCAAAATGACCGGCGGACGCCATCTTGAAATTTTGTTTTTATACAAAGCAAATTTATGATTGGTTGTAATATATCTTTCCAGGGGTATTTAGGCATGGACAACTCAATTCTGGCATTAGTTTTACATTAAATACCATCATGTCTATAATGACCGACCATATGTGTCAAATAACTATTCAAGCTAGGATAGCCATGGGTACTCTCATTTTGTGTAAAAATTTAAACATTCCTTTTCTCCAGAAGAGATACAAAATTGTTTACAGGATTTTTCAAGGCAATCATGTCCTTGCGTTGCACTTATGATTTTGTGCCTTATATTGACATAACATGACATAAAGACGTTCTTGTGGCACTGGATGTCCTTTCGCAATAACATGTAATGAGAATTGATCTTTGAATTTCAATCCGAAATCGGTTATCATTTCATACTCTTAAGGAGGATCTTGACTGTAGGTACCCTTTCACAACATTAACTAAAGGTGAGACAACAGAAAATAGTGTTTGAAACAAAGTCGTAACTATTAGGCTTTGATGTTCTTTATAAAGAGCCTAATGAAACATTTTTCCTGCTGGTTGGCCATGCAGAACAACAAAGAATGGTTCAGATCTTATTAAGTTATTTGTGATCTTTGTTTACCAAGAACACCAACTAAATGAGAAAAAGAAGAGTTTAAGACATCTCGAACGAAGACCATGACACTGAGGGCATGCATGCCTGTCAGTTCAAGACATCTCGACCCAAGGCCATGACACTTACAGCATGCATGTCTGGCAGTTCAAGACATCTCGAACCAAGACCATGACACCTACAGTGTGCATGCCTGTCAGTTCAAGACTTCTTGAACCAAGACCATGGCACTTACAGCATGCAAGACATCTCAAATCATGACCATTGTTTGATGCATAGATGTTCAAAATTCCATCCTTCTATCCTATCACTCTATCTGTATATCACACTGTTTTCATACTTATACACACAATACACTAGGAAAACAAAAACATCTGTGTCGTCAATCAGCACACAAATGCTATCACGACATGTTTGTATAGCCTGGAGAACATACGATACATAGTTATGCCTGATTCATCATGGCCGAATCCACAATCGTATACATATTGCTGTGTTGTTTCCTCTGTCCTGGTCCTTAGAAGATACGAGATAGTATTTGTCAAATACAATATTTTCTTTGAAGTGTCTGGGTACCAATATGACCTATTTTGGGTTGATGCAATGAAATCTGATGTGTTATCGCCATGTAACCAAGGGATGCGATAGAAAAAGTGTGAATCATTGTGATTGTTTGTGAGTTTTGGGTGAACGAACCCCACAAAGCGATTTGACTAGAGCTGACTTCATGCCTTTCAAATGACAACCGTTTTCAACCACTATCAAAAAGGAACAGAACCGATATCAAATACAAGCAGAAGCTAAGCTCAAACTGCCCTGCTGTCCAAACAAAGGTAACCAATAAAACATGTTTCCAAGATCAACAACTTGCTTTGTTTTTGCATATTGACGGCGTCGCTTTGAAACATATTGCCTTTATTATCTTTATAAGCTAATAATGGCATTATAAAACTCATCAGGTTGTCTTGATTGTACTCGTATTCCATCTAATCATACATTACAACTGAATCCATCACATTGGCACATAAGATACAATTTTACGAGCAATTTCCTTATGACCTGTTTTCATTTAGAGTGAGTTTGAAGAAGCAATAAATTTTGGTTAGATATATCTAAGGAACACAAAGGATTGAACTCTCTGAGTTATGGTCCGTATCACACTCAGAAAATATTCATTCCAATCGATCAGAGAAGCACCAATCTACCCACTAAAATTATCAGGCTAAAGAGCCATGCCTTTAAAGACTCATTTTTTAAATTTGATAGCAGTTTGTTCTCCAAACTGGTTAGCTAAGACATCATCCTAATAACCATCATGGTGCCGACATGCAAGACAGGACACGCATGTGTTTATAGCAGACACTGAGAAAGTTTACCAGCGTATTGTACATGTTCAGCATCAAATAAAATTATTCGTTGGGCGTGTTAATCAGGATACAATCAGTTTTGTTGGAAGATTGTGTAGGGGTATTATTTTCTGCGGTCCAGTATAATTTGAAACAGCATTGTCAAGATCTAGACGTTGAGATGTTGCTTATTGGCGACTTAAAAGTAAACCAAATCTAGACTGTGCACTACCTTTTCATTTACACCACATTGATAAACATGGAAGTCTGTAGTCATAGCGTGTATATCATAGCAGTCATTTGGAGTGGAAATAGTAGATCAAAACTATCATAAAACCAAAAATATGAGTTATAAAGTTTAACTCCAACCAATCAATTTGTGGAAGGCTGTTGCATTATCAGTGACAGATTTTACTGTAGATTCCCGAAACCATAGTACTTCATTATATGACGTAATGTATGTAAAAACCGTTCATGTAAAAACCGAATCAATTCATTGTTGACAAACGTAGTTTGATAAGGTGTCCGAGTATAATTTGGTTTTCAATCGTGGTAATATGTATGTGACTGGATTAACTATGATAGCAATATGTGGCTTTGAAAACTTCTTCGTTGGATACACACTTTTTTAAAAGACACCTTAGCAAAGTGAACTAGCCTTTACGCTAGACTTAGTAAAGCTGAAATCACTAAGATCATGTTTTAATATCTTATTATAAGGAATTGGTCGAGCCTCATTTATGACCTTTAAATCAAAATGTATCAAGATGTATGATTAAGTTACGCAGCATTGAATGTGATATGCTGAGTTACATCTTATAATAAAAACCATGTTACTCCTACCTTTGTTGGTCAAAATTGTTAAATATACTTTTAAATTGCCCCAAATGTTAAAAACAACAACGGAAATGAGTTCCTCGTCCTTGAAAACATATAAAACGGTATACTACAAGCTATTGTAGAACAATTCTTACAAAAGATATATTTTCAATATGGCGTCAGGCAGCCATCTTGGATATATGCAAATTATGCAATTTGCCCAAGGTTGCCTTCAGGGCAACTAACCTAATTTAACTCTAGGGACCCTATAGAATACAAAACAGCAAAAAAACTTCATAGGAAAAAACATTTCTAGGTTAAAGTATTGAGTATATGGGAGTGTCAACTCGACTATAAGGGAAAATTTTCGAGGCATTGTGTTCTCAAATTTAGGACAGTTATGACTGGAATATTATTAACTTTTTATTATAGGGTTACATTAACTACATTCTTTGAAATACTCAGGGGCGGATCTAGGATTTTTTGAAAGGGGGGTTGAGAACTATCCAGGATTTTTTTAAAGGGGGGGGGGGGGGTTGAGAACTATACAGTGTTTTTTTAAAGGGGGAGAATTATATCAATGCTAGATGCGAGAGACAATGGGTCTAGGTCAGAGCCCCGATAGGGGCAAGAAAATAATTTTAATCAGTCTATCTCACTCTCTATTTCTCTTTAAAAATGTTTAAAGGGGGGGTTGCAACCCCCGCAACCCCTCCCCTAAATCCGCCACTGATACTGTTTGTTAAAACGAAGTCTTTGACCTAATATGTAAGGAAGCGTATTGCTGCCAACTAAAATATTAAGTCGTACGTACGAGATACTTACTTGTACGACTTATTAATATTATCAAATACGCTTCTCTGTATAGACATTCCCATACTAATATCTCCAAAATATGTCCTTCTAAAGTAGAACTTAGATCCAACAGTTATCTTTATATGCAGTTTTCGGGTTACTATTGAAATTAAACTACCGAAATTCCTTAAAAATGTATTGTCAATAAAGGCTTAGACCTTTTCAAGACATCTCAAAAGTATACCTTACCACTGCGGTAGCTCAGTTGGTAGACGTGCTCGCTCCGTAAGTGGGAGGTCGTGGGTTCGATCCCCGGCCGGGTATGACCCAAGACTTGAAAGTGCGTGGTGACTGTTCTTTCGCCAAGCACTCGGCATTACGAAATGAAAGTAACGGTTCTTTCGGATGGGAACTTGAAATAAACGAGTTCCCATGTCACCGTGGGCTTGTGACGCCAAAGGCCCCTGCTGTATAATGCCATCAGCGCAACGCACAGGCAAAAATTCTGCACCTTCCCCTATAGCTGGCGACGGCTCGATATAAGTGAAATATTCTTGTTGGATCTGGGGTCACCAATTCTTTTTTCAAAATTCAGTATCTAATGGTTGCTATTAAAATTAAACTAATGAAACCCCTAAAATATTTTTTGTCAAAAAAGCCTTAGACCTTCTCAAGACAACATGTCAAAGATATTTCGTAACCACAACGTCATATCGAAAGTTGGACTTGCCTGTTTCAAAATACAATATCATAGCAGGCACGTAGCTTGGTTAAAATGATGTGGATTCGAATTAGAATATAAATTAGCACTAAATGTCTGTTATGGGGAAAAGGGACATGCTTTCCCTAAAAATTTGGAAAAATATGTCAAAAGTTGCAATCTGATAACATTTTAGAAAAAAAATTGGTGGAATTTGAAGGCTAGCTAGGTTTTGACAGTTATTTTACTGGAGGCTACTTTTTGGAAACTTTGGGTTCCTTAAAATTTATTTTGATAAATTTTTTTGACTTGCTTGAAAAAAATGTAATTGGAGCATTCGTCCGATCTGATATTATAGTGAAATAGTAAATAATTAAAAAAAAAATGTGGACGCCGTGGCGCAGTGGCGTATAGGGAGCTACACGCCTGCATAGGGTTACTATTTTTACCTATCGGAATTCTTTAAACACTTTGTCAAAACGAAGGCTTAGACCTTCTCTGACAACGTCTCCAAAATGTTTTGTAACCACAGACTGTTGAACTTTATTTGTTAGTTTCAAAGTCTTTACTTCGCTTTTTGAATTGTGTTTTGAACACGAGCTGGTATGTTTTTATTTTATTATTACAATATTTGGTGCTTAAAACAGCCTATTGGAAACAGCTAAATTGGTATTTTAACCCTGTTATTTCCCAAATATATTCTCATTCGTTTGTCCCGTTTTTTATAAAGGTGACACAAAACTAAAAAAATTATAACACCTAAAAAGAAAGTACCTTTTCATAAAATCTAGAGTTTCAGCCATCATTCATTTATTTCATCTGCGTAAAATATAGATCGTGTTTCGTTTCAATACATATTAAATCTATATTCTAATTATATACTTAAATATCTTTAATGAAAATCTAAACTTGCGTAACACTAAGTTTGTAATAAGATGCAGATAAATACCCCCATCAATTTTGTTACAGTACAGACCTGTCGAAAGTTTAACACTGAGCTAACGAAAGGTCCTCTGACGCCGGAAAGAAGCTCTGTGACCGAAGTATGGATAGAATAGCTAGTGACAGGTAAGCTGCCTAGAGTTATATATAGCAACTGCCAAAAAGCTACCAGGCAACGATGGGCGGAGATGAGCTCCCGATTTGGTACTAAGACGTTAGCCTAGCGACAATTTTTTGGAGATCTGTACTACATCTTCACGTACTTATATAAGGGTATAATTGTTACAGTATTCCAATGAAGTGCAGAAAGGCGATTTATCTTCTCCTAATTGGTAAAGAAGGGAGTTACAGACGGAATTTGACTATCGTGTTGTGTGGAAATTTCGGAGATACATGGCAATCGTTAATTTTGGAAGTCTTTTGATTTATACAAATTTATAAATTAGCAGATGACAATCTTATTATAACTGAAGGTAAGAACTCTCTCTCTCTCTCTCTCTCTCTCTCTCGTTTCAGTTGGTAAGAAATTTAGAATCTCTCTCTCTCTCTCTCTCTCTCTCTCTCTCTCTCTCTCGTTTTAGTTGGTCACTCATCAGGAATTTACGAGGATTATGATTTTCCCGAGAAACTAGATTCGTTATGTTACCTTAATATTTTCTACAAGCCCCCTTTTCTAAGACTGCTAATCTCAAAAACTTTATCAAGACAAAAATCTTGAAGAAAAGACAATTTGTTTGAGTCTTGCTCAGAATTTCGGACTACACGATTGTGGAAATGTTTGCTAATGCAGGTGGTCGAGCTTGCAGACCATTGAAACATACAAGAATATTAGTATCATGATTGATCTATTACAGAAAAAATAAATTTACGAACCTTAAATTGGCGATTGATTTAATTTGACATCCGGACTTACTTCCCTGGTGGAAGTTCACGTGTTTAACTTAATTTTTGTTTTCAAAGTTTTTATTTTGCTTTTGGATTGTGATTTTGGACATGTTCTGAGATGCCTGTTGTTATGATTTGGCATCGTGACCGACGTTTTTTCGAAAATTTGCGACATTCATCAACAATTTCTTTTACGTTATCTATATAACCGGTAAATTTATAACACACACACACACAAAAAAAAAAAAATAAAATAAAACCTGTGTTTTCTGGTATTAAGCTATTTGATATTATCTTTATCAGTAGACATCTATTGCGTAATTCATTTTAACAAACTTCATAAAAAACCTCAGAATTGTATAAAGTTGCTCAGCCATTTTTTGCCGTCATTGCAAGCGAAAGAAGTTGAGCAACTGGTTACGCAAGCTTATGTAACAAACAGCACCGAGCAACAGGTGCGCACGTCGTCATAGCGACGCGTTTAGGTGGATTTGATTGGTCAATCATACCACAAATGAGACATTTGTAAACCATGGTAAAATTTTCGTGTTTATTTCAAAAGTAGAAGTAAATGCTCATTGTTTATTTGAAAGGTTGGTTGGTTGAATGTTGCTTAACGTCACATCAGCAATTTTTCAGTTATTCGTGACGAGAACTATTTTATTAATCTCTATGGATTAATCTATGAACAAGTTCGTGTATGCGTGTGAAGTGCGAGTGTGTTGTATGGTCTGCCTTGTTTGTACTGGCGCGCACTCAGGGCGACTTTAACGTGCTAGCTCACAGACTCAGTACGCCGCAGACAAGCGTTCCACTCCCCCGATACCAGGTGAACCAGTAGAGGCCAACGGCAAGGAAAATTCACTTGCCCAAATGTGGTCTCATTTTTTGCAAAAACATACAGGGTTTAATTTATTTCGTTATGTTTTGGTATCTGGTTGTCTATCCGCATTTGGTTTCCGTTATTTAAAATCACCTTTTGAAGATCTTCGTTAAACCTCTCTGTCTTTGGAGAGAGACCACTGCGGTAGCTCAGATGGTAGAGTGCTCGCTCCGTATGTGGGTCTGACCCAAGAATTGAAAGTGGGTAGTGACTTTTCTCTCGCCAAAAAACTCGGAATTACGAAATGAAAGTCACGGTTCTTTCGGATGGGAACTTAAAATAAATTAGGTACTGTGCCACGGTGGACTTGGCACGATGTATAATACCATCAGCGCAAGTGAAATATTCTTGACACGAACTTAACTATAAACAAACAAAGACATAAGAAACGTTGATGCAGCAAAACGAACAGACAAGATAGATCACTCCCGACTGAGGATAGGCACCTGACATAATGTTAAAATAATGACCAGTGGTGTGGTTAAAGTTCTATTGATGGACCCAAAATATCTAACATAAAAACTAGAATACTTTATTCGCGCGAAATTGAAACCAAACCAGGATAATTTGAGTAGTAAATGGACATGTTTCAACAGAATACGGCTTACAGTTTTTTCTCTTTGATTTCCAGATTTGATTCAGCTTGCATTATACTCCAGGTGGATTGATACATAAGTAACTAATATGTCTGACCCAACTACACTTGTTGTGGTGGAACCTGACAGAGGTACTAATGACAATGATTCACAAAGCAATAAAACTGATAGATGTGTTGCAGATAATGTTATGGACGACGGAATTAAGGAGAACGCAGACATTGAAGACAATGGTCATGTGTTAATGGTTACAGATGACGGCGGTAAGTGTTTAACAAAGTACATAAAGCCAAAGTGGAAGCGCGTGGCCTAGTGGTTAAGGCGTTGGACTCATGATTCGAAGGTCGTGGATTCGATCCCTGGACCGGGCGATGTGTTGTGTCCTTGAGCAAGACACTCAATTTCACGTTGTTCCAGTTCACTCAGCTGAAAAATAAATGAGTACCAGCAAAATGCTGGGTGTTAACCTTGCGATGGACCGGCGTCCCATTCAGGGGAGAGTCT
The DNA here is from genome assembly GCA_021292105.1 of Anadara kagoshimensis. Classification (NCBI taxonomy): domain Eukaryota; kingdom Metazoa; phylum Mollusca; class Bivalvia; order Arcoida; family Arcidae; genus Anadara; species Anadara kagoshimensis. The sequence continues at coordinate 1,838,255 of CM037870.1, read as the reverse complement.
TGTACTCTTAGTCGCTTAACGCCACCGAAACCGGGATAAGCTCCGGCCTGATGGGCCCAATGGCTCGGGACAGACTTTAACTTTAACTAAATATACAGCTAAACCTTCTTTAAGGTCAACTGTATATAAGGACCACCTACTCTTAAAGGCAAGTAAAAGTATATCCCAATTAATCTTTATTCCTGTTATCTGAACCTGTATATAAAAACCACCTGCTCATAAAACACTTTAAATGGTTCCCATAGGTGATCTTTATAGACAACTTTGATTGTATATGTGCATGTACATGTACTTATGAACAAAACAACACATCTTTGATCTTTAAACTTGAACAACAGCGGTAAACAAAGGCAACAAGAGCAACAAATGAACATTAAGAATTTTATCTTCAGTAGTTCCAAAATGTTGTTGTCTTTTTAGTATTGTCTTGTTGGCTGTTTCTGTCATTAACTTGTATTGTTTCATGTTCTTGATTGTGTTGACTGTTGCCAAGAACACGTTTTTCAGTTGCAATGTGCTTCTTCTATATTTGATTTCACTAATGCATTAGTTGTCTTCAATAAGTGTTTGTCGTTTTTGTTCTGTCTTGTTTAGTTGTTCCTGTCATTACTTTTTGGGTTGTTTTTTTTGTTGATTAGCCAGTGCAGGTATGCTCGGCTGACTTTCTAAATAACGATACACAAGCATTAAAAAAACAAAAATAAACATTTGGGAGTGTTACTATCATCAGGCGTTCTAATGTGTGATTGTCTTTTCTACTCTGTGTTTGGCTGTTTCTGCCATTAACTTGTATTGTTTCATGCTCTTGGTTGTGATGGCTGTTGCCAAGAACACAGTTTTCGGCTGCAAATTTGCTTCTTCTATATTTGATTTCACTTGTGCATTAGTTGTCATCAATAAAAAGTGTTTGTCTTTTTTTGTTCTGTCTTGTCTAAGTTTTTTCCTGTCCTTGTTTTCTACATTAAATTTTAATTGTTGATTGACTTTCTTCAGTATGTTTTGTTTTGGCTGTTTCTTTCATTACTTTTTTGTGTCGTGTTTTAGTTGCTTTGGTTTGTTTTCCTTCCTTTATATTTAACTGTCCATCAGCTAGTTACTTTCTTCCATTGTAAACGTTTCGGAAAGACTAAATTACATGCCTGTCGAAAGTTTAACGCTAAACTAACGAAAAGAAGTCGAGGCTCGGCAGCCTAGGGGTTGAGATATGGATAACTAGTGGCATAAATGCTATCGAGAGTGAGATAACACCTACAGTCAAACCTGTCTATAAAGGCCACCCAAGAGAACCTTGGAAAAGTGGCCTTTATTGGCAGGTGGTATTTGTTTACATGTTTAAATAATATGAATAAAGAACAATTGGAATACAATTCTACTGGCCTTAATAAGCAAGTGGTTCTTATATAGAGGTGGTCTTTAAGGCAGGTTGGACTGTACATTAAAGCTAACGAGCAGATGAGATGAGCAGCCAATTTGGCACTTAGGTAGCAAAGTGCACGTAGTATTATACTTTTGACAGGCCCGTAATGTATTTCACCCCCTTTATCTCGTAATCTGGGTGACCAAAATTAGAAATAATTCGGTCAGAAACCTCAATTTAAGTTCCACAAGAATAAAAAAAATCATTTTATTTATTGTCTGTTGTGGGAGTACAGCTTGTCCATAAATCATGGTACAGACCTGTCCAAAGTTTAACACTTACCAAACAAAAGTGCCGGAGCTACAGCTTATATATATATATTATGTCCCTCTATAGCTGCTATCTAGTAGTGTCTTTAAGCAGCTTTTTGGCCTCTGCCTATCCATATCTTGGCCACACGGTCGCAAAATTTAGCCCCCTTTTCGTAAGATCCAGGTTAAACTTTCGACAGGCCTGTGCCGTATATGATATACCGGTGCTGTATATGATATACCGGTTATCTTGATGCTATCGTCGAATGTAATGTATCATGACATATTAAAAGTCTCTGTATCAAATAAAGTTCTCGCAGGTCGAATTATCTGCCGTAACGATGGTATATTTTTATATTGTTCGATGGTAGCAATATACAAAATAGCATACCATCGTAAAGGCAGATAACTCGGCCTAAAGTTCGAGGTATTTTTCTTTTCTTTTTCATTTAAAAAAGGTAATTTGACACTCGATAACTCTACTTTTAACATCGTATAACATCCTATTGTAAAATTTGATAAATGAACCGTCTAATAAGTCAAATATCGGCGCCTTAGTCTTGTTCCGAGAGTCAAATTTTATATTAAAAAAAACATTAAAAAAATACTACCATCCTTCAATATTTAAATCATCTTCCCACCACCACCACCACCATTTTGTTAATTTGGTTAGTATTAAGGGCCTATTTAAGGGACCAGAGCGGTAATTGTAGTAGTTCTGACTATAGTAAGCATGGGTGTTGGACATAGTAAGAAAAAACTTGTCTTCAATCAAAGTGAGTATAATGCATTTTGTGTCTATTTATTTAAACACCTCGTTACACTAAACGAGACTGCAAGCCTATATAAGAGATCAGAGCGGTAAACCTAGTAGAACATAGTAAGCATGGGTGTTGGATACAGTAAAAAAAACTTGTCTTCAATCAAAGTGAGTATTATGAAATTTATGAAATTTTATGTCAATTTATTTAAACACCCCGTTACGCTTTTTTTCATTTAAACACCCCGTTACACTTAACGAGGCCGCGGTGGCCTAATGGATAAGACGTTAATCTACAAATCCAGGGTCTCTCACCACCGTGAGTTCGAGTCCCGCTCAGATCACATAATAAAGACAACGGAGGAAGGAAATATAGACACAATAAGAAATAGAAGAGGAACATCAATACTGCGGTTAATAGAATTTTTAACTTCTATATATAATTATGTGTGTCGCAAATGTTCAAATGAATATAGACATACCAACCGATGTTCAAATCTCAATCCCCAAAGCAAAATGAACACTTGCAAATTTAGTTAAACCACGTGAACTTTCAACTTTAGTTAGATAGACTGCAGGTAGTGCTTACTCTTCTGGAACATCCAGTCTCACTGCTCTTGTTAAAGTTCACGCATTTCTCTTAATTTGCAAGATTTCAAAGATTTTGCATTGCATTGGGGATTGTGATTTGAACATGGATCGGTTTGCATGCATTTGTGCTTGATTGTATGCACATTTTAGTTGATATTTGATAGCTGCCTTATTTTTATAACTGTTGCCAAGTTTTTTGTGATTTTTTAGGGATTGTTATTTGAACATGGATCATGTGTTTTATTTTATATGTATTCTGGATAATTGATAACTGTTATAGAAGTTTTAATTGTTGAGTTTCAGGTAGGAAGTCAATACGAAATGAAGGTGCCGGACTTACCCCACATGATGTGTTCTGTGAAATGGAGGAACTGTACGAAGACGATTATAACGCGGAATGGAGACAAATAGCAAGGTATCGTCTTAGATTATAGTTGAAGCTTCATGACAAACGCTATGGCTCCAATTTTTCTATTTTCAATTTTCCCTTTCTATGAAGCAATATACCTGCTTATCCTGATTATGTTGTATTTGTTTCCGAATTCATACGCCATGGTAGAACTTGTAACAACTACGAGAACTTTATACAAGGAAGCAAGCTGCTTACAAATAAATTGTTGACGAAGAGATATTGTAAGCCTAGACTTATCAAGGCCTTTAAACATTTTTATGGCCACCATCACAATATTGTTGATAAGTATGATGTCTCTGTATCCAAAATTATTCTGAATATATGTGACGTTTCATAGTTCCATGCTCCCTCATTCCAAATTTTGATTACACAGAGGCAGGTGTAGGTAGCTAAACACTTTAACCTATTTGGTCAGCTTTTTACAGTTTTTACTTTGCTTAAATAAAGATTGTAGTTTGGACTTTGATTGATATGTTTGTTTTTGAATGCACAGTGCAGGCTCGTCGAAATTTTAACGTCCAGCTAATGAATTGGTACCGAATCTATGTTATTTACATCGAAATGTAATGCATAAAACATATATGACCCTTCACATTTATAACTGAAGTGCAGACATGTGAATAGTTAACACTAAAATATCCGAATCGGTAGATTACATGTATCATGTAGCCTCCTTAAAGAGACAGCTTTTCGGCAGCTGCTACTGCTATCTGTCTGTCGACAGCTAGCTTGTCGGCCACTAGCTACTAGCATCTATCTATATCGGCAGTTGAGCTTCGTCTCTTTTTCGTTAGCTCAGTGTTAAACTTTCGACAGGTCTGCACCGTTTTTCAGCATCACAATGGATAATGGTGACTGAAGTATACTTAATCAGTGATGTGAAACTTCGAAGATAAAGGTAGACTATAAATACGCTACCGTTCATATATAACTTTAATTTACATATTTTTTATTTAGATTTATATTTGTCATAGGTTTACATTATAGTCATCATATCTAATTTTGTTCATACAACTGTTATATTGAAGTTTTCCTGCATTTGAAAGTAATATCTAAATGTATGTAATCAATTTTTGGGGGAATTGGAAAATTAATTTTTTCAAGATTAAAAACACTATTTTGGTTAAAAAACCACCCAGCATTAACTTAATGATGTTTTCAACCATTTAATTTTGTGAAGATTATAAGTCTGTTATGATAGGACCAGTTTCAAACATGGAGGACAGTGTATTATATTGTAGATATCACACTATATCAAATTTCACTTTTAAAACCTGTGAAATATTTTAAACCTTAATGACCTACTTACACAAGTACACGTAATTTACAATCATTTTTCTGTATTTTTATAACATTTCTGGAACGGTTCAAAACATAACTAGGTTGGATATTACCAATTAATCATTTATCTCAAACAAGATGGCCCAGGTTAGACCAATTATTTGAAACAATATGCCATTCCATTGTACATTGCTAGTTGATAATTTATCTGAAACAAGATGTCACATGGAAATATTTTTAAAGGCTGTTCGTAGCCTTATCTTGAGGTTTTGAAGTTAAATCACTTTTTGTTTACCAAATTCATTGACTTTTCATTGTTATTTTGATCAAACTTTCAAGATTCGTTTGCCAATGTTCTCTAACTCAATAGTATGTACTACAGGAACTTTATACAAATTAAAGAAGCAAGCTGCTTACAATTAAATTGTTGACTCTATGGTATTGCAGGCCTAGGCTTATCAATGTCCCAAGGAAGATTTATTGCCGTCTCGTATTTGCAATATTGTTGATAAGTATGATGTCTCTGTATCCAAAACTACCCTAGATATATTTGACCTCCAGTGTTACCATGTTCTTTTCATTTTCTTTGATTATATATATGTGGCTGTTGTAGCTAGCTAGACAGGAGGTGCTTATACCTTCCAGAATACCAGTACTCGGCTTCAATTTGCTGGTAGAAGTTTACGTGTTCAACCTAATTTTCCATTTTACTTTGCTTTTGGGGTTGTGATTTGAACATGGATTGGTAATGATTGTTTTTCGAATATAAATGAAATGACGCATGTTATACCCGATTCTGTACATATCGGACAATCGAAGTTTATTTTTTATGCTGTAAATTTATATCCGTGTGTTTTGCAGATGGGTGAAGTTTGAGGAGGATGTAGAGGAGGGAGGGGAAAGATGGTCTAAACCCCATGTAGCTAGTTTACAGTTACGTGCCATTCACGAACTAAAGGACCTGCTGTCTGAAGGAATTGTACTTCTCCATACGGATGCCAACGAATTCGAGAATGTTGTCGGTGAGTTTGTTAAGGATGATTTCATATTGTTTTCGATAGTAATTTCGGCTTAAAGTCTTGAGGGTTATTGGTTGCCTTGAAATTGTAAAAATAAATGTGTGTAAAAATACCAACATGTTTAAAGCTACCATATTCATTACAGACTAAAAATCTACACAAAATTACATTGTTGAAAACGTAATTCTGTTATACCTGAGTGTTTTTAAGTGCAAGAAGTGTTCTTACATTAAGAAATACATTTTACCACATTCAAAAATAAAAAAAATGTTTTTCATTAAAAACAGCTTTGTTGCATAATATAGATTATTAATTTCAGATATCAATTTCAAATAGTGCAAAAACTTTATTATTTTAATTTATTAATGTTATCGGAAAGGGGTATTACGGTATAACATAAACATATCGCAAATATAAATTTTGGATGGCAGTGTCCACTGATAATGTTTTGCATGAAGAAAAGTTTGAAATAATGAACTCGTTGTGTATATTATTCTTCGGAAGTGGTTCTTAACCATGTTAGTTCAATTTTGACATTTTTATAGTACCAAGGCTGTTCTTTCGCCAAGTACTCGGTATTTATGAATGAAAGTCACGGGGTCTTTCGGAAGAGACCTTAAAAATAAATATTCTGTATCACAATAGGCGATACACGATAAAAACTCTTCCTCAAATTCTCTGAGCGCATTACAAAGGTCAAAATGTCTGTCACTTTAGTTGCTGACACCTCAATACAGGCGAAATATTCTTGACTGGGGCACAAACCCCATGTAATCAATTGATCGTCTGCTTGTATTGATTTATTTTTAAAATTTCTGGGTAATATGCAGTTTCATTTAAGAATGAAAAATATTTTATCAATATTTATCGTTTTTAAGTAGGCCTACAGATATCACAAAATTTGCAACCCCCTAAAATTTGTACAATTTCACCATTGTTCGTGAACGACTTCAAAGATTTGTTATTTTTCTTTCATTTATATCAAAATGAATTAGATTTGGTAGTTAATGTTGTCATAGAAAAGAAAAAGATGGAAGCTGAACATCGTCGATCTTTGCGTAATGTGTTGTTACTTCGTCATCGACATCTTTACCAACGACAAAAACACATCGAAGAAGATGCCAACCTACCATCGATAAATACGATAGCGGATCCTGGCGCCGGTTTGTCCATGTTTATGGCATTGGCAGGAGCAATGGCCAAACCTGGTTTGTATTTTGACTGACAGTATGACTGTTAAGAAAGCATAGCAGACAACTATACAGAATGATTCGTTTTGACATCTACCGAGATGGTGCGAGATCCTGTTGATGAGATTTTGTTCATGTTTCAAAATATCGACTTTTTTTGCTAGAAATTCCACGTGAATTTGACGCAAATTTTTCTTCAACTCACCCGTCTGCGAATTGTTGTGTAGGAGTATTGAACTTTTTGTAGTTTAATTGATTTAGAATTGTGTACACGCATTATCTACGGCGAATACTTCGTTTCTTAAGAAAAAGTTGTAGATTTTATTTTTTACATTTTTTTTTCATGATTTATGACAGCTTGTTTGCTATTGTGGTTTGTTGTTTGACAGAAGCTGATAATAAGGCTTTTTACCAATAATCACTATTCTAGTATTCATTTCTGATGACATTGTGGGATATTGAACTGAGCCATCGATCAAAAACGTTTTCTATTATTAAGATCTTCGCCAGTCTTGTCCTAGGATCGAACATCGACCCCCAAAGCGATTTAAAACATTTAAGACATTTATATGTTCCAGATAAGAGTTATATACTTAGATTTAACATGTGGCGGGTGTACCTGATGCGTTTACCCTTCCGAACACACATTATCACTTCCCTGTTCACGTGTTTAACTTAAATTACCAGTTCTCAAGTCTTTGCTTTTTGGATTGTTTGCACATGGACTGGTATGTTTGTGTTTGAATACCAATATGCTTTTTCTTCAGTCATACTGTTTGTATGTCCACTACTCGGAATGATCCCTTTTGGAATTTCCGTTCTATTCCAATACGTGATATCGCGATTACTCGTTCGTCGGAACTCTCTAGTGATGGAAGATAGAAAAGCGTTGTTGTCTGGGGACAAACATGGCAACAAATCGGCGTCCGTCACAACCCAGACGAGATTTGATTATCAGAAAATTATTAGAGTCGTTAAAAAGAGAAGAACTATGTCAATAAGTCGGAGAACACGATGTTATTCATTCTAATGAAAGAAAAGAAGAGTTGCTGGCCCTTTGTTTACATACTGCGAGATTGAACGCACCTGTTATATAGACAGGGTGACGATTGTGGCATCCAGAACACCAGGCGACGGACAGTGCGCGACAGAGAAGTTTTGGAACCTGTCAACGAGTTTACAATGGTCCAGCGATTTACGAGGGTTGTCAACAATTGCCATGTTAGATGTTGGTTAGTTCTTGTTGTCATAGTGTGGTTGGTCAAAGCAGAGAATCCATGATAGAAAGAAGGACAGCACGCCTATCAGCTGCATTCAAGTGGCCGTGCCCATGATGTTCAGAGAGCAGATATAGGTATGTACAGTCGTTGTATAATAATAATTATTATTATAAATCGTTTATTGAGAAAACTGAATTTAGTGTTCACTCCATATAAGCACCTGTTTCTGGTATTTAAAAAATAACACTGTTATATTTTGGGTATATAGTGTAATTTTTTAAATATCAGAAACAAGTGCCTGTAAATGCTTCAGATGGACCAGGGTCTGATCCTGAGACCACTCTGAAGCACCGGGGTCTGTAAAAAAGATTATAAAAAATATATGGTCAAATTACAGTAACTACTGTAAAATAATAATAATAATAAAACAAATATGGTCACATAACTATTTTGACCAAATTTCTTTTTTTAAATTGTTACAGGGCCCTGTGTCTAAACAGGTACACTTAGGATGGTTTCAGTAAATATTTTATGGTTTTAAGGTGTCACATGTATGCATTTGAAACACTTTAGAAACATTCCAAAATGGTTCTTTATAATGTCAACTTGATTAGAAAATCAAATAACCAAATTCAGTCCCATAACACAATTTGGGGGACTATTCAATATACATATAAACTATAGTGTGGGTCCCTATAAAGACCCCATATTTGAAGATCACTGACTTTTCAATAATTATCCCTTTTCATTAACAGATCTGAATCCACACAGCTTAAATTAATCCACACCACAGTCAAAGCATGTTTTATTATTACCAGAAATGTATACTAGTACATGCAACAAATGTATATAGAAATTATTAATTATAATGTATATGACATGAGACAGTTTGTAATCAGTCATTATCTTTTATGCAAATACTAGTATCTCAAAGGTAGTGTTACATGTTATAATTATTATTTCAGGTGGTAATGGTGTACATCATCTAGCACAATGTGTACCGGAGTCAAGACAATCTGCAGAACCTTATAAATGATGGATTTTGTTAGAAAATACTGGGCAGGTATATATACCAGTATGAAATTGCTCTTTTGTAGCTCATCCTTACAAAATGTTTAAATCCATTAGAATACAAATGTTTGCTGAACCAGAACCACAGACAATAATGTAAACCAAATAGCTTACCATCTCTGGTTTGATTGGAGATGTTCATTTGAGGCCATTTGAGATAGGCAAAATAGTTGGTTTTAAAAGATTTCTTTTCTAACAGTCAGTGTTCATTATAGAAGTGTTGGTTGGGCCCATATTTTGCCAAATGAGCCATTTTTAAGGCCTTAGTAGACCATATTTAACATTACATGAATACAACAATATTTATGTTATGGTGTTGTTAGGAATGTTTTTGAAAATGGCTTCGCTGAAAAATCCTAGATTGAACACTGTATCAGGAATAAGATTAAGACTCTTATACAGTAAAACATTGTTATTTTTATTCCCAATAAACAATATTTTGAAGTTCCAAATCCATTACTTTTATGTTTTGTTCTCCATGTCAACCTTAATGTATCACTAAAATCCTTTATTATGCTAATATTTGACCAAACAAAATCAATAGGGGTGATTTGTCAATGTTTAACTGTAAATTGAGATCATGGTTTATAGCAAGGATAAAACCATAAGATCTTCCATTATTTCTCTGGTGTAAGCAAGTCATACATTATCATACATAAGTAATTAAAGCAAATCCAGTAACCAGCAACTCTTAATTTTTATGTAAAATAAGACTTGTATTAAACATTTTGAAAAATAAATTTATATCTTATATATTTCAGATGTGATATTACTGTCTATAAGAAACCTGGCCCCACACTAAATGATGGCTACCAGACACTACCTTATGAGACACTGGACAGGAAGGAAATAGAAAGAGATGTCACAAAATTATTAAAGCGGTCAAATTCATCCAGTGTAGCACTTTATGTATTATCCTACTCAGATTCAAATGAAAGTCTAGATTTTGATGAACATAATCTGTATATAATAGACATAATTAAGAAATATGGAGATGACAATATTAACCAATTTATGGATGAAGATGACATAAAAATGTTAGCAAATGTACTACTGGACAATCAGATAATTATTTATGGAATTATCAAAGGAGGGACAGACTAAAATCACAGTTTTATAGTGCTTTACATTATAGGAGAAACAATTCACCCAACAGAGTGAGAACTTGCCATATTATATTCAGATTTTGGGACAAATGGCAGTGTGTAGTGCACCTTTTTGTGACTTTATTCTTTATACACAGAAAGGTATTTATATTGAATGTGTACCATTCAGTACAAATTTATGGAACTCTGTATTAACTAAACTCAAAGTTTTCTGTCAGAATTGTTTATATCCTTCACTCTTATCTGCTTTGTAATTTTTAGGTAAGAAAGTTATTTAAAAATGAATTAATTTAATGAAGAATTTATTCAGCTGTTTTATTCATTCTTCATCAGGAATGATGATTAGCAGGGGCCCAGGGGTCAATGGCTACTAAAAATCAATCTGGGCCCCTTAATGTTTACATGTTTTAGCTATTTATTACTATCACAACTTCTTTTCTGAAGTGAGCTGGGTCCCCAACTCAAAAAAGTTCAAATTTGTCCCTGTTTCATTCAAATCGTTGAGCAGTAACAGAGTGCTAACTCCGTAAGTAACATGTCTATAGCTGGCAATGTCTCAATATAAGTGAAATATTCTTGACTGGGCATTAAACACTATTACTTATCTCAACTCATTGAGCAGTAACAAGTATGATGAACCAAATGAGAACTGTTGTAATTGTATACAGCCCTGAAGGTATTTAAAAATTTAAATGTAATGATATTGTACTGAAAAATTGCTGATCAAATTAGAGAGTCCTCATTTCATCAAGATCAAATTACATCTAGTGTATCTGATCAAATTTCATCAGCTGATGGATGCATATGTGTTGTACTTGTGAAAACTTAAAATTCTTTTAGATATTCAAATTTACAAAATGGACAGACAAGATATTATCTGTATATGTAGTTAACAGTACATATATCTACATTCTTTTTGTATTTATTTACGAGAGGTGAATGTCATTTCATGATCAGCCTGAGATTGTTTTAACTTTTAAAATGTGCCTTGTTCTTCCCAAGTGTTTTAAACACTTGTATATCAACATCACTCGTACCTTATAAATTTTAATGGATTTATGAAATAAATTAATTTATTTGTTGAATTTTTTCATTAGTTAGAACCACAGATGTTCAAGAATTTCATATTTTTAGTCAAAACAATTTTTCAAAATGTGTACCAGTCACTTTATAGTAGGTGTCTTATGTAGAAGCAATATGCAGCTTATTCTCTACAGAGTTGGGTGAATCCACAATGATTTTAAGACTCATCACTAACACTGTCTTGTAAACATTTTACAATAAATTATGAAAATCATTTCAGAAAATCTGTAATATTCTTACATGTTTGAACCCACAGCCCTCAATTTTAAAGCCAGTAACTACACCTCTTACATGACAAGATGCTGATTAAATGTGATTGATTGAAGGGTGTGTTACATCCTAGTGAAGAATATTTCACTTATATTGAGACTTCACCATCTATAGTCATACAGGTGAATTGACTGATTTTTTTAAAAATCTTTTCAGTGTGCTCAGAACAATAGGGGGATTATTTAGCCACACACCAACTTCATTTCATATATAAATACTCAAGGTAGTTTCATGTCTCCTTGGTTTGAATCCCAATCTCCCAAATACATAGCAAGCAATTTAACATCTCAGCTACCATGACAAGAAAATAAATTCATAAAATGTTGCCTGAAGCACAAGTCAGGATCTTTGCAAGTAAATCAGTCACTTATTCACACAAAATCAGCTGAAAAACTTTCATCTGATGTGTTTTAACCCTCCTATGAAAAATTGCATAACTACTTCATTGAGGTTCAGTCAATATATTCATTATTATTAGTCTGATTGAATTAAAAAATATACCTCCAGTCAAGATTATTTCACTTACATCAAGATCATGAAAGTGCTGCTAAATGCAGAAAGTATAACTATGCATTTTACTAAAATTATAAAATTATACGGTGATAGGCCAGGGTAGCATGTCATGTATAATGACAATGGAGGAGGGGGTCTTTCACTATCAAGGTCTAATCCAATATCAATTTAAATCAACATGTAGCAGCACACTTTACCAAATGAGCTGAATATCATTTGTTTTACTGTCAAACCAATTAATTACCAGAGCTTTGGTTCATGTGATGTCCCATTTTACCTAATACATATCTATGGGTAGCATACAGATGACTCATCTAACCCAGATTCCTTTATTAATCTTATTTTCTATACAGGCGTCATTCTTGGCCTTCCAGATTCGTCCCATTGTCGTTACGACGTCCCGACGATTTTTTTTGTTTTCCTGCCTTTCCCCCGTTGTTAAAAGTGGTTATACCTAAACAGTGAGGGGCATAGAATAAGTGTTATGGGCTCTGCATCTTCATAATGTTAAGAGCAGACAACTAAATGGCGGAAATCGTAGCGGTGATTTCCTGACAAGGCGGTATTTATCTGCTGCTCTAATCCATCTCTACGTATTAATCTTAGCCAGTTTTTTCTTACACTTCGTACCTTTGGAAGTGAAAAAAAAGAAATATCGACATTTCCCCTCTACTATCGGCCGCACAGCCTTCAGCAACGTAATGTAAAGTCGGCATTGTTTTGTCATGCCATGCTGACATTCATGTTTACACTGGTTACGGTTGTCCCGCAAATCTCGCGAGATTTACGGGACAACATACTTTTCGAGTCTTCATCACTAAAGAGTTCTGTAACTCCGGGTAATCGCGATATCACGTATTGACGGGTCGCCGGCTACGCCTACTATGTTCTGACAAAGGGTCGACATGCTTGAATTACACGCAAAAAGAATGAAAACTCTGCCGGAATTGTGCCTTTTAATGACGTCACTGACACTAGAACGTCATTAGTTGCCGTGACGCTGCTTTTGTACCGTGATGGCGGCCAGTGTCGAAACATTGTGGGCGTGGTCGGCGATACGTCAATTGTTCAAACTAATGATTAATATAACCGTTCCCTACTTTTGCATACCAACCTCTGCAGCGATATGTTGCTTAATAAATACTTATTATTTTAGAATCAACTGCTGTGGGATTGGATAATCCATTGATGAGTGACAAAAACACTGAAAAACAAGGTAGGTTGACTATTAAGTAAACAGAATACTATTTTGTTTTGGCGAAACCCACTAGGTAAGTTTATTTATTTTATTGCATTAAACAAGATAGCAAGTTTCCCACTTACCTTCCGAAGCACCCGATCTCACTTCCCTTGTGGAAGTAAACGTGTTTTACTTAATTTGTCAGATTTCAAAGTTTTCACTTTAGCGTTTGTGATTTGGACATGGATAGGTATGTTTGTGTTTGATTAAGTGTTTTTTAAAAATCATATTCAAAATAATTGATTCCGTCATTTTTAGACTTTTCTAGTCGAAATTTAAATTTTAGAGGGTTCAAATGAAAATCTTTCCTACAATATCAATCCCGCTCGGGCCACATGTGGGAAAGTGAATTTTCCTTGCCGTTGGCCTTTACTGATTCACCCCAGTATGGACTGGGGGAGTGGTACGCTCGTCTGCGGCGTACTGACTCTGTGAGCTAGCACGGTAAAGTCGCCATAAGTGCGCACTAGTACAAGACAGATCATACAACACACTCGCACTCCACATGCATAAACGAAATTGTTCATAGATTAATCCATAGATATTAATTAAATAGTTCTCGTCGCGAATAGCTGAAAAATTGCTGATGCGACGTTAAGCGACATTCAACCAACCAAAATATCAATTCAGTTTGTTTATAATTTGGCGTCATTGTTTCCATTTAAACAGCATTGCTAAGTTATTTCGTGTTTCTTGAATATGAAAGCTTCATATCATATTTTAATCACAAAGTTTTATTGAAAATAAACTCACAAAATGAAGCTTAATACACGGAGCATTGTTCGACTTAGCATTCTTGATTTCGGCAGTTTTCAAGATGACCGCCACAAAAATTCAAAATGAAAATTGTTGTTTCAAAACAAATTTGCATCTATTTCAACTAAACAAATCTATTTGTCAAGTTTTATAATGTCTCAGTAACTGGTGTATAATAAAAGAAAAATATGCGACTTGTACGCGAATGTATAGAATAACGATTCTCGCGAGAGAAAATTTACTAGCTGACGCAAAAAATTCCCGATTTACAATATTATAACCAGGTGTTTATTTATTTACAGAAAATGACGAGAATGCCACCGAATCGCATAAGGTAAATATTTTTATTTTGAATTTGAAGGGTGCATGATTTAATGTAGAATGTTCAACTATGCATCATAAAATGATAAATAACATATACATGGCAACTGTAGGAGTCATCAATACAAGAAGAAACGCGCCATTTAAACGCGAATATCATCTACGTGGTTCGAAATATAATGGCAAATTACACAGCGAGTTTGTTTTAATGTAAGTTCTAATGAATCAAATAATGCATTGGAAGGCATGGTAATTTAGTTTTTGTTGTTGAAATAAATTAACACGATTCGTGTTTATAAACATTCCGCCATCAGGTCGCGAACGACCAAATAACCGAACAGTTTTTAACTTGTGTATAATTTGGCAGCGACTTTAAAACCGACAGAATATATTTTGCATGTTATGTTATTATCACAATTATTAGATGTACGTAAGTATAAAAGTATATTCCCCCAATCTTTTGTTGGTAAGTTCACGCTTCGTAAGAGAGGTCGTGGTCAAATCCTGACCGGTTCTAACCAAGACTTTAAAATAGGTAGTAAGGCGTTTTTTTCGCCAAGCACTAGGGGTTTAGAAATGAAACCCTCGGTCTTTCGGAAGAACATAATGCCCCGTGTCAAGGTAGTCAAGATATGCTAAAAAACCTTTCCTCTATTTTTCTGAGCGCACTACAAAAGTAAAAATGTCTGCTTTTATAGTTGCTGACGTCTCGATACAAGTGAAATATTCTTGACCGGGGTTTTAATCCTATTTATTTATTCATTCATTAATTTATTTAATATTGCTATACAAATAAATAAGCATAAACCCTTATCCCTTATTTTTTTTTTGCTTTCTTATTTTTACAGGGTAACATGCAGTTTTTAAAGAAGATACCCGAAGGTTCAGAAGCGGCCAATATTTTAATCGGCGAAGTGGAATTCTTAAAGCAAACAGTTGCTGTGTTTTTGAGATTAAATGCTTCTCATGTGTTCGGAGATTTAACAGAAGTACCCATTAAAACCAGATTTATTTTCATTTTACTGGGTCCTTTAGGAAAACAGGCTAAATTCCGCGAAATAGGAAGGTGCATGTCGACCTTGATGTCAGAAGAAGTAGGTATATAGTCAAAATACATAAACCTGCCCGCTTGACCTTTAATAAGAGTATTTATATCGATATAGGAGAATCCACCCAAAATATGGGTAGTGTTAGGATTCGCAGGTAATATACACACAAAAAGGTGTTATTTTTTAATAGTATAAATGTTTCTCAATTTGTTTTGTGTTCCCTTTATATGAATGTACTCGTCCAACAAAAATATATAAGTCAAAGGTCAAGCCTTTTTAATATTTGTTTATACTAAACCTAATGTTTTGTTAACTGAATTAATATAAAAAACTTAAAGAAGGTATCAAACACAAACATACATGACCGAATCACAATCTGGAAGCAAAGTAAAAACTTTGGAACTGACACGTCGGGTTAGACAAGTGGACTTCCACCAGTGAAGTGAGGCCGGGTGCTCCGGAAGGGTAAGCATCTTCTGTTTAGCTATCTACATCCGTCATAATTCATGTACAAATCTAAATATAAAGCAAAACTTGAGGAATCAGTAGTATCTTTTATTTCAAGCTCACTGGGATAGATGACATTCGCATAGTCTCTAAATTTAGGATTGTTAAGAGACAGAACGTCATCTATATATCTGTATGTTGAGTTGAAGGATTTGGCGACAGTCTTCTCTCCAGATTTAACAAGGTTCTGCATAAATTCTGCTTCATAAACATAAAGAAACAAATCAGCAAGCAATGGTGCACAGTTTGTACCCATTGGTATACCGATTGTTTGCTGAAAAATTATATTACCAAACAGAACAAATATGTTGTCTATTATAACTCTAACATTTTGTTGATGGTTTCGTATAGTACTGTTAGTGGGCCCTCAACCATCACAAAGATGTTACAACTATTGATTAAAAAACTCATTTAAAATTTAGATAAATCTAATTTACCAAACAATAGACCGATAACCTGTAATGCATGAGAATTTCAAGGGAACAAAATAACACTTAAGAAATCGACAACTATTACAATACAAAACAACCAATGTAGAATTTGAGAATACAGTCACCAATTATGAGTGAAAGACTTTCTGATGGAATGATCTATTTATTTACGTTTGTTATTCACTTTTCTGGAACATCAATTTGTTGATCTTGACTTAAATTATAATCACTGGTTGGTTGGTGCAAATGATCTTTTCAATATTGTTTCTAAAGTAACTGGTCACATTACCAAATAAAGCACTTTGATTTGCTTTGACCAGGCATTGAAGATAGAGTATACATTTCGCCTTTCATTTCAAATGACCTTATGATACGTGACCTACCTTTCACCCTTGAATGATTTTGGGGATGGAGGGAGAATTATTGTGCTTACCACAATGGCACGTCTAGTTGACTAATTACAGTTATTTAAAACCGTTTTATTCATTTCAGATCTTCAACCTTGTGGCTTACAGGGCTGAAAGTTCCAAAGAATTCCTAGATGGTATTGATATGTTTCTGACTCATGTTACCGTTCTTCCACCGGGAGAGTGGGATCCAAGCATACGATTAGAGCCCCCGAAAACCGTCCAACCACAGGTAAGCTCCCAATAGCCGTCAAATCACAGGTAAGTATAAAAACCATCCTATCACTGACAAGCATAAAAAGCATTTGACCAAATGGCTCTTTATAGAATGAACGCAGTCGGTATTTAATTTATATATTGTGGCTTAATCATGTGGAAAAAGTAAAGTAAATCCTTTTATTATGTTATAATAATTTATCAGATGACTTATCATGTCTCTTTGGTTTTCTATTTTTGACTCCATTCCACTAATATTACATGTATGTTGTTAATTCGTTATCATTTATAAGACAGCTCCACCAGATCCAGATTCAGAAAGTCAACAGGTTTCAGAAGATGGAAAAACTCCTGTCATGGAGAAAGAGGAAGATATGAAAACGCAAGCGCTGAAGAGAACGGGGAGGTATCAGTTGTTTTAGTATATTCAGGTCTTCTTTGTATTGAACAACTTACAGCACTTCCCTGTCAAAAATTCAACACTGTGGTACTGAAATTTAAAAAAAAACATAACAATGACCAAATGACAATCTGAAAGCAAAGTAAAAACTTTGAAACTGGTAAATTAAGTAACACAAATGAACTTCCACCAGGGAAGTGAGACCAGGTGTTTCGGAAATATAAACAGGCTAATATCGGCCGGAATATGAAAAGCTAGTTCCAGAAAGGCTGCCAAGACATAAATATCAGCTGCTGAATATAGATAACGAGGTGCCGATTCGTTCATTTAGAGTTTATCTTTCGAAAGTTTAACATAGAACCAACGAAAAGAAGTCAAAGAACGACTGCCAGGTGACAGAAGTATAGATAGCTCGAGATCGGAAATCTACAGATATATAGATAACAGCTTCAGAAAAGATGTCCAGATGTAGCTAACGAGGTACTGATATGAGCTGCCGATTTGACGTTAATTCGTTTATTTAGTGTTTAACTTTCGGCATGCCTGCACTATACGTACGCAAACCTTTGCCGGGTATCTCAAAAAAGTTTTAATTTGCAAGAAACATAAATCACAATAAAATGTAAAAGCAAAGTAAAACTTTTTTAACTCGCAAATAAAGTTAAATACGTAAGATGCTTAGTGAGGCCGGATGTTTCGGAAGAGAAAACGCCTACCTAGCTACCTACACCCGCCACTTATAAAATCAAAATTGAAAATTAAAGAAACATAGAGCTATTGGAGGTCAAATGTATCCTATAGAGACATCGTGCAGTGTATAAAGTTTCCATAGTAGAGAAAAGCTGACCAATGCCTATTCTGTGACATTGACTTGCGTACAACTGAAGTTGTTTTGTTGTTGACATTTGTGTTTAATTGTTGTAGATTATTTGGAGGACTTGTTCGAGATATACGACGGAAAATTCCATACTATGTCAGTGATTTCAAAGATGCATTGAGTTTACAGTGTATCGCTTCATTTATTTTCTTATACTTCGCCTATATGGCACAGAGTGTGACATTTGGAGGTCTGCTCTCGGATGCCACAGGAACCAATATGGTAATTTAATCAAAATATATCAAACAATAACAAAATAATATCAAATCTGTAACAAAACATCCCAATCAAAGTTTAATATTTCGCCTTGGAAGTAAAACTGAATTCATTCATTCACTCAATCAATCAATCAATCAATCAACCAATCCATCAATCCATCCATCCACCCATCCGTTCGTCCATTCATTCATTCATTTATGCACTCAATTAATCAATTCTTTAGTGCGGACACCCATGAAAATCAATAGGTGTAACACTTTTATGACACTAAAATATTAAGATTAGACATTTAATGGATCCCAAGCATCCAATAGATATCAAACAACAACCAGAGACACACTTGATCAAATACATTAGTGGTGTTGGATTCGCTCTAAATACATAAACAATGCATGTTTACAAATGATGTAAGCACTAGCGGGACCCATAAACAAAGATTTCAATGAAAAATCAAGTGGACAGGCCAGTGTTGTTTGCCTTTGGTTATAATTACATATTATACCAATGAATTATTTTTTAACATACTGGACTATCGGTTCGGCATACAAATTCTTACCAGTAATGCTTGGACCAAAATTGTGAAACCAAAATTTTTGAAGGGTTGAAAAAATATATAAAAATAAATGTTTTTATTCAGGCTGTGTTTGAAAGCATCATTGCCTCTACAATTTGTGGTTTAGTGTACCATTTGTTCTCTGGACAACCTCTAATTATTCTTGGCAACACAGGACCAGTATTAGTGTTCGAGTCCATATTGTTCCAGTTTTGCAAGTAAGATGCATTATCAATTACCATATGTGTATATTTTACTTAACATAATTTTGTATAAATCTTAAATCTTATATAACATCCAATTTTGTAATGATTATGCTTTGTTTTACTGCTTTCACTTTATCCAAAATTATCCTGGATATATTTGATGTCTCATAGTTCCATGTTACTTTCACCCTCAATTTTAATTTCAGACTTGGTTGGTGTAGTTACTAGTAGCTACACAGAACACTTACCCCTCTGGAACACCTGACCTCAATTCTCTGTGGAAGTTTACGTGTTAAACTTGCCAGAATTCAAAGTTTTTACTTTACTGTTTGGGATTGTGATTTGGACATCGACCAGTATGTTTGCGTTTAGTTTGGAACAGTGGTTGCAAAATTAGTGGAATTGCTCAGGATCCGTTTATGGTCTATCATTTCTATAACCACACCATATTTTCCCCACCCAAAGTCATGAGTCAGCAATCACTGGTCCCAATATTTCGTCCTCTCCAGTCTTGTTTTGTTTGGTCAACAAATAACCATTGATAAGATTACATTTTCCTGCATTATCTGATGGTGCATGTTTGCCAGTATCAATCGGAAGAACAGCTTAAGAAATTGTTTTTACGTCTTGTGCATGTATAGAAAATATTGTTTTCTAAGCATCACATAATTCAAGTAACATTTGAACAATCGACTTTAGCAAGTTTTCAAGATGACCATCTCAACATCGATTTGTGAGATGACATACATTATTTCTAAGATTTTTTTACACAAATTATTTTTATTTATTTTCCAGGGACTATGATTTGGATTACCTACAGTTCCGACTATGGGTTGGTGTATGGACCGGTATCATTTTATTAATTATTGTAGCCTTTGATTTGAGTTCATTAATTCAGTATATAACACGCTTCACAGAGGAAGGTTTTGCATTTCTAATATCCGCAATATTCATCCAGGAGGCTTTCACTAAACTTTACAACATCGTTAAAGTTGCCCCGATTCATCTGGACCCAAGTTCAGATTGTTGGTGTGAAAAACTACCTAAAAATAACACTTTATCGAACTCATCCAATAACATCAATATTAGTGAATTTACATCAACGACACCATTAATTTTGAGTGTATCAAATGGCCGTAATGCAACTAGCGACGTTGAACGATATAGTCTGAGTGAATCTGAATGTATAAAACATGGTGGAGAATTGGCTGGTAATGGTTGTGGCTATGTTGCCGATGTGTTATTAATGTCTGTAATTTTGTTCTTCGGTACATATATCATTGCCATGGCACTTAAACAGTTGCGGAATAGCAGGTTATTTCCAAATATCGTAAGTATAAATGATATTATAATTAATAGATAAACTAAAAGTTTTTGTGGGCAAAAAGTGATATATCTGTTAGAAATTTTAAGATTTCCCTCTCTTATATAATGGAAACGTTAGCCAATAAAATGATACTATTTTATTAGAAGCTTGTCAGATTTATTTGCTTTTTGTACATTAAAAAAACTGATTTTTTTCCTTTGTTCATATGTATGAAGTATCACCATAAACAAATTATAAAGTTGAAAAATTAAAGAGATAGCAAAAAAAAAAAAAAAAAAAAAACAGAAAACAATAAATATACTTTGATCAATTTATACCATTAGGTCCGTTCAAAATTAAGTGATTTTGCAGTGGTGATAGCAATCGGTGTCATGATTGGATTGGATGCAGGAATGAAGTTGCCAACACCTAAACTAGAAGTTCCTGAAAATTTTGCGGTAAGAATACATTTTTATAGTTGTGTTCGATAGTTGTGAAAACTGTTATTTATCATAAACGTATTTTGAATAATTTGCATAAACGTAATAAGTTAGTAATTGTTTGATTTACAGTATGGTTGTCATCACAATATTTTGAGAATTATGACGTCTCTGTATCAAAAATTATGCTGGATGTTTTTCCCCACAGTTTCGTATTCCTTTAATTCTCAATTTTAATTACACATTGGGTGTTAGCCAGCCAGACAGGGGGTGATTTCCCTTCCTAAACATTAGGTTTCGCTTCCCTGATGGAAGTTCGCGTTTTTATTTTAATTTACCTGTATTAATTAGAAGAACAGTTTAAGGCTATTGTTTACACTTTTTGGCTTTTATAGAAAACATTGTTTGATTTATTTTAATAAGCAACACATACTTCAAGTAATATTTGAACAATCGTTTTGTCAAAATTAATGAGCCTATTGCAGTATTTGCACAGTGTTTCCTAGGTGATTACCATAGATAGTTTTCAAGATGACCATACCCACTTCAATTTGTACGATGACATATATTATTTCCAAGGTTTTTGACCAAACACAAATCATTTGTAAAAACAATTGTATAGAAACCAGTTTCAACTGGAAATACATCTTTCTGGACGTCAATTATATTATGGCTGGTCAGTTTCCTAGACGACGGGTCCGACTTAAATACTTTTTTATATATAAAATTGCAATTACAGAATTTATTTAGATATCAAAATGCTAGAAAGTCGTCCAAACCACACAGTTTTATTGTATTTATTCAAGATCATATTCATTGTTTAGCCTACAAAGCCTGGTCGAGGATGGATTGTTAAGCCTATTGGGAAGAATCCATGGTGGACCATATTTGCAGCAGTAATACCGGCCATGCTAGCAACAATACTGATATTCTTAGGTCAACAAATATCTGGACTCATAGTCAACAGAAAAGAAAATAAGCTTGAGGTATAACTTATAGTCTCTATATGTATACCCACCAAAAATACTTTAACCACACCATTGGGAGACCATTTTACCATTATATCTAGTATCCAATGATAATTTGAGAACTCTAGTACACCTCCCAGTAATGTTGCCAAAAAGATAGATCCCCCTAGCTATTATACTGTTATTAACAGGTCAATCATTTAGGGGCTACGACAAGGAATTGTTTTTTGGGATTAAATCAACAGAACAAGCGAGTCATGTGTAATTTAGTCACCAATGTCCCCTAGATCCAGTAGTCGTAGAAAGTTTAGAGTTTTACAGCTTATAGTTTTAGTATGTGTTGTTTAGGACGTCATCACAGTACTGTTGATTAGTTTAATGTCTCTGTGTCGAGGATTGCCCTTGAAATATTTGACGTTCCATAGTTCCATGCACTTTTCACTCAATTTTGATTACACGCGTGGTGGGTGTAGCAAGGAAAACAGGAGGTTATTACCCTTCTGGACACACAGTCTCACTTCTTTGATTAGAGTTCAAGTGTTTAACCTTTCAGTTTCAAAGTTTTTACTTTTTTCGGGATTGTGATTCGGACATGGATTAGTATGTTTGTTTTTGACTAGTTTAGCATTCGTTTTATCGATTTCTCGGTTTCATCGTTTTTTCCAAGCATGATTCCTAACTGTAACTTGTTTTATTCTAACCTATCCTTTTTAACTAAATATAACTGAAAAGAAAATATTGTTCATATGTATATCATATCACTGTTCCATCTATTTACTGTAAATTTAGGAAATTGTTAGTTCATTTTATTTCTCGTAAATTGGTTAGAATAACAAGACGCGAAAAACACTCTTTTGCTAATATTCTATTTAAATACATATTTTGTCATTTACTTGAATTTGTACTAATCATCATCTAAAAACTTGAAATAAATGTGTATAATTACATATTATACCAGGTTTAATTTTAAAGCACCAGACAGCCGTTTCGGAATACAATACTTCATCAGTAGTGTTTGGACCAAAATTGTGAAACCATATTTTTTTCAAGATGTTTTTGAAAAGATACCCCTAAAAGGACCAAAATATATTTTACAAAATTTAGCTAAAGAAAATACTTTGCATGAGAGAGTATACATTAGTTTTTGAGGATATAAATATCTCATGTACCAATTAACGTGATAATTCCCCTAATTATAGTAGTTTTAGTAGTTCTTGTTTTTTTATCTTTCGGCATTGATTTGTTGGTTTGTTTTCTCGGTTGCATTGGTTATCACCAAATATGTTTTTATTTTCTAAACTTAACATTTAAGCTAAATGTAACTGAAGAGAAAATACAAAACCAATATATTTTGGAGCACTCCCTGTTAATCAAGTACACTTCAAAGCATGGTTATTTCATGTCTTTTAAGGAAGAGGATGTTAAATTCGAACTTCCATCCGTCCTTCCAGACACTATTTACGGAGTAATTCTCCAAAACTTTGAAACACTTATTTTAAGAAATTTGGTGCAAAATGTCAACATTGATAGAAGACGTGCATTCCAGTAGCCGAGTTGATTTGTTCATTTTCCTTGGAGTTATTGTCCTTTGAACATAAGTGCAAATCAAAAAATATCTACTGGCGGACGATCCATATTCACTGAAATTGCTTGATTCCTGGGAGAAAGTGTCCTTTGACCATAAGTGTAAAGCAAAAAAGTATTTACTGGTGGGGAATCCTAATTCACTGAAATGTGCTCGTTTTTTACAGAAAGGATATGGATACCACTTGGATCTGTTGGTGGTGGCTTCACTGATTATCTTAAACTCCTTCCTTGGATTACCGTTCTTCATTGCGGCGACTGTTCTTTGTATTAACCATGTTGTAAGCTTAAAGAAGGAAGAAACGAATGTGGCACCGGGCACAAGACCAAAGTTTTTAGGAATAAGGTAGAACACACAAGCACACACACTTTGCCTATGATAAGTAGAGTTAAAATTACTCACTTATTTACTGGAATATCAAACCGAATCGATGCAGTTGAAAAAGTTTTATTGCAGCAAGCATACCAAGTCCCATTCAACGATTGTTATCCAATTGTTTATTTTGAAACTTGACTTCTTCATAACGTTCCTATGAGTGTAAGGCAAAAAATGAAGGGTTTCTTTCAATGACATCACAATTTTTGAATTTTGAACACAGCTGTGGGTGATTTTTTTAACGATTCCTATCTTAGTACTGTCAAAAGTTTAATTATACAAGAAGTGCGAAAGTAAAATGGGTCTTAACACCACATGCTTTCTTTTGGATTTTCGGTAATATACATGTATCTTGTTATCAGTAATGTAGACTCGTTATTACACAATCTAGTTAGCTATATTAAATTCTATAACACAAAACTAAAACGAAAGTAAAATGGGTCTTAACACCACATGCTTTCTTTTGGATTTTCGGTAATATACATGTATCTTGTTATCAGTAATGTAGACTCGTTATTACACAATCTAGTTAGCTATATTAAATGCTATAACACAAAGCTATTTCTATTGTAGAGAACAGAGGTTAACAGGAGTAACTATATTTATATGTATTGGATTGTCCATATTACTGACAAAGATACTCAAGGTAACTGTATGCTTTCCTTCTTAGGTAATTTCAAAAGAGCAGTCTTTGACTTTGACATGCACTACAGCATATTTATCACGAAAATATATATTTAAAAACTTCAGTATATCAAAATATTGAGTATTTTAGTCTAAGAATTATAAAATACAGGTCTTTCGACAGTATAACACTACTAAGCTAACGAATTGCTACCGATTCGTCAACTCATCTCGGTCTTTGTTAGACATATAAATAATTCTGCAGCTTTTCGATTTATTTGGCCACTTTCTATTTTTATCTCGATTACTCACTCGGCAGCTAAGTTTAAACAGTTATTCGTTTGCATAGTACTAAATTTGCAACAGATCTACTGTATTTTTTAGTCTAATTCATGTATGAAGGAAAGCTAAGAACTCGGAAAGCGCTTCTACAAAATAAAAGGAACTTCTCTGAAATTAAGCATTGGTTGCTTAGTGTAACTATCTCTATTTTTACTTTTCAGGTCATCCCCATGCCTGTGTTATATGGGGTATTCTTGTATATGGGCGTGGCATCTTTAAAAGGAATGCAGTTAGTTGATCGGATATTTTTATTCTTCATACCACCAAAGTACCAACCAGACCACGCATACCTTAGACATGTACCTCTATTACGTGTACACCTGTTTACAGGTATACAGGTGTTTTACCTGGTTTGTCTCTGGGTTATTAAAAGTATCAAAGAAATAGCTATAGCATTCCCTTTGATGGTGAGTTTTCATAGTAATACCACATGAAAAGCAATGTTTCGATATAAATGAAACAGTGTTGACTGAGACGTAAAATGTCATTGAAATAATAGTGAAAACAAATTTATTTTCGTCTGACTTTAAATAATAGTATATAGCAAGAGTGATTATGAGACAAAAAATCTCATGGAAAGAAAGACTGTACTTCATGGTTGACGAAATTATGAAACAGACATTATATTGGGACAGATGGACTGTGGATTCATATATACTGCTTATAACTTTGTTTACGGTCTGATTGCTATCAAACATTGTTAATCAAACTGATTCGGAAATTTTAAAGTACCTCAGAAAGTCTGTTACGCTTAATCGTTCAAAAGATTGACTTAAGTTAATTTGGTAAAATAAATTTTGGTACTTCTATTTTTTCTCATTAATATCTGAATATTAAAACAACTTTGGTCAAAGCACTACTGATGAGAAATTTTAATCCGAAATAGACGTCTAGTGCATCATAATAATAATTAAAAACGGTTTAGTAATAATTGTTCTATTTTAGGTATTAGCCATGTGTTTTGTTAGGAAGGCTATGGATTGTGTATTTACCCAAAAGGAACTGGAATGGTTAGATGACGTCATGCCTGGATCTAAAACAGTAGACAAAGGAGATAGTCAAGATATACATGATATAGAAATGGTAACGACGTTTCCCTTTCCAATGTCTGTGTTTAATTTGCAAATATAATGTTTAGTTTGATTTGATGATTAATTATTTTATGGCAAATAGTTTTCGATGAATTTGCTTCACTTGAACTGATCATTTATATTTTGGTTTCACAATTTTGGCTCAAACGCTACTAATAAGGAATCATGTTCCTAGGCGACCGTCTAGTGTTGTAGAATTGAAACTTGTATAATATCCGATTATATTTATTGTATATAACTGTTTTCTTGGAATTACTGTAAGAATATATTTAACCTCATACAAAATTTCAATGAACCACGCACACATACACACTTTTAGAACACCAGAACAAAAAGTATACGATATAAAAGGTTTTCACACACGCGCGCGTTTTAAACAATTATTTATTAGCCTGTTTTTTTATTTATAGAAACCAAATGGAAACCCAGAGGCGTCAAATTGTGAAAAAATAACATTTCGCCAAAAAAGTAAGTTTATTAAAAAAGGTATAAGATGTGTCTTGTTAAGAAAATTTTATGTCATGGTATCAACGTCTTCAGTCGTAATATCTATAACATGAAAATATTTAAGAAGTAGAAGTGTAGTAGTAACGTCCAGCAGCACCACTGGAGTTAAGACTGATAAACAACCCAAAAAAGCTTTAACAAAAGTGATGAACAATCAAAAACAAACATACTAATCCATATCCGAATCACAATTCAGAAGCAAAGCAAAAACCTTGGAACTGACAAGTTAGGTTAGACACGTGAACTTCCACCAAGGAAGTGAGGCCTAGTGCTCCTGAAGGGTAAGCACCTCCTGTTTAGCTAGCTACACCCGCCACATGTGTAATCAAAATTGTGTGAAAGGAACATGGAACTATGAGACATCAAAGATATCCAGGGCAATCCTGAACACAGAGACATCAAACTTGTCAACAATACTGTGATGACGGCCATAAAACTTTTTGAGGGCCTTGATAAGCCTAGACTTGCAATATCCCTGAGTCAACAATATTTGCAAGCAGCCTATTTCGTTGTACAAAGTCCCCGTAGTGGGAACAAGCTCTACCATAGCGTATTAATTGGGGAAACAAATACACTATAAGCAGGAGAAGCAGGTATATTGCTGCATAAAAAAGGAAAATTGACAATAGAAAAATTGAAATCATCACGTTGGTCATAAAGTTTCAAATGTAGCCTTTTG
This sequence comes from Anadara kagoshimensis, assembly GCA_021292105.1. Lineage (NCBI taxonomy): Eukaryota > Metazoa > Mollusca > Bivalvia > Arcoida > Arcidae > Anadara > Anadara kagoshimensis. Next base: position 1,810,972 of record CM037870.1, on the reverse strand, counting down.
TGTGCGTCATAATTCATGAATAAGTCTAAATATGAAGCAGAACTTGAGGAATCAGCCGTGTCTTTTATGAACTAAGTAATGTCACATATGATAAAAGATGTTTCTTTTGCGAGTTTTATTGTGAACAAGTTGGCTCAAATACGTCAAATTTCCAATATATGTACTATATAAAAATCATGTCATTTAAAATCTGAATATACTAAAAAACTAAGGTATACTCCCTCATGCAAGGTAATTCCTCGCTATCGGCTATATTTGGTTAAATATATTTTGGTTTTTGGATATTTTTTTCAAACCCTTATGTATGTAATTATGTCGATTGGCAACTATTTGTCAAGCGTGTAATTGTTATTTATTAAGACGCCGATCATTTATCCATAGTGCATATTTTCGTCATGTTCTTTCATCCAGACGTTGTCTCTTTGTCAACAACATATATTTTTAATTGGTCTTCTGTCATAACATTGACCTTTTGTAAATATTAATCTTTCGTAAGGATCCTGACCTTTTGTCAATAGCGTACACAACTTATGTAGGGTTTGCCGCTGTACCACGTGATACCTTCTAACGTGTCTGTAAAACGCTTGTTTCCAATGGACATGGAATCGCACAATATGACGCTTTCTCGTAAAACGACGTTATTCCGGGAATTTGTAACGTTGACGTTTTCCAAAATGTTCCGCACAAACGTTAAGAGGTATTGATCACGTGGTTCGGCGGCGAAGCCCATTTGTTCCTTCATATGTCAAGAAGGTGATCCTTTTGACAATAGTGTACATTTACGATAAATTCCAATAGGTACATTGTATATTAATAAAATTACATTATTTTCGTTTTATTTTAGGAAAAATAAAGAAGCAAAAGACAAGACCACATCGCCATCATTAAATTCAATGTTTATGTCTTCTCGTCATTGAACTTTTAAATTTCTTTGTTTTTTCCTATCATAAAGTAAAGTTGTTATTATTGCACATGTATATATCCATGATATTGAGCAGTAAAAGGTCATAGAAATGTGCAAGCAATATTGACCTGTTGTCCTCTTGACCTGCATATGCGATAATTCGCCTATACTTAAATGAACTTGTCCACAAGTAATATTTAAGTGAAAGGTCAAGCGGACAGGTAAATGTTGTTTGCTCATACCAATAATACCGAGACAACACAGTAACTTGTATTGGCTTATTAAGTATGTTCCGGTTAAAGGGTGGCATCAGAGTGTATTAAATCTTTTACCAGCCACGCACTGTGCTTGAACTTAATATTTTCTTTATATGATGTCGATAGCGTCATTTTGTATAATGTTAGCTGTATACAATGTTAATGACGTCACTTCCATAATGTTAGATATTGTTGTTGATGTCATTTTGTGTAATGTAATTTTAGCTGTATATAATGTTTCTCACGTCACTATGAATAATGGAAACTTTATATAATTCTGTTGACGTCACTTTGTATAATGGTAACTTTATATAATGATGTTGACGTCTTTTTTGTATAGTGTTAGCTGTATATAATGTTACTGACGCCACTTTGTATAATGTTAACAAGCTTTGATTTATCATTCAAGTGGGTGAATTTGGTAAAATACATTTTGGCCTCTCTATGGTTTTATCATTTCAACATCTTGAACATATTTGGATTTTCACAATTTTGGTCCGAGCACTTCTGATGAGGAATTTTATCACCTAACAGTCCTCCAGTGCTGTAAAATTTAAATAGGGTTATTGGCATCACTTTGTTTAATATTTTTGATGACGTCACCTTGAATATTCTTAGCTCTGTGTAATGTCGCTGACGTCACTGTGTGTAATATTTGATTATAATGATTCTGACTTCACTTTGTATAAGGTTAGATGTATATATTGTTGATGACATCACTTTGTACAAGATTAACTTCTTTAATGTAACTGATACCAAATTTTAAAATGTTCGTTTTATTTATATGATTTTGCTTCCTTTAATTTTCTTTTTATATAAATTTGCATATATGAGAAATTTTTTTTTGCAAAATCGTGGATTCTAGTTCATGGTCTTAAAAAATAAACAAATAAAGAAAGAAAACAAAAGAAAAAAGCCCGTTAATAGTCTTGAGTTTTTATAATCAATGACATCAGTTTATATCCATTATGCACTTGTTGCATTTAGTTTGGTTGCTGTTGCTATATTAACACACGTAGTTCATCTATGGAGGTTTAAAATGTAGCAGAGCCCAATTTATTTTAGTAAACATTGTGAATCCATTTCTAAACACCTAAGAGTACCAGAAAAAAGTAGTGTTGGAGAATCCTGAGTGTGGGGGTGCACGATAGGCCCACCTAGTCCACGGACTAATCCTATTTAGTCTTCAAAATTAAAATGCCAAATTTTTAGACATTTGACTTCGTATTTATTTCCGAGTTGTTTACCTCCATTTAAAAAGGAACATTGGCTTCCGGCTCTGTTCGCCCGGAGACTTTTGCATTTCAACTGTTATCTTAAACTTTTTAAAAAATTATACAATTGTACATATAGTTTAAATGAGCAAAATGTCTCGCGCAACTTCGAACTTTGGTCAGATGTGGCCATTTTCTTAGGAGTTATACCCCTTTGACTGATCAACAGTTCTAAAACGATTAAAAAAGTTCTAGTAAATAAATTTAACACATGTCAGGAAGCAAAGTGCGCTGTAGTAATTTGATTCTCTGTGGTCTTAACGTTATAAAATTTATTCATTTCGTAAAATTTCATGGAATAATAGGTTAGAATTAATACGTTTAGATTGAAAAAATGGACAATTACCTTAATATGATATATCTTTGATATTTGAAAAGATAAAGGCACTCCATCATTCAGAATTGACCACACTGATTTCAGCCTAACAAATAAATTCAGTGAATTTGGATCCCCCGCCAGTAGGTTCTTTTCGTGAATTGCACTTATGCTCAAAGGGAAATAACTCCAAGGAAAATGAACAAACCGTATGCGCATATCCTATCAATGTTGATGCTTTGCACCAAGTATCATGAAAAAGAGCTTCATAGTTTCAGAGAATTTGCGCAGACAAAAGACAAGGTATGGATTAATTCATGAACAAGTTCGTGTATCCATGGGAAGTGCCAGTGTGTTTTTATTGTCTGCCTTGTACCAGCGACCACTCAGGGCGACTTTAAGGTGCTAGCTCACAGAGTCAGTACGTCGTCCGAAACAAGCGTACCATTCCCCCAGTCTCATTATACTGACGCCGTGAAACAGTAAAAGCCAACGGCAAGGAAAATTCACTTTCCCACATGTGGTCTGAGCGGGATTCGAACTCACAGCGGTGAAAGACCCTGGATTGTACGACTAACGTCTTATCCATAAGACCACCGTAGCCTCTGTACTATAATTATTACAAGTACCATAGTAGATCGTATAAATGATAAATGTTTCCTTAGTGTAAATTATATACCTTTGTGCTTTTGTATAAAATAGCCTTTGAAGTCTAAGTTAAAAAATATAAGATTATATTTAAAATCAAGAAATGAAATTATCTTAATCTGAACGAAAATTTAATCTGCTATTTAAAGATTTAATACTTGTACAATGTTCATTGTTAATCTTTAAATACGGAATATACAATCGCGAATTCTAAAAAAAACTTTAAAAAACTACTCGCATTGAATTTATATTGTCGTGGACAGACATTGTTGAAAAGTTTAATTCAGTACAAAAACGGAATGTAGAAGTTGTAATTAATATGATCGTAGGCCTATGGCGCTCAAAGCTTGGGTCAATAATTATTGCGAACAGAGAGGGTTCGATTTATTGATGCGCTTTATTGCATGTCTCGGAAACACGATGAGTTGAGTAATGGTGTATAAGATTCCTGCCAAAAACATTTCCCTTATATTAAGACGTCGCCAGCTGTAGTCGAAGGTACAGAAATGCTGATTGCATTATACAGTGGGGTTGTTTACCATGCCACGGGATCTCGTTTTCTGAACCGCGACTTTCATTTCGAGTGCTTGGCGAAAGAACAGTCACTTCTACTTTTAAGTCTTGGATCAGACCCGGTCGGGATTCGAACCCACTTACGGAGCGAACACTCTACCAACGGAAGAGACCTTAAAAACCTATGTCCCGTGTCACGATGGGCGTGACGCGTTAAAGAACCCTCCCTGTACATTGCCCTGAGCTCACTGTAAAGGTCAAAATTTCTGTCACTTGACTTATATCTGGTGACGCCTCGAAATAAGTGAAATATTCTTGACTGGGACGTTAAACCCCATCAATCAATCAATCAATCAATCTATTTAACCTTTTTCATCCGTTTAATGGACCACTGATAACGTTTAATTCAAACTAAAGATGCAGCTAAAATCCTCTAACATATTAACAGAAATAGAGGGGGTGTGTTAATGCAATTTTTATCCGTCCCATAAACGGCAATTAGAGGATTTAACTTTTTCCTATATATAATTTTTGCTAAATAATCAAATTTATACTACTTATAATGCGGATTAACGGATAAAGAAAGTCCTTACCTCTATTTTATGAAGCTGGATTATCGATTAAAAGGGTTAAGGATTAAACTTTTACTGGCTTAAATATGGTCATTTAACTCTCACGTCAGCAAAGGCGATGTCACTAAGATATCCATGTATACACGATGTAAGTATTTTATCAACTAACTTCCCAATCACCTGCTTCATGTTAATTAACATCTCTCTCTCTCTCTCTCTCTCTCTCTCTCTTCTCTCTCTCTCTCTCTCTCCATTTAAATAGTAAAAATTAAAGTAGGGACTCTATCTATCTATCTATCTATCTATCTATGTTTGTGTATTTTAAAGTGTAAATTGAAGTAGCGACTCTCTCTCTCTCTCTCTCTCTCTCTCTCTGTGTGTGTGTGTGTGTGTGTGTGTGTGTGTGTGTGTGTGTGTGTGATAAAGTTGGGACAAGCGAGATAAATGGTGGGGACAATGTGAGATTCGTAAGAATATGTTAGTTATTTTACCTACAATGTGAGTACATTTTCGGTATTTTAATATGGGACCATTTTTGTAGGGACAATCAAATGTACCCATCTAACCTAACCCTACTCTATATACATTGTATATTGTAAACAGCGTTTTTAAACCATTTCAACCAACCTACCGTAGATATGCGGACACAAGTTTTGTCGATTTGTCTCCACATTGTCGGTGGTGTCCCTACTATACTTGTGATGGAGTTAATAATTGTCCCCGGATCAACGACTGGAGCTCTCTCTCTCTCTCTCTCTCTCTCTCTCTCTCTCTCTCTCTCTCTCTGGCTGGATGGTTTAAGTAGGGGCAGAGCAAGAGTAATAGTGAGGACAGTGCGAGATCAATAGGAAAGAGGGGTTGGTCGGGGGTGGTGGTGGTAATTGTAAGCGTACATCAATCACTACAAATATGTTGTCTTTGGTAGTTACTAGTATAACATTTTTACAGAGAACACAAAACGAAACGAAAAATAGAAGTCTCTGTCACAATTTATCACAAAAATTAACAATTTTCATGAATCGGATGCCCATAACCAAGGTGCAATGCAGATCTAGACCTTTCGAAAGTTAAACACGGTGCTAACAAAAGCGATTCGAAACTTGGATACCGAATGGTCGAGGTATGGGTAGCGTGCTGCCGTAAAGCTATCATGTGATAGCTGGCAGCAGTCGAAAAGCTGTCGATATACAGTCAAACCTGTCTATGAAGGCCACCCAAGGGGACCAATAAAAAGCTCTTTATGGGCAAATCTTTATAATTTTGTTAATTTTTAATATATTTAGAAATTTTAGGTGTCACTTTTATGATCACTTCTAGATTAAAACATTTGCATTTAGTTTTGACAAAAATTTACCATTATTTTCAAAAAGAGATTACAAAAATTTACTCAATTTAAGTTAAGGAAAATCTTAGCTAAGGAATGATTGTGAAACCGGGACCTGGTGGCTTTTATATACAGGTTCAAATAATATGAATAAAGAACAACTGGGATGTAATTCTACTGGCCTTGATAAGCAAGATGTCCCTTATAGAAGTGTCTTTAAATCAAATAAGACAGGTTTGACTGTATAGCTAACGAGGAGCCGAAATAAACTGCTTATGTGGCACTAGTCTGTTAGTACTAAACTTTCAACAGGTCTGTACTGTACACATGTGCTTCTCCTAGACATCAACTTTTTTTTTTAAAAAATCGTTTAATCTCTATACCAAGCTGCCAAGAGATAGATAACTGTCTAGATATAGAGCTGACGACGGGGCTAAAATGAGCTGTCTATTTGGGATTAATTCGCTCAATTGGTGTTAAACTTTCGACAGGTCTATACTGTACTCGTGTGCTTCTCCTAAAACTCGTTTGATCTCTATACCATCATTCATGGCCGAAAGCTGCCAAGAGATAGATAGCTGCCCAGATATAGCTGACGACGGAGCTAAGATGAACTGTCTCTTTAGCACAAATTCCATGGCTTAGTGTTAAGCTTTCGATATGTCTGTATTGTATCTTGCCCTGCACATCGGTTCATAACAGAGTACAAGTACGTATACATTATTGAGTTACTCGGGTCAATGTCGTATTTAGAATGATCAGAACTTGAAAAACGGCACCGAGTTCAAAGTCAAGTGAATTTAAATAAAACGGAGTGCTACTTCAACTACTGCTTTCTGTAAATAATTGTCTGTTTGAAAAAGTCAATCGGTCTGTTTGAAAAAGTCAATTCTGTTTGTTTGAATAAGTTAAACTACAGGCCTGTCGAAAGTTTTTTAACACTGAGATACCGAAAAGAAGTCAAAGTTCGCTATCAAGTAGCCGAGATATGGATAGCTTCTGGCCGAAACGCTGCCGAGAGATAGATATCAGCTGCCGAGAGATAGATAGCAGCTGCCAAGAGATAGATATCAGCTGTCATGAGATAGATATCAGCTGCCAAGAGATATATATCAGTTGTCGAGAGATATATATCAGCTGCCGAGAGATAGATAGCAGCTGTCGAGAGATAGATATAGCAGCTGCCGAGATATAGATATAGCAGCTGCCGAGAGATAGATATCAGCTGCCGAGAGATAGATAGCAGCTGCCGAGAGATAGATAACAGCTGCCGAGAGATAGATATCAGCTGCCGAGAGATAGATAGCAGCTGTCGAGAGATAGATAGCAGCTGTCGAGAGATAGATAGCAGCTGTCGGGAGATAGATATCAGCTGCCGAGAGATAGATAGCAGCTGCCAAGAGATAGATATCAGCTGTCATGAGATAGATATCAGCTGCCAAGAGATATATATCAGTTGTCGAGAGATATATATCAGCTGCCGAGAGATAGATAGCAGCTGCCGAGAGATAGATATAGCAGCTGCCGAGATATAGATATAGCAGCTGCCGAGAGATAGATATCAGCTGCCGAGAGATAGATAGCAGCTGTCGAGAGATAGATAGCAGCTGCCGAGAGATAGATAACAGCTGCCGAGAGATAGATATCAGCTGCCGAGAGATAGATAGCAGCTGCCGAGATATAGATATAGCAGCTGCCGAGAGATAGATATCAGCTGCCGAGAGATAGATAGCAGCTGTCGAGAGATAGATAGCAGCTGCCGAGAGATAGATAGCAGCTGTCGAGAGATAGATAGCAGCTGCCGAGAGATAGATAACAGCTGCCGAGAGATAGATATCAGCTGCCGAGAGATAGATAGCAGCTGCCGAGATATAGATATAGCAGCTGCCGAGAGATAGATATCAGCTGCCGAGAGATAGATAGCAGCTGTCGAGAGATAGATAGCAGCTGCCGAGAGATAGATAGCAGCTGTCGAGAGATAGATAGCAGCTGTCGAGAGATAGATAACAGCTGTCGAGAGATAGATATCAGCTGCCGAGAGATAGATAGCAGCTGCCAAGAGATAGATATCAGCTGCCGAGAGATAGATATCAGCTGCCGAGAGATAGATAGCAGCTGTCGAGAGATAGATAGCAGCTGTCGAGAGATAGATAACAGCTGTCGAGAGATAGATATCAGCTGCCGAGAGATAGATAGCAGCTGTCGAGAGATAGATAGCAGCTGTCGAGAGATAGATAGCAGCTGTCGAGAGATAGATATCAGCTGCCGAGAGATAGATAGCAGCTGTCGAGAGATAGATAGCAGCTGTCGAGAGATAGATAGCAGCTGCCGAGAGATAGATATCAGCTGCCGAGAGATAGATAACAGCTGCCGAGAGATAGATATAGCAGCTGCCGAGATATAGATATAGCAGCTGCCGAGAGATAGATATCAGCTGCCGAGAGATAGATAGCAGCTGCCGAGAGATAGATATCAGCTGTCGAGAGATAGATAGCAGCTGTCGGGAGATAGATAACAACTGTCGGGAGATAGATATCAGCTGCCGAGAGATAGATAGCAGCTGCCGAGAGATAAATATCAGCTGCCGAGACATACGTAGTTGAATAGTTGCTTAACGTCGCATCAGCAATTTTTCAGCTATTCGCGACGAGAACTATTTTATTATTCTCTATGGATTAATCTATGAACAAGTTCGTGTATGCATGTGAAGTGCGAGTGTGTTGTATTGTCTGTCTTGTACTAGCTCGTACTCAGGGCGACTTTAACGTGCTAGCTCACAGAGTCAGTTCACTTCAGACAAGCGTACCATTCCCTCAGTCACATTATAACGATACCAGGTGAGCCAGTAAAAGCCAACGACAAAGAAAATTCACTTTCCCACATGTGGTCTGAGCGGGGCTCAAACTCACAGCGGTGAGAGACCCTGAATTTGTAGACTGTTAAGGAGAGGCCGAGATACTTATAAGCTGTAAATTCTGCTCCAATACTTTAGCATAATGTTAAACTTTCGGCAGGCCAGTTACTGTAGATGAACTACTTCTTGTACTTCAACTGAGTTTGAAATTATAATTTAAGGACAGCAAAGAAAGAAATATTGTTTGCTTGAAAACAATATAATTTGAATAATTTTTAATTTATTCCGATTAAATTTAGAATATAAAAAAACAAAACAAACAAACACTGGCTATAGTTTGGTTTTTTCCCCAGCTTAACCATTATTGAAGGGAAAATATGTGATGTGAAGAGACTTGTTTTGTAAGTTTTCGATATTTTCGGATTTAGACATGAGACACCTCGAGACAACAATGTTTCATGACTGCTTGCCCCAGTTTAACAGTAAGTCTTTAACTAATATTTTTATCTTAAACTTACACAATTTTTTATCAAAACAGTTAAGAATCAACAGACAAAATTAAATACAAACGCTATGAGTTTGAAATGATATCCAATATAGTAGATCTACCTGAAATTCCTGTAATATCTAAAAAAAATAACAAAATTATTAATATTTCAAATTTGCTAGATTAAGGCTAAAGGAATGATTGTGAAACTGGGGTAAATTTTTCAATTATTCTTTAACTAAGGTTTTCAATTTTTCACATTTCGATCTTATTTTCATTTTTAAACTGAAAAGAGAGTTAACTCTTGTTAAATAGGTTGAACAACATTTTTATGCGATAGACTATTAGTCAATAACATACCGGATTTGTGATAACATTTTGACGTTTCTTTTAAAGTGGGCCGTGGGGGTACAAAACATGGCCTATCCCGTGTATACGTGTAAGAGTATAACTTTATTTTATTACGCAGTAACATGAACTTTTTATTTGAAATTACGCAGCTTTCAATACATCTATACTAGACAGGCCTGTCGAAAGTTTAACACTGAACTAACAAAAAAAGTCATTGCTCGACAACCGCGTTGCCGAGCTTGTGACAGAAAAGCCGAAGAGAGGTGGTTAACGGCTGCGAAAATCTGTAGTGGTATAGTTAACGGAGGTGCCGGGTGTGGGGTTGGGGGTGTCGAGACGAGCTGTCGATCATTTTGGTACTAATTCGTTAGCTGACTGTTAAACTTTCGACAGGCCTGTATTTTAGACATGATCAACAACATACCAGAGTCGTGATAACACTTTGACGTTGCTTACAAAGTGGTGGTACAAAAACACGACGTATCCTATATAGAATACAGGACCCATGGGCAGTTGTTCGAAGCCTCATTCGTTTAACAATGATTAACAAAAAATTAAAATGATAAAAGAAATACATGTAAAAATAACATTATCAAATTGAAAGTTTTTTTTAATGAAATGGTTAAGTTTGATGGAATTCTATTTACTTTCAACATTTTCAACTTTAATTTCACAAAAGATCTGAAATTGTGCGAAATTCTAATTTTGGCTAATCAATTGATTAAACTAATCAAGCTTTATTCAAATGGACCTGGATAACTTAATCAATCATAAACTATTAAAATGAAATTACGCAACTTTCGACACATATATAATATAACTTAATTTTATTACTTTTAAAATGAAATTACACAACTTTCAGTACAAAGCCAGAATTCCATCTATTGATTTATTTAATAGATAAAAAGTAATAAAAATTCAATACAACATGTATGTAATACGTATTTTAAGAGAGTGATCTATAGTTTAAACAGAAACTTCGTGATGTTTGACTTTATTGGAAAAATAATTGGACTATTAATTTGTGTAACATTATAAACAGGCTGTATATAACTTAATTTTATAACACAAAATCATAAACTTTTAAAATGATATCACACAACTTTCGACAAAAAGCCAGAATTCCATCCATTCATTTATTTAATAGATAAACTAGAGGCTCCCAGGAGCCTTTATAGCTCACCTAGGTAGAGTTGTTGCAGAAAATCAACAGATTGTCTAATGTTTAAATAAATGCTTGAAATGTATTACACAATATTTATTTCTATCACAAAATTTCAATATTATTTCCTTTCAAAACCATATTTCAAAATTTTGAGACAATACATACCAAGTATCATCGACTTTTCATGTACAATACCTGAGAAATTTTCCTGATCCAAAAACTGGTCAATGAACCATGAAATTAAGGTCAAGGACAAAAGCCATAGGGCAGTCTGACTGATGTACTATGGTGGCCACCTTGGATTACGTGCGAACATGTTGGACACAATATTTCAGGTAGACCACACAAGGACTATTGTCACAAAGTTTGGTTGCAATTGGCCAAGTGGTTTCACAGGAGTTGATTTTTCAATGCAGATGTTATTTTAAAATACCAAATGTAAAGACCCAATGACTATTGTGGCCGAGTTTAGTTCCAGTTGACTCAGTAGTTTCAGAGAAATATATGTTCGAACGTATTTTCCCATAGGGTCCAATGTTAAAATATGTTCTCCACTGACGGCCATCTTGGATTTTGTGTGGCACTCAAAAACACCAATATTGTAGGGGGCCACCCAAAGACTATTGTGGCCAAGTTTGGTTCCAATTGGCTTAGGGGTTTTAGAGAAAAAGATCTTTGAAATTGTTCCCATAGGGTCCAATGTTAACCTATGTTTCCCGTTGGCAGCTATCTTAGATTAGGTGCAGACTTAAAAAAACTCCACCCAAAGACTATTGTGGCCAAGTTTGGTTCCAATTGGCTTAGGGTTTTAGAGAAAAAGATCTTTGCAATTGTTCCCATAAGGTCCAATGTTAACCTATGTTCCCCGTTGGCGGCCATCTTGGATCAGGTGCAGACTTAAAAAAAACACCGGTTTCAGAAGAATCACTGTGACCAAGTTTGGTTCCAATTGGCTCAGTAGTTTCAGAGAAAAATATCTTTGAACGTATTTTTCCATAAGGTCCAATGTTAAAATATGTTCTCCGCTGGCGGCCATCTTGGATTTGGTGCGACCCTCATAAACCCCAATGTTGAAGGGGGCCATTCAAAGACTATTGTGGCCAAGTTTGGTTCCATTGGCTAAAGGGTTTTAGAGAAAAAGATCTTTGATATTGTTCCCATAGGGTCCAATGTTAACCTATGTTCCCCGCTGGCCGCCATCTTGGATTAGTGGAGACTTAAAAAAAACCACCGGTTTCAGAGGGACCATCTAAGAACCACTGTGACCAAGTTTGGTTCCAATTGGCTCAGTAGTTTCAGAGAAAAATATCTTTGAACATATTTTCCCATAGGGTCCAATGTTAATATATGGTCCCCGCTTGCGGCCATCTTGGATTAGGTGCGGACATGTCGGACACAATTTTTAAAGTAGACCACCCAAGGACTGTTGTGACAAAGTTTGGTTGCAAATGGCCCAGAGGTTTCTGAGGAGTTGATCTTTAACGACGGACGGACGGACGACGGACGACGACGACGGACGCCAAGTGATGGCAAAAGCTCACCTGGCCTTTTAGGCCAGGTGAGCTAAAAAGGAATAAAAATTTGAATACAACATGTATGTAATACGCATTTTAAGAGAGTAATTTATAGTTTGAAAAGAAACCTTGCGATATTTATTTTGCTTTATTGAAAAAAAACAGTTGGATTTTTAAAATTAAATGCACTCTATAAGAGGTAAATTGATCAAGATGTCGTAACGCTATGTTCAATTTATTTTTTTTTTCTTGTAAATTTAATTTTATTTAATTTTCAATTGAGATTAGGTCTAAATCGTGTAGTACAGGCCTGTCGAAAGTTTAACACTGAGCTAAAGAAAAGGACTTGAAGCTGAGCTGCCGATTGGTCGAGATATGATAGCTGATGAGTGAAAAACTACCGAGAGAGATATATAGCAACTGCAGAAAAACTGTCGAAATACAAGAAACGAAAGGTCGAGAGATGAGATGTCGATTTATTCGTCAGTCGATACATTTTCGCCAGGACTGTATTGTACTTGGATTACTTTAGTACCATGACCACCCATTTATCGAGAAAAATCCCTCTAAAATCAATAACAGATGAGAAAGTTTGATTTACGAAGAACCTGGTCTAATATACAATACAGGCCTGTCAAAAGTTTAACACCGAGCGAACATTAACGAAAAGGGGCCAAAGCCCGATTGTCCAGTGGTCGAAAATTGAATATCAATTGGTCAAAAAAGTCGCCGAGAGATATATAACAGCTGTTGAAAAGATTTTGAAACGTAGTCAACGAGGGGGAAAGATGAGTTGTCGGATTTTTCGTTAGCTGAGAGTTAAAACTTTCGACAGGTCTGTACTGTAGTTTTGCCACTTTAAAATGAATTTAAGTGCAGTAAATAAGTATACTGGTATAGTGGATTAATTTAAAGAGCTTTTAAAACAAACCGAGTAAATATTATCTAGATAAGTTATAGATAGGCAGTGGATGTAACGCGATTTACAGGATTATAAAGGTAGACGTGTTTCAATAAATAATATTTAAAAATTAAATCATATTTTTTTTTTTTTTTTTTTTTTTTTTTTTTGAAGATTATATATTTAAACTAAAGTCATCATACGATTACCGAAAAAGTAAATAAATCGTCGTGATTCTAAAGATTTAGGACAACAAGACTCGGAGGATTTTTCCCACTGTACAGCCGCGGCCTTCCTCTTGAAGTGGAATGGGTTTTGCTGGAGGCAAGTGTCTATCGGCCACCGCCAGCGAAAGACAATTCTACTCGATCCCGATGTCCACCCCTAAGAGGATTTTGCTAATGACGAGTACCTCTTTGTCAGCAGTTTTTTAGAACAGCATAGCTAAGGAGATTCTTGCCACTCCTACCGTACCACAGGGTCTCTTTTATTTTAAATTTTCACCGAAAGAACCGTGAATTTCATTTGTAATGCCGAGTGCTTGGCGAAAGAACAATCACTACCTACTTTCAAGTCTTGGGTCAGACCCGGTCGGGGATCGAATCAACAACCTTTCACCTACGGAGCAAACACTCTACAACTGAGCTACGAGTACGCAGTGGGTTTTTTTTAATGTAATAGGTTTAATGTACATGTACACGTGTACGTACCTTAGACATCAACATATTTTTATTCTAAATAACTAGATTTCTATGCTATCATTCAAGTTTTTATACCTTGAAATTAAACGCAGATCAGTTTAGTGACAGGACGATAATAAAATAGAAAAATTCCCTTTCTAGGTTTTATAAAAACGCATCAGACCTTTAACACATAAAATATTTATAAATAGCTGATATATATTTCATTTCAATCACCATGTGGTTTAGAAATTTGATAATAGAAAAAACATTCTTCTCAAAAAATACAAAAAAGTAAATTACCTGGTAAATATTACAGATGAATACGAACAAAAATCCAATAGAAAATACATACCTATTTTAAATAAATAACATCGATTATGGGGTAAATAGTAATTAAATAATATATATGTTCTTTGGGGAAAAAACCAAAATAATAACCTTATTATCACTACGCCAAAATAATTACCGCAATTTTCACCATTTCGTTTACTCAATATAGTTCTTTTCAGTTGATAGTCATAATGTTTATTCACATAGAAACTCAAGAAACTCAATACTTTTCATGTACATGTAATTATATAAGAGAGAGAGAGAGAGAGAGAGAGAGAGAGATGTTGAACTGGGGACAATTATTAGCTCCATCATAAGCCAAGCATAGTGGTGACACCACCAACAATGTGGGGGCAAATCTTGTGTCTCCAGAGTTGAAATGCTCTGAAAACGCCATTTACAATAGAGTAGGGTTAGATTAGATGGGGACATTTGATTGTCCCTACAAAAATGTCCCCAAATTTTAAATACTGAAAATGTCCTCACATTGTAGGTAAAAGAACTAACGTATTTCTTAAGACTTTCACATTGTCCCTACTATTTATCTCACTTGTCAAATATGACCACACACACACACACACACAGAGAGAGAGAGAGAAGAGAGAGAGAGAGAGAGAGAGAGGAGAGAGAGTATTAAAACAAATATTTGTTATATTCTTTTAGGTTATTCAGTAATATTGCATTTATTTAATGCTGGCATACAGTAAAAAGAAAATGAAGTTATATGGGCTTTTTAAAAAGTTTATTTTACAAGAATATTACAAGAAAGGCAAACAAAACCACATGTATTCTTTTGCGCAAATCCTTCAATAGGGACTCACTTATGTAAATATTCCTATCTCTTGCTTGCCCAATTCTGTCTTTTAGCACACGATTCACTTTTGTAACTTTTCATTAATATTGAATTCTTTTTCATTTTGATAATTGAAACCATTTTATATTGTTATTTAAAGGGGGTAGCGTAGTATACATATTATGCAATGTTAATTATTTAATGTTTGAAACGAGATTGAATTAATGGATACATTTAATTTTATTTCAGGTGAAAAGAAAATTATCATATGGTAGTTTGAAAAAATTTGACCCTAATGTGACTCTCCAACAATGAAATGACAGGGGATTAACAATACGAACTTGGATTTAATTTCAAAAGAAATGCGTATTTATCAATTTTAAAATCGTATATAATAAAAATGTTCTCACTTAGGCATACGAATCACGATTGTTCGTCAATGTGTATTATGCAAGCCTGATCGATAAAAAAGTAATTTATGACAGGTTTCAGTTTGTTCAAGAGGGGCCGAACCATTTATACATATCGGGAGATTTGTTTTGAAAACTAACATTAAAGGTCTTTAGAAATAAAAGTAATCCCGCCTTTTTATTAAAATGGACTATAACCGATTCAATTGTATGCGCGATATTGATTTTAAAATATGCACCAATAAATATGACGGCAAAACGCCAAGTAATGTTAGTTATACTGGGAATAGAGGCGAGTATAGAGGGCGAATCAATGAATATGGATATGTTAAAAATATTGTACAATGTCCAGCATGTTCGACTTTTATTGTGGTCAAAGTGAATGCGAAAGACTCATCTTTAAATAAGCGAATTTTAGTGTCGAAAATGGAGACGAATGTCCCGAGGTTAACCATTCCGAGTGAGAATGGGAATGTTGATGATATATGCAATACATGTGATAAAAGAGAAACGGAAGTGTCCTGTATAGAATGTGCCCAGAATCTTTGTTTTGATTGCGCAAAGTTTCATCTGAAGTCGTCCTCTACCAGACGACATCACATAACTGGAATTGTACCAAAAGTGTCTCAGTCAGCTGTTATTAAACCCACTATAAAAGAGATTAATGACAATATACCCTTCTCTAATTACACGGAAACTTCTGTATCACCAAGACAAAATGGCAGCCATAAGATCAACAGACGTGATGTCTTGTCTCCAAGGATTGCAGAGCTACGTCAGAGACAACTGGACATCTATCAAAGAGGGAATTCACCTAGACCCGAGCTAAAACAGTCGTTTGATTTCCAACCTCTGACTCCTGTTGGTAAAGGATGGGGGTTTGATTTCAGTCTTATTTCTACATTTGAAGTCGGAAGTTATGTTTTATCCTTGTGCCCGGCAGAGCGTGACCAGTGTTGGGTAGCAGAAACTTCATCTCCTGACATTCATCTTTACAATTCAGAAGGGCAACATATAAAAAGTATAGAAATTAATAGTGAGGTCAGAGACATAGCTTTAAACAAAGCTACGGGTGAATTATATATCTCTTGTTTTGCTTCAAAACAAATCAAAGTTGCTACACCGGACGGAGAAGTCGTTCCGTTTGCCGCCCTTGATCTACATCCGGCTGGAATAGCCATTGGCATTTGGGGTGAGTTGGTCGTCTGCGGGGTGCAGGATTACCGCCGTAGGTACAAGCCTGAACACAAGAACCGACTTTTTGTTTATTCTACAAGAGATGGACGCTTAATGAAGGAGATTGAAAGAGGAAGTAGAGGGCGCTTATTTTGTTATCCGGAATATATTGATATAAACATCAACGGCGATATTTGTGTTTCGGATATAGAAAAGGAGTGTGTCACCATCCTCCGTGATGACGGGCGTGTAAAATGTGTATACAAGGGCCCTCCAAAAGGTAGGTTAGACAAACCATTTGACCCACGTGATCTGAAATGTGATAGAGAGGGCAATATTCTAGTCTGTGACATTAATAACAACGCTATTCATGTTTTAAGTATTTATGGAGAATTTGACAAACTTTTGCTCACCGGAGAGGATGGACTTTACTGGCCCGATGTGCTCGCTGTTGATCACCGTAACCATATATGGGTACGGGAATTATGGCAGAATACAGTAAAAGTATTTCAGAATATACAATAGTTTTATCTTTGTTCAAGTATTGGTTTGGTATATTAACGAAATTGATCAAATCTACAATAGTGCTCATTCAACAGTTGTGACATTATTTCAGAACATACAATAGTTTATTTTTGTCTCATTTTTGGTTTGGTATATTGCCGAAATTGATCAAACCTTAAAGTGTTCAAAGGGGTCATTCAAAGGGAATTATGGCAGAATAAGACACAGTAAAATATTTTAGAATATACAATAGTTTTATCTTTCTCCAAGTATTGGTTTGGTATATCGACGAAATTGATCAAACCTGTTCATTTAACAGTTATGACAGAACCAGTTTATTTTTGTCTCGTTATTGGTTTGGTATACTGCCGAAATTGATCAACCCCAAAAGTATGAAAGGGAATGATGGCAGAATACGACAAAATTATTTCAGAACATACAATTGTTTATCTTTTTCCAATGGTTGGTTTTGTGGCAATGTATCAAACCAAAAGTGTTCTATAAATTAAGAGTTCAGACGAAAAAAATTGATGGAAAAGAATTTTGTAGAATGTAACTGATAGGTGATTCAAACACTATATATACAGCATTATGTCAAAGTGTATAAAAGGGCAACAAGCAATGTTCAATCTAGAACTGTTTTAGTGAGGTCATTCTGACCCAGGCCTTAAAAATAGGGATAATATTTTCAAAAATGGGACCGACATAATAACGCGAGTCATTTTGGAAGGATCAATATTGAAACACCCACATCATTTTATTAATCTATGTCATTTGTTTGCATAATAACCAGTTGGATTAAGTCAAAGAAACAATATAATGAATGCAAGAGAGGTAGAATCAAATTTACTCAAGATTCATCTAAGCCTGAAAAAATGGCCATAGTTGACTACAGTATTTTTATTGGGGTAGAGGTGGGGGTGGGGAACAAAAGTTTCCCTCTAGATTGAACACTGGCAACATATTGCATTGTCGTTCATTGACGTGTTGTTTTGTTATATTATTATATTCTGATAAATTATTAAAAATATTTTGGTTTATTAACTATCTGACTTTCACGTCTTCTTTACCTCTGAAGGATGTCTGGTTGATCAACGCCGTCAGTGAACTGACACACCAAACATATGCCACTCCATCCTTACCCCCACCCCACCTCGTTGTTTAGTTCAGGTATATGTACTTTACTTTCACGTGCACTTTATCTCTAAAGGTCGTTTGATTGATCTATGCCATCAATGAACTGCCCAGCACCCACCCCTCCCCGCCACAACGGATTGTTTAGTTCAGACATAAGAACTTGGCTCCCACATATACCTTGCCTCTGAATGGTGTTTAGTTGATGAGTGCTATCACTTAACCGCCCCACTCCTCCCCACCATACCTCATAGTTAAGTTCAGTCACAGATACTTGACTTTCACGTGTACTTAATTTCTGAAGGGTGTCTGGTTGATCTGCGTCATCAGTGAACTGCCCTGCCCCACCCCTGTCTCCCCTCGATAACCCTATCGCTTAGCTCAAGCATAACTACCCATATCTACTCTGCCTCGGAATTGTATTTAGTTAATCGCGCTATCATAGAACTGCACCACCCCTGTCAACCTATCCCATCACTGCTACCTGACCATTCCCCGTTTTTAATAATTTCTTGACTTTCACATCTACTTTAGTTATCAGTCCTATCACTGAATTGTCCCACCCCTGCTCGGCCCACCCCACCCCAGCTACCTGACCACTCCTCGTTTTTTAGTTCAGGCATTAGTTCTTGACTTTTATATCTACTTTGCCTCTAAAGGGTGTTTTGTTAAACAGTGCTATCACTGAAGTGACAACTGTCTAGTTGACTAAAATCCGCACTTGCGGACCACAATGCATTTCTAGGTTTGAAGTCCACTCGTACAGATCCAAGTGTTAAACATTTTGCCAGTTCGCTTGCCGAAGGTAGGTGTTTATTCGGCTACACCGGTTTCCTCCACCACCCTAAAACTGATCGAGAAAATCATGACTGACGAAAAAAATTACCATTACTTCACTTTACTCTTGAGTCTAAGAGCTTAGCTGAGGTGTTTGTTCTAACAGTACCGTTGGGACTGTAGTGAAGCTTGTGAAATTTTTAAAACCATTACATTATATAAGTTAAATTTTTTTTTGAAAAACTACCTTATATGAAGCTTGAAGTTTCATATAAATTGCTTACAAAGAACCTATCTTGAAATTACTCTCTACATATGTTCGAACCTCACTCGGTCAGATCCTGATGTGAAGAAGTTTGTAAATTAGCTAACTAAAAGTCGGTGCTCTCCCGGGCACTCCAGTTTCCTCCAACAACCCAGAACTGACCATCTTGATATGATTGAACTAATTTTGATTAGGACTTGAATCGCTGTTACTCCAACCCATTTCAGAATGAATATCCATTTAAACTTTGACAAATGGTGAAGGTGTAAATGGATTAATAAGTATACTTATTGATTACAACTGTTTTATAGCCGTGTGAATGTACAGGACAGGCCTGTCAAAAGTTTAAAATTGGGCTAACCGAAAAGAGTTGAGTAATGGCGTTTAACGTCCAAGTCATGAATATTTCACTTATAACGAGACGCTGCCAGCAATAGGCGAAGGTGCAGAATTTTTGCCTGTGTTTTGCGCTGGTGACATTATACAGCAGGGTTCTTTAGCGTGCCACGGGGCCCCGTTTTTTTAAGTTCCCATCCGAAAGAACCGTGACTTTCATTTCATAATGCTGAGTGCTTGGCGACAGAACAGTCGCTACCCAATTATCAAGTCTTTGGTTAGACACGGCCGGGGATCGAACCCACGACCTACAACTTACAGAGCGAGCACTCTACCAACTGAGCTACAGCAAAGGAGTCGAAGCTCGACTGCCGGGTGGTCAAGATATAGATAGTAAGTGGCAGTGTCGATGAAATAGATAGATAGCAGCTGCCGAGAAGCTGTCAACGTAGCTAACAGATGTGAGCTTCGATACGGCACTAATTCGTTAGCTTTAGTGTTAAACTTTGGACGGGTCTGTATTATAAGTAACAAATCGACTGGAAAGATAGAACATGGATGTAATAATAAATAAAACAAATTAACAATATTGAAAATTAAACCAAGCAAATATATACCCCTCACATAATGTACAGTACAGACCTGTCAAAAGTTTAACACACAGAGAGAGAGAGAGAGAGAGAGAGAGAGAGAGAGAGAGAGAGAGAGAGAGAGAGAGAGAGAGAGCTGCTATTCGTCTTTTGGCAGCTTTTCTGTCACTACTTGACTGAGATACCACTCGATAGCCGATTTATTGCCGGATTGATCGATTGATTGAACAGGATTTTACGCCCCAATCAAGAATTTTTCACCACTATCATCAGCTATAGGTGAAGTGACAGAAATATTGACCTTTACAGTGCGCCCAGGGCAATGTGCAGGGGGAGGGTTCGTTTACGTGCCATACCTGCTGTGACACAGGACATCGGGTTTTAATGTCTCTTCCGAAGGACCCTGTGACATTCATTTCTAAATGCCGAGTGCTTGGCGAATGAACAGTCATTACATATTTTGAAGTCTTGGTCAGACCAAGTCGGGGTTCAAATCCACGACCTCCCACATACCGAGCGATTACTCTACCAACTTAGCCACCTTAGTGGTCAATACTCGACATCCGGGCTTTGACTCCCATTAAACTTTCGACAGGGCTGTACTGTAGGCGTTTAAAAGCGGAGTAATTATCCGAATGTCATAGTTGGAATGTTAATCGGTAGTCCAAAATCAATCAATATCGATTTCATTGATCCATTGTTTAAACTTCAATTAACCTGAAATGAATTTTTAACAGATAATATCTATACCTTTCTCGTATTACCTTTATAGATGATGTAGTTAAGCAAACCGAAAATAAACAATAAAGAATTAAAAATGAAAAATTGAAAACAAATATGTTCGTGGGTAATGATGTTTAACGTCCCAGTCAAGAATATTCCACTTTTGTCACCCTTCAAAGAAATTTCTCGTATGGCGATTGGTTAACTTGCCGGGGTACATGGAACGATGTACGGAAATCTGCCGGGGTATATGAGAGCACGCGACGTTTAGCGGTAAAAAGGGAGTAACTCGTACGTCTCTGACGTCTAGTTACGGTAAACAAACATGGCGACAACGCACGCAAGTCACAGAAAATACGAAATGTAAGTTAAAAAGATCCAACTGGTAACGCTTTGAAGGGCGACAAAAACGTTATACAGGTCTTTGGCAGGTTACACGGTCCCATGTACCCCGTCAAAGATGAATGTACCCTGAGCCGCACAAATCTTTGACGGGGTACATGGGACCGTGTAACCTGCCAAAGCCCTGTATAACTTATAATATCGAGACGTAATCAGCTATAGGTGAAGGTGCAGAAATTTTGCTTGGCGTTGCGCTGATGACATCATACAGCAGGGTTTTCTAGCGTGTTAAACCCATTGTGACACGGGACCTCCTTTATTTTAAGTTCCCATCCGAAAGAACCTTGGCTTTCATTTCGTAATGCCGAGTTCTATGCGAAAGAACAGTCATTACACATTTTCAAGTCTTGGGTCAGACCCGGTCGGGAATCGAGTCCACGACCCCCATTAACAGTGTGAGCACTCTACCAATTCAACTACCCCAGTGCACGTGGTTATTATGTGGAAAAACCAATTTAACGCAGTAAAGCTCCAGTAAGCATTAAATTGGTCATGCTATCGGACCAGTTTAATGACACAGAACTAATTGAATAACTCATACAATGTTTATGCAGTGCTTCAAAGCTCCAATGAACACCAATAGCAATCGGACAGGGGTTAATAACCAATTGTAGCAAAGCTCTGAAAATTTATAATCATCAAGAGTACGGAATTGTTGATAAGCACAAGGCCTCTGTATTCAAAAACACCTTTGATATATTTAACGTCCCTTGTTTCCATGTTGCTGTCAGTCTCATTTTCGGTTTTTACATGTGGCGGGTGTAGCTGGCTAAACAGGAAATGGTTCTCTTCCGGAGCACCCAGCATCATTTCCTTGTTGTTTAACCAAATTTTTCATTTTCAAAGTTTTTACTTTGTTTTGGGTTACGGTTTGAATATGGATTGGTATGTTTGTTTTTCCATTGTTATAATAATATTATGTAAATATCTTGTCCGAATCACCACTTTGATTTTATATCGGATTTCATATTACGATCGCAGCGCCCCCTTCCGTACATACGTACAGGTTCGAATCCCACTTGGGACACTTCCTATAGTCTGAGAAAACTTGCCAGGTAGCTTGTCGAAGGTCGGTTTTCTACAGGCACTCCGGCTGCCTCTATTATACCAGAAGTGACCACCCCGATATACCAGTAAGTAAAAATCGTCAACGTGTCGTAAAATTGACTTAGTTCAAACTAAACTTCCCAAACTAAAACATCGAAAACCAACCTGGTTTTCAGCCGGAAGTATATAGCCTTTCAGCCAGGAGTATATAGTCTTTCAGTGGGGAGTATACGTGACTACATAGCATTTTAGTCGGGAGTATATAGGGTTATAGCCTTTCAGTAGTGACTACTTAGCCTTTCACCCGGGACTACATAGCCTTTCAGCCGGAACTACATAACCTTTCAGTCGGGACTAGATTGCATTTCAGCCTAGACTACATATCCATTCTGTAGGGACTACATAAACTTTCAGTTGGGATTAGATTGCATTTCAGCCGGGACTACGTAGCCTTTCAGCCGGGAGTACAAAGCCTTTCAGTCGTAAATATATAGCATTTCAGCCAGGACTATATAGTTTTTAGCCGGGACTACATAGCCTTTCAGCCGAGACTACATACATTGCCTTTCAACCGAGACTATATTTCCTTTCAGCTGGGACTACATAGACTTTCAGCCGGGACTACATAGCCTTTCAGGTAGGGCTACATAGCCTTTCAGCCAGAACTACATAGCCTTTCAGCCGGGACAAGATGGCCTTTCAGTCGAGACTACATAACCTTTCAGCCAGGACCATATAGCCTTTTAGTCGGGATTACAAAGACTTAGCCGGGACTAGAAAGGGATTTATGTACCAATAAAACAGAAGTTTCAACAAAATACAACACAAAACAATGAAAGTAATGCATAATTTAAATACATAGACCAGGGAATATAAATCGGTGTTAAAATGACTTCAGCCTGTCAGTAAAAACGGCTAAAACAGAATCTAACGTTCAAAGCCAGTGATATAACCGGTTTCACAGACGAACATTTGGAACCTCAAATGAAAAAATTAAAAACATGGAGAAAAAAAATAAAAATCTAAGTGAACAATAGTGAAGGTGGCTAAAAACTGAAGACTGAAATTTTAATACTGTCGTGACACGACAGAACTAACCAATCAAAACAATTGAATCAGTTACGTCAGAACAAATGTTCCCGCTTATTGTTTTAACGCGGGAAACGATCACTCCACTCCACCGTTTTGTAAATATGATATACAGAATTTCCAAACACTGAAGATATAGTTGTTGTCCCTTTTCTTTGACATCTATGTATACTAGATATAATGTTACTATATATATATATATATATATATATATTATATATATATATATATAATATATATATATATATATATATACACAGTACAGGTCTGAGGAAAGGCGACTAATCTCGGCCCCTCATTCGCTATTTCTCGACATTTTTTGGCACTTGCTATCTCAGGCTGACCCATTCGACGGATTTGTACCATAAAAACGGATAAACGGACGGAAAAATGAAAAAGTCAAATTAGACGGATTTTCCCCCCTTTTTTATAAAAAGTACCAAAAATTCAGACTTTTCGTATGGAAATTGTACCAAAATCAAACACTTAACAATAAAAAGTACTTAAATAGCAACCTTGCGCTCTAAAAATGTAGAGATCTGGACAAATAAATCAATTTGATTGGCCAGTTTGCTATCTACATGTTTTTTCGGGGCTTTTCAGACAATAACTAGCAATCCATAACAGCCGAGTCTCGACTTCTTTTTGTTAGCTTAATTTTAAACTTTCGAAAGGTCTGTACTGTATAAACAATCATGGTTACACAATCTGAAACGAAAAATCCTTTTGTAGATTTTGATCCTGCAGTCAAACGGATATGACGACTCCAATACGATGAACTAGATTACACTTGTTACTACACTAAAAGCAATGTCAATGATAATTAATCTCTCTCTCTCTCTCTCTCTCTCTCTCTCTCTCTCTCTCTCTCTCAGCAAATATTAAATATATTGTATTATCATGACCGAGTCACATCCCTTGTTCATCACCCATAATCTACCCATTGTGTCGATAGATATACCAAATGGCTGGTTGCATCCGTTTTTCTCCGATATCAGTAATTCCATGAATCCTCCATCTCTATCCAGCATATGAACCGCAGAGTTTACGAAGTCACTGATAAAAATGTTACCAAGTTTGTCAGTGACCACAAAACGAGGATGAAATGGGTTCGTCGGATTTCCCGCCTTACCATCATATGTAAACTTCCGGCGGCCATTTTGATCAACGACTACCACTACTTTCATGTGGTCATCTACAACTACAAATTCGTCGTTCATGTTTGTAGTGACAGAATATGGATAGTCAAATAATTTGGTATTCATGTCCACCGTGTCGTATTTGATTGCTCTGATTTCCGTGCCGTCTGTTTTCATTTCCACCAGTTTACCATCCACTAATGAAGACAAGCCAACCATGACATTTCCGTTGTCAGTTTCCGTGATGCCAAATGTCTTATAACCCGTCGTAGAATATATATCAACAAATTTCTCACCTTTTACCAGCTTCTTTACTTTACCCCTCAATAATAAACACGACTCTGTGACAAAAAGCTCTCCTTTTTTTGCAACAAGTACATCGAATACTTTAAAGTCAGTTTTTATTTCTTTCACTGACTGACCATCTGATGTTACCAATGATAAATTTCTGCTTGACCGCTTCCAAATCCACGCCTGACCACCATTATCTGCGGCAGTTACACGGGAGTAACTCTTGGCAGGAAATGAACTAACAACAACCGGATTTATTTTCGGAGTTGGCACGGATCCTGTTTGGTCGTTACTTTGTTTTTCTGAGGATAATGGCTGACTTCCTTTTGGTGGTGATTTTACAAGATCTCCAAACAAAGCCTTTAGTTCTCTCTTTACATTCCTTGTCAAGAAATCTGGCGGGTCTTCTGTATCTGGAGGATCCGTTGGTGTATATCTACATACTTTGTGTTTCATCTCGGTCACAAACTGTCCCATGTTTACACTTCGTTGTGTCTGTTTCTCTTCACATTGCTGTATAAGTTGTTTCAGCTCTCTTATTTCTACTTGTAATTGGCGTTCAAGCTTATCCTTATCTCCCCTATTCTGTTTTTCCAGTTTCTGTAATTGTTCTAGTATATCATATGTAATCTTGTCAAGTTCTTCCTTCAGTTCACCATTTCTGGTTTTGACTTCTTCCATTTTTTGCGAAATCTTATCAGAAAACACTTGCTGTTTATCTCCAACGCATTTCAATGTTTCTTCGTATTTGCTCAATTTTTCTTTTGATTGCTTTGTTATGTCTAAGAGTTCTTTTTTCTTATCGTCTATTATGTCCTCCATCAATTCAATTGCATGGGAATCATGTGATTGACTCGTGATACATCTCCGACATACCGGCAGGTCACATGACTTGCAGAACATCAGTACATTCTCAGTCGCATGTTCCGAACATTTGCCAATCTCTTCGCTTGGGCGTACATTAGCTCCATTCAAATCAACAACTTTGTGATCATTGGACACTCTGCTCCTCAGATGAGAAAACTTACATTGATCACACATTAAGTCGTTGCAGTTTAGACATTTCCACTGAATATCGTTTTTATCGCAAAGGTCGCATTTTTTGTCAGGGATGACGGGACATTGACTGATAGGCTCCGCTTCTGCCATACTGACTTGCATTCTATAACAAAAAAGAAGAGGGGAGATTTAATTTGTATAGGAAAACGATACTGACCTGTCTGCTTGACCTTTTATTAGGAATGTTCATATAGGAGGATTGGTAATGAGAGAATTCACAGTTGATACATAGATACCACATTTTCCCGTAATGTAGACAAAATAAGCATACGTGTTCCCTATACGTAAATGCACTAGACCACAATGAATATTTAAATTTAAGGTCAAGCAGACAGGTCAATGCTGTTTACCTATAGTAGGGCATCAAGTAAACTTGCCAACAGTAACTGTCGAGTATTCAACGCAATGCCAAATTGATTTCGTACTTCGGCTGACCTGCCCGCCCGTAAAATTTACAATAAAAAAAACACGCCATAAATTCATTTTCAAATCGTTTGTCACTTGTCCAAAAGTTAGTCTTCAAATTTGCACCTTTAATTTATAAATATCTTGAAAACTTATTATTTTAAATTTAATTTAAGGAATGATTTAGAAACTGACAAACATTCTCCTTGCTTACTAGTTAAAGAACCCCAAGTGAATATAAACCGGATAGTACTGCGACTTTCCGGCTTATTGACCTAAATATTATGAACGTTTTAAAAAAGGTGTTCCACGTTTAGCAATTTTATTTCAGCATTGTTTAAATTTCACTTTTAAAGTGAATAAAATAAACTTAATTTTGACTTTGTAGTATTACTTACCAATATACTTTAAAAATAAACAGTCTAGTACTGCATCTAAAAATGGCGTATTATTGTCGGAAACAGGCTATGACGGTACAGGCATGTTGAAAGTTTAATACTTAGCTATAACAAATTGGTGCCGACTCGACAGATCATTTCGGCTCTTCGTTAGCTATCGTCTCGACAGCTTATATCTATATGTCCGTAATCATTCTGTTGCCAGCTATCCACAGCTTGGACGCTCAGCAGTCGAGCGTCGAATATTTTTGTTATTTTATATGTTGCCGAACTTTCGACATGTCTGTACTGAATTGTAAAGGGTAAGTTTAAAGAGAGACAACTCCTAATGTATTTTAAACTTCACTGGTTATTTGAACTTTTATAAAACTTATCAAAGCGTATTTTATATAGTACTATATTCATATGGTAACATAGTTTGAAAGTCACGTGAAAGAACACAACAGACTTGGGTCAGTTGCACAAAGCTTGACTGGTTTAATAAATTGATTAGTCAAAATTGGAATTTTGCATTATTTTAGATCTGTTGTGAAATTAAAGTTAAAAATGTTGGAAGTAAAAAGAATTTCAACAAACCTAACCATAAAATAAAATTATAATTTGATGATGTTATTTTGATATTATTGTCTTTTTAAATTTGTGTTAATCATTGATTAAACTTATTAGGCTTAGAACAACTGGGTGCTGATGAAGGTTATCACTAAACTAAAAAAAATAATTAGTGCCGAATCGACAACTCATCTGGTCCTTTGTTAGCTATATCTGGAGAGCTTTTCAGCAACTTCCCGCCTCTCGGACTAGCTATCCATATCTCGACCACTCGAGAGTTAAGCTTCGAATTCCTTTCTTCAAGGGCTCAGTCTTGAATTTTCGACACAAAATAATATAAACCTCTGCATTTGACAAGCTTTGTATCGATTTTGTTAAAAAAAAGGTTGTTGGTTTTTTTTTAAAAAGTTGTCCGAATTTCAAATTCATTATAACCTCGTTTCATGCTGCTTGACAAGTTTGACCCATTATTTTGAAGTACTAAAATCCATTATTATACATTTTTCTTAAAAAAGGCCTCTCCAATTTATCGTCATACCTTTGAAAAATATCCAAATTTTATTTTGAAATGGTTGCAAATAATCAAGGAAATACTGTACCTTACATAATGTAGTATAAATTTAAAACAGATGACGTCTCGATATAATTCTTAAAAGTAATATTCACTCTCCCACTCTTGCCAATTCAAATTTTCCGGTTTTCCTTATGTCATCTATCGAGCTAACAGTTGTGCATCTGAGGCGTTTAATTTATATTTTCATTAAATATATATTACACTCATGGCAGGTGTAGCCAACTAAATAGGAGGTGCTCACCGCTCCGGAGCACTCGGTCTCATTTCCCTGGTCGTTGCTATTTCCCAGTGTCAGAGTTTTTACTTTGCTTCGGGGTATTGTTTTTGACATGGGTTGGTATGTTTGCTTTAAGTTTTCGTCAATTTTTCTGAATACCACAATAACTTCATAGAAGCAAGGAGTCTTGGTGCTCGAGTGATTTACAGCGCACGCTTACGGATCACAGTGCCTCTCGGTGCCTAGATTAAAATACCAGTCGGTACAGAATATAGTGGAATAAAATTTGTCAGTTTGTTTTCCGAAGGTTTCTCCGAGTTTTTTGGACTGACCTCGATATAAGCGAGCGAAAGAATTTTGATTCCATTATCACAAGAATTCAACTGCACTCCACCTGCTCCTTAGGTGGGAGGTCGTGGGTTCGAACCCATGGGGTGTGACCAAGACCTGCATATAGGTAGTGAATTTTCTTTCCCCATAGACTCGGTATTTAAAAAGTCATTGGGTTCTTTGATTTAGACCTTAAAATCCTATGCCTGCACGTTGCCCTGAGCGCACTTCAAAGGACAAATTTATATATAGCTGGTGGCGCCTCGATATTAGTGAAAACTCTTGAACGAACATAAAACCATTCAATCAATCAATCTTCATTTACCAACTAATACGGAAGTCTTACTAAAACGTTTGCTACTGAGATTGATAAGTAAAATACAAGAACAAATGGCATGTATTTGTTCATAACAATAGACCCCTTTCACATTCAAATGCGCATGCCCTGTATCTACTGACGACAGCGAAATTTTAGACTAAGTCTCGCGCGAATTTACAAAACCTCGCGGGATTTTGTTCCAGGGGGCAAGTGTGCGAGTGAGACAATGGCATTAAAATGGGCTGCCAGGTAAACATTAAAAAAATGTCCTTCCTCGCATAACGACTCGGATTAGATCCGTTTGTATTTTCAAGTACTATTTTCGACCACGTGATTCACACAAAAACAATAACAATAATGGCGGCGCCGATGTGTTTTGGCGAAAACAAGATGGGTGGGGGCTAGGCCTAGCTAGTAATCGCGATTAGAACTACGTTACAGACCTGTCGAAAGTTTAACACCGAGCTAACGAAGTTGATTCGACGCCAGAAAGAAAAACCTGTTGAGATAAGCATAGCAGCTGCCCAAAATTGTCGAGATATATACAGCTGATATACAGATATATGTAAGAAACTACAGGAATTAGCCAGATTTGGGACCAATATTCGGTAACTTAGTGTTAAATTTTCGACAGGACTGTACTTTATACACACGTGAACGTTAACCGAACTAATGTTCTTATGGCGTATCTTTATGATAATTGTCACATAACACTACCGCTAAACAGATGCTAAATCTTGTTAGTGGAATAATTTTGGTTAGGTCATACTGCATCATGAATGATTTAGGCAGAGACGAGTTATATTTTTCTGATTTAGGTAGATCTAGTAAAAATAAGATTTTTTTAAAGTTGAATTGATATTTGGAATCTTCCCTCCTTTAAAACAAAATAAACAAAACTTATTTTTTCCACTCCAAATCAGCAACATTTAGGTTAAAATTTTTATTTCTTCAGAGTATTACATCAGTTCACCAGAACTCCATGTGTACACAGAGTTAGGGCTGGGTACATGTAATGATACTTTGTTTCATTCTATTGTAAAAAAAAAAAAAAAAAAAAAAAAAAAAAAAACTGATGGACCATACATATTAATATTTAAAATAAGCACATTTTCCACAAAAAAAAAATAATGAAAAATAAATAAAATTAAAATAGTGGGCTAAATCCAAATGACTGCCTGGTCATGTATCAAAGGATCACCTTCAAACTGCCAACAGTGGTTAGAACATGAACCTATACAGACACTGGGACAGTGCTGAGCTATCAGCTGAAATTTCCAAAACTGCAACAGCCTTCTTTATTTTCAATTTATCCACCTGCATATATACAATATATTATATTGGTGCAAAGAGGAGTCTAGATTTGCATTCTCTGTCAAGTATTGTATTTTAATTATTTATGACTGAATAAAGCCATCTTACCAGTTGTATGGAGATAACCAAACCATCTTACCAGTTGTATGGAGATAACCAATCTATTATAAAGAATAAGCCTATATGGCACAAAGACAAAGTGGTAATCAGTTTGAATATAAAATAACAGTATACACCACACCAATCAGTCTTCCTTGGTCACCCATTTCTGAATGAGGCATTATCATTGGCAGAAAATTAAATGCAAATTTGGTTTTATGTTTTTCAATGCAGCTCAACTGTTCAAAGTGTATGTACAACAAAATGTGCAAAATAGCAAGAACCAAGCTGAAAATCAAGAAGATTGGGTTTCAAAATCAGTAGTGTTACATTACAAAAGGGTTGTATCTAAATCTTAAATCCCCATCCATATTCACTAAAAGTTTGTTTTATTAACAAATTCAACACATCAGTTATGCCAAACACAAAGGTACACAGAAAAGAGCTTTCATAAATAATTCTAAATTGACATTTTCTGCTTCCAAAATCAACAAATTTATAATCAGTCAAATCACTGAAACTAGTAAATCCCAACTGAATTTAAAAGGACATGATTGTCATTTAATTTTAATTTAAGTGGGAATTCTTTAAAAGTATAGTGTTGGATTTACATATTTGATTCCAGTTTTACAATCATTTCTCAACTTATAAGATTTTCCTTCATTGAAATCTGACAACTTTTGACAATAATTTTATACAAATAAAGTTTCAACAAAATTCGAATATAAATGTAAAAAACTTAAGAATGATCTTCTTAATGACAACTTAAATTTATGGATTTCTTGAATACTAAATAAAATATTAAGCTTTCAAATTGGCTAAATTCAAGTTGAGGAAAATCTCAAATAAGGAATGACTGGAACCAGAAGAATTTTCATATCTAGATGCAATAGTAACCACTTCCATTTCTCAGGTCTTGTATTCAAACACAAAAGCCATTTACAGAACAAATACTCTACCAAAGAAGCTTCTCTAGTTGTAATTTGATACAAAATGCCACTATATGTATTTCACACAAATATTGTATATAAATACCATGAAGAGTTGGTTTTTACAATCCACTGGTAAATAGATACATTACTGACTAGCCAATATAAGCTTACATAAATACTAAGAAGCATATATGGAGCCTGCATACATCTTGGATGCAGTATAGCTTTGACTGGCCAGTATGTAAACAGTACAGCTTTGACAGACCAGTATGTTTACAGTATAGCTTTGACAGGCCAGTATGTAGACAGTATAGCTTTGACAGGCTAGTATATATACAGTATAGGTTTGAAGGGCCAGTATGTATACAGTATAGCTTTGACAGGCCAGTATTTAGACAGTACAGCTTTGACGGGTCAGTTTGTTCACAGTTTAGCTTTGACCGGCCAGTATGTATACAGTACAGCTTTGACGGGTCAGTAGCTACACAGTATAGCTTTGACGGGTCAGTAGGTACACAGTACAGCTATGGCTGGCCAGTGCAATTATGTATTAATCTTGACTGGCCAGTGTAAAACTCAGTAGATTTTGACAAAGAAGTGTAAGCATGGTTTTTCTCTTGGTATGTCAGTATAATATTATATTATATAGATACTGTCAGGCTATAGCTAGCGCCAGATTTAGTAAATCTTGGTTGGGCAGTGGAGTATGATAAACATATATCTTAGCAGCTAGAATAAGGCTACATGGATACTGCTAGGCCAGAATAGACTGGTTTGGTGGGAGCAGATATGTATGGTATAGCTTTTGACAGGCTAACATTGGTCCACATGTTAAGACACCAGTTATAAAAATCAAAACAATGGATATAATGAAATAAAAATTATTAAATGATGTTTTAGTTTTGAAGGCACTTGTAACAAGTACTGTTCAGACAGTGGACTCCTTCACTGAAAGCTTCAGTTTTGAATCTTAGATTTTCTCAGAATGGGTCATTTTCAAAACTTTGTCTAAAACATCATGATATTAATATTTTGCATTAATGTTTTATCAAATATGGCTACTAAGGTCTTAACAATAGTGCCATTTTGCAAAATAAGGGGGTCAATGTGCCTTCTAGAATGAACACCGCCCGTCTTATGTTCTGTGATTCATTATTTCACAATGGATCAAATAATTTCTTTCTGTTCTACCAAATGACCACTTGTCGATACCGAGGGAAAGGAAAAGACAGTCTCACCCCGTCGTGGTTAGTCTGTTACTGTCCCGTCACAACTAAACCAATATCGGGGGAGGGGTATCCTACCGCTTTTACAGGTGAACATAATCGTTCTTCTCGCTTTGGCTTTACGTCGATGGATGGTCAAATCGGCGACACATTTAAGTAAGTGTAAATAACGACAGCCTACTACCTGCGCTATACGGCCTTAAGTGTAAATAATCAATCCGTTTATGTTTAAACCAGTGAACATCAAACGACCATGCTGTTTACTATGTAAAGCGAAAGTAGACTTGCCCCCTGAGCTGATAAAAGAGTTCCGATTTTAGGGGAGATAACCGCGTTTGGCAAAATTTAGCGCGTGCGCATTGGAATGTGAAAGGGGTCTATTGGAACAAGTTTAATCTCTTACAGCAAACATATACAAGGAGAATAGTTTTACCTACTCCGGCGTCATAAGGAAATGCATTCATATAATTTGTTTATTCATATCAGAAGCGGACAATATTAAGCTGAAATGTTGAACTTAAGTATTCTTGAACTTAGGATCACGTGACAATCACATGTAAAAAAATGTGCTTATCATTTGTGAACAGATGATACATTTTATTATCTTGTCCGCTTTCGTCAACGAAATGAATTGGGTCAGGGCAAACAATACATCGCATCATGTGATATATGTCCGCAAATACTTTCACTAAAACTTGTTGCAAATCCCACAATTAAACTACATTTTTAAAGAAAATATTGCGCACCGTAAAAAACAATACCTCTTACATTAAAGGGAGGTAACTACATTGATCAAGTAAAACATCTATGAAAAATCTTCGTCTTAGGTCTGGTCTTGTCAATCATTTGTAGTATTGCGGACAAAATTGCCGAGAAATATTTCTTATGTATATTAGCCACGTATATCATTGTACAAAATGGTTTCGACCAAAAACTTAATAAAAAATCCTGGCTGTTCAAAATTGATCAGAATTCTGACGACTCGAGTATCACTGTGGTACAGCGTACACGGGATATTAAAGCATAAAATGAGCAAAACAGCTAGTGTAAACAACACCAGCGGGAGTCGAAAGCCGATTTTTTACTTATCTGTTCATTTTAACATGTGATGGTGTATTAGGGCATCAATCGGACACATAAACGTTTCTATTGAAACAGTTAACTGCATCTGATACACTGTTTAAACTTTAAAACAAATTGATAAAGCGCAAGTGCTCACCTGTGATTTTGCCGTCGCCGGGAGTTTCTGTTCAATATTTCAATTTTCACTTCTTGATTAAAAATTCTGAAGCGTACAATTCCTCTAGGATGTTAAGAACTACATGTCGACCAAATTTCAGCTCAATGTATTCCGAAATAAAGGAGCAGGAGACGTTTAAAGATCGACGTGGTGTACTGGGAATTGATTCTCATCACCGGTTTAGTGTACTGGGAATTGCAAAATTACGGTTACCGGGAATCGTGTATAACATTATTTTCAAGTCCCAATTTTTAAAGAAATTGGGGATTGCGAATGTATGATACAGTTTGTATGTATTGTGCATACAATAATAAATAAGTTTCACTGTGCAAGTTTATATTAGGCGTTCATAGTAAAGGCTCTAACCTTGATTTCAAAATTGAATTAGGTAGATCGCCAATATTAAGAGACATGGAGTGATTCCATAGTTTCATTAAAATGTTTAACACTTAAGGATATCCAAACTAATATGGTATCCACACTAGGAAAATATGACCTTCGAATTTAAAAGTAAAAATGTGGGTTGTGGGGTTTAAACACAACAGAAAGGCCCTTGTTCTAGAAGGTCTGTCATTGATGCAACCCCAGAAAAGGTCAATAAAGTTTATGATATTGTTACGACTGACAAGCGAGTTACAGAATGGTATGTAGCCAGTTGGCATTTCACAGGGAATACATGTATTACATTTAATTCTGACAGAAAATCTTGCAATGAGAAATGCTTTCAGTTGGGTACCAACTTACCAAGGCATCTGACAATTGGTCAGAAGCACATCAAGTGCACTTTGTTGTGTGCTTTTTTCAGAGATAAGTTACTATGGTTAAACGTGGGTTTATCAATTCACCCCAGTGGCGAAAGTTTACACTTGATCATCCTAAAAAAAAGACCAATAATGTTACATCAGCTGGAGAGGGTATAACCTCGGCTTCCAGTGATGCTGATCATAATCTGGTGGTAGGTTATCTCCAAAAGGGACAAGCAATCAATGACACATACTATTCATCACTTATGATGCAGTTACGGAAAATTATTAAATTCAAGAAGGACGGAAAGCTCAGTAAAGATGTGCTGTTCCGCTAAAAGTAGCCTATTTAAATCAGACAAATCTTAGAAAATGATAGTGAAACTGCAGCCAGTTGGTGCTTGGTATATGTGTAATACCTTATTTTTATTATAATTAGTACTTGTTATTGTCTATAGAATGATTAAAAATTGTCGATTCAAGGTAAAATATATAACGTTTAAACAACATCACTTATGAGTGGTCGGAATTGTGCACCGTTATCAGTATGTAGGTTGCATTTACATAGAACATACTGGCTTCAATAAACAAGCTGTTCTTATTTAGAGGTGGTCTTTACGTTAATGCCACTAGACTCAAAAAGACAATAGCATTATAGAAACTATAGTATGTAGAATGTGTAGAGTTTTTTTATATCTCATTTTACGAGGGACCATCCTAGTATCCCATTTCCGATTGAGAGGCCGCGGTTGCCTAATGAATAAGACATCAGTCTACAAAACAAATCCAGGGTCTCTCACCGCTGTGTGTTCGAGTCCCACTCAGACCACATGCGGGAAAGTGATTTTTTTGCCGTTTACTGTTTACCTGGTATCAGTATAATGTGCCTGGGGAGTGGTACGCTTGTCTGCGGCATACTGACTCTGTGAGCTAGCACGTTAAAGTCGCCATGAGTGCGCCCTAGTACAAAGCAGACCATAAAACACACTCGCACTTCACATGCATACACGAACTTGTTCATAGATTAATAAAATTAATAGTTCTCGTCGCGAATAGCTGGAAAATTGCTGATGCGACGTTAACCAACCAACCAACCCATTTCCGATTGTCCGACACGGCCATTATTTTTGTGCCTTGTTTCAATACATGTTTATACCCTACCCGGATACAAAATTACACGCGTATCGAGGTGTCAGTATAGTTTTAGGCACTTTTTTGCAGAGCGTAACGGAATACATATTTTTGAGTTGCACATCCGATATTAAGGAATTAAAAAAATGTATATAATATTTTACCAAGTGCATTATTTCTGAAATGCTATGGTTATGATAAACTAACAGGCCAAAAATGGCAGTGTCTAACAACTGGAAATTTTGAATACATGTAGATGAAATTTCATCGTGGATTTGCAGAAAATCGAATCGGTTGACATTAGGACTTTTTCTATATTATTTGATAAAACTATATTTGCTTTCTGAACACATTAATTTAAAAAAATCTATCGAGCGGATTTTTGACAACCAAAGCATCAGTATACGGCGCCTTGTTGAAGCGTTTATGTCAAAAGATGATTTTCTTTTGCGTCTAAAGACTGTATACGAGATTTTGGTACAATAATATGAGCCAGACAATAAAGCACAGAGTCTTTAGTGGATAGGGCCTGGGTCCCCTAGGCCAAAGAAGGTTAAAAAGCATTAGTCTACTGGCAAGGTGATGACCACAGTATTTTGGGACGCAAAAGGTGTTATTGTGTGTGACTTTTAACCAAAGAGAAGTACAATGATAACTGGAGTGCACTATGCAAACTTGCTAGACGAGAACTGATATCTGTGAAACCGCCGCAACAGGACAACGCAAGAGTACACAGTTGCAAAGTTACAATGAAGGCTGTGGGGCGAAATACCACATTCTGCCTAGCTCGTAGCGACTTTTTCTTTTCCCAAAATTGAAAAATGATACCTGAGGGCGTCATTTCAGGTCTCACCAAGAAGTCATGAAGACAGTTGAGTAGTGTGTCAATGGAAATGACCCTGTCGTTTTCAGATCTGGGGTGATGGATAAGTGCATCACACTAGAGGGCACTGAATTACATTAAAAAGAAGAGGTGGATCTAATCCGGAAAAAAGGTTAAGCTGGTTTCTTATTGATCGGTCCTCGTAAATAAAAATTCAAAATAAACATATGACACTATGAACTATGTTTAACATGTTAAAAATGAAAAAAATGTGTTATATTGTTAAAACTTTTTATTTATAAATCAGTTTCAAGACGTTTGATTTTACTCTCGTCTTATTTGTGGATCTGTTTTACACCAGATACATGTACCTCCTTTCGACGACTGTCTCATCTTGACCTTTGATATAAATAAGTCATATTTTAGCTGGTCGATTCGATCTAATGACATTAGGTTAAATATTTAAAAAGATTTCTCAAATTGTAATCTTCATTTTCCTGCTCAGTTCCAAACTACAAAGTTAATTTGAGTTTCATTTGCTATGACACTGTCAAACTTTAACAATTTAAGAACGGATTATATTTTGACATTACACATGGGCCTTTGTAATGGTTTAGTAAACACTTGGATCTCTCTCAATCTACATATATCGGGGAAATATGTGTTAAAGATGTGGTCTATGTATGTTTCATCTTCATCTTGTCTATAATGCATTATTAATAACTACAGATGTTGAAGATTTTCACTAGATAATTAATTGTTTTGTTTGTCATTGAAAAAGAAGTATAAATTCTATATAAATTCATTAAAACATGAAAATCGCACAGCTGGCAAGATATTTGAATCCTCAATTCCCAGTACACCTACTTGCTCCTTAATTGCCAATACCCAGTACACCTTTTTGCAATTCCCAGTACACCGCATGTTATCCTCCAACGTCTCCTTCTCCTTTATATCTCAATACATTGAGCTGAAATTTGGTCGACGTGTAGTTCTTAACATCCTAGAGGAATTGTACGCTTCAGAATTTTTATTTATCAGGTGAAATTTGAAATATTGGAAAGAAACTCCCGGCGACGGCAAAATCACAGGTGAGCAGTTGCGCTTTATCAATTTGTTTTAAAGTTTAAACATCGTATCAGATGCAGTTAACTATTTCAATAGAATCAATTATGTGTCCGATTGATGCCCCAATACACTATCACATGTTAAAATGAACAGATAAGTCAAAAATCGGCTTTCGACTCCCGCTGGTGTTGTTTACACTAGCTGTTTTGCTCATTTTATGCTTTAATATCCCGTGTACGCTGTACCACAGTGAGTATAGTAAGACGTCCTATTTTTGGACACATCACGGCGGAATTAGCTTTACAATTAAAACTCAGTCCAGTTACATTTTTATCCCATATTTTTTTTACATTATTTGTCACCCTTCAAATAAATTTCTAGCACAGCGATTTGTTAACTTGCCGGGGTACATAGAACTATGTTCGAAAATCTTCCGGGGTGCATAAACGCACATGATGTTCAGCGGTAAAAGTTAAGTAACTCGCACATTGTCTAGTTACGGTAAACAAACATGGCGACAACTTCCGCAAGTCACAAAATACATAATGGAAGTTAAAAAGATCCAACTGGTAACGCTTTGAAGGGTGACAAAAACGTAATACAGGGTTTTGGCAGGTTATACGGCCCCATGTACCCCTTCGAAGATGAATGTAGCCTTCGCCTGCGGTTCGGGGCACATAAATCTTTGACGGGGTACATGGGGCCGTGTAACCTGTCAAAACCCTGTATAACTTATAGTATTAAAGATGTATATGTTAATTATTTGCTTTCTAATTACAAAGAACTGAATAGAAGTTTCCCACACATACAATCTACACACCTACATGTTACATCCTATAAATCGTCATAATAGAAGAGGATTTGACCACTATGATCTTCTTGTTTGTTATATTTGATTTAATACACACTTAAGTGGTCTTTGATTATCTAAGATATTTGGCACCTTTTGATCTCTATAATTATAATGCTGAATTTGGAGACTATGTGAATGTCATCTATCCTCTTAAGAAATGACATTCTGATCATGGTATTTCAAGGGGTAATGAAAGATAGTGTGGATGCCAAATTCGATGAAGGGCGAAGCCCTTCATTTAAAATTTGGCACGCGCCACACTATCTTTCATTACCCCTTGAAATACCATGAGCAGAAATGTCATTTCTTATATTTACAATAAATATTTTGTACCTTGGCGCTATTTTTCCATATCTGCGCGTGTGATATAGAGTTTTTAGCCATGCAAGATTTGCGTATCTCACATGACCACGTGACCCCCCTGTGTAGGACATGACGTAATATTGCGGGAAAATTGATACCCATAAAGGGTCAGGACCCCCATTGTCTTTCATTGGGAATTGAAATACAATTGCTTCTGTATGTTTCATCGAATACAGGTACAGTCATATTGTAAATATGTGAGTTTGAAATATTTAGACTTATACCTGAATTATGACGCCCATAAAAGACTACATTTAAAACTTTATGACAAACGTGATGACTTCAATTTTTCTATTTTCAACTTTTTTTTCTATGCAGCAATATACCCGCTTCTCTTGCTTATGGTGTATTTGTTTCCCAATTAATAGGCTATGGTAAAGCTTGTTCCCACTATAGAAACTTTGTACAACGAAGCAGGCTGCTTGCAAATAGATTGTTGACTCAGGGATAAAGCAAGCCTAGGCTTATCAAGGCTCTCAAAAAGTTTTATGGTCGTCATCACAGTATTGTTGATAAGTTTGATGTCTCTGTGTCCAGGATTGACCTGGATATATTCGACGTCCCATAGTTCCATGTTCCTTTCACACAATTTTGATTACACACGTGGCGGGTGTAGCTAGCTAAACAGGAGGTGCTTACCCTTCCGGAGCACCCGACATCACTTCCCTGGTGGAAGTTCACGTGTCTCACCTAACTTGCCAGTTCCAAAGTTTATACTTTGCTTCTGAATTGTAATTCGGACATGGATTAGTATGTTTGTTTTTATTAGAAAGGAAACACAAAAACAACTTATTTCAAAGATTTGTTTTTTATTAATTATAAGAAAAATCACACAGAAAAAAGATTATAATGCCAAAAAGGATTAACAATGTATTCATAACTTATTTTCATGATAATTTTCTATTTTTTACTCATATCTAAACATTAATATTGTCTTATGTATTATTTCATTTCAGTGAATAGTCTTGTTTTTAAAAGTTTGCTAACTTGATTGTTAAGTTAGTGAACGTTGCTATGAGTTATTCTCGTTTCACTATGTAAAAATTATGGTATGAAATATTGCCATAAGTTAAAAATAGTCATAATAAATATGTATCTGTATTTTTCATTATGCCGTTTACGTTAACAAAATTTGGCTAAAAATAGCAAGGTTATAATAAACGAAGTGGTTATTGCCCCGTACGTGTCAATAACAAATGTGTGATTACCACGTATTTTTTACACCCGTATTTTATAGTATACATGAGCTTTATGATTGGCTATAAATAAAACAAATCTAGTGATAACTACAGTATATTTAATAGGAACTTGTTATAATTGGGTCAAATAATAGATTATTTTGATAAAAAATGTAAATACGGTTTTAGTTTGGCACCTCCGCCATTTTGTTTTCGTAACACGATCGGATCGTTTTTGTCAATCATAAAGACAGCAACTTTTAGGAAAAATATCAATAAAAATCATTTTAATTCAAAATTAAGACTATTCAATCGATGTATGAAGTTACATGCGTACGATTATACGGGTATAAAAATACGCGGTAATAACATCCACCTTATGATAAAGCACAATTGTAAGCACACTAACTGTTCTAAAGTTACTATCTCTTATTGTTGACAGAATAAAATATGCAATTATGAACCTCATATTAAAAATAACTAAACAAATCTAAGAAATTGTTAATATAATCTGGTCAGGGGAAACAATATATTGTATCATGTGATATATGTCCACAACAACTTTTACTAAAATGTTTGCAATCCTAAAATTAAACTTCAATTTTAACAAAAACATTGCGCACCTTGAACTTCAAAAACAATATCTCTTACATTAAAGGGGGGGTAAAAACAATGATAAAAAAACAAAAAATAAATAATTTCAATGAAAAAAATATATATCCTACCGACCTATCCTCTTCGTCCCTGGTAGGACATAAGGCCACAACCAGTTGCCTCCACTTCACCCTGTCTTTTGCCATTCTTTGTGTGTGCCCCAGGATAGTCCAAGGTCTTCTTGTTCAGCATATATAGTTCTTCCCCAGGTCTGTTTTGGTCTTTCTGGCTTTCTTTTTCCCACTGCTGTCCAAAAAGTGCTTGTTTTGGTATGCGTTGTTGTGGCATTCTCAAAACATGTCCTTATTAATTTTATTGAAACTAAACTGTTACATCATATAATAAGCACGAGATATCTCTATAGGAAACACGATGTTACCGCTTTTATGGGTTTAACACAGTGGTGTTTACAATGGTGTGTGATTATCAACGTATTGCGTCAAGAAATGGTGTTTAATTTGTGCTCAATGGTATTGCTATGGTTTGAAGGGATAAGAACAATATTTTTTCGTCTTAACTGAAAACATTGGATCTAAATCGATTATAAAATAATCAATTGAATTACTACATCAAAGCGAAGGAAGTTACAAAATATTTTAAAAACCACCCATTACAAAATCACTTGATGATAGAGGTATATTGAAATTCCTTTTTTCACTTAGATCGGTTAAAATGAACATTTTTCTAAATCAACCTATTTACAATAGTTTCGGAATAAATCACAATCAAGAAAATTCACATTAATACCAAATAGTTGTATATACTTTACCTTTTTAACATAAAATAAAATGAAATAAAATCAACTAAATATTAATTTAAATTGATAGACATTAATTCAATGAATCATCTTAATGAAGTATGCATGTTTTTTTTTTTTATTTTTTTTTTTATTTTTTTTAAATATTTAATATGAACGAGATATTTTTTAACTCAATCAATCTAAATTCAATCTAAACTCTAAATTCAATCAATGTTAGTCATAACAAAGGCGATACATTTTTATATGTTCGAACAGTGACAGGAACATCTATCTTAAATCATATAAGTAACAATTTTAATGATACTTCATTTTATAAACAAAAGTTAAAAAGCTTTATCAAATATACGACAACAACATAACTAGAATTAATAAATTTGACATGCGTCACACCATCATGCATTACCTCTTGAAATACCATTAGCATTAACAAATGTCGTATATTTACACTGTTTAACTTGGAACTAAAGTATTTCTTCGGTGAAATGGATCAATGACGGTACAAGTTGATTGACAGTTTGACTCCACCTCCGATTTACGACGGTCGTCAAGGAAAATATAATCCGACATGTTTAATGTTTTATTTTAGCAATAAGTTAACAAAAATATAATAATTTCATAATAATTTTTCTTGACATGTGATTTGAGGGGCTTTTTTGTAAAGAATAATAAAAGTGTTTGATCAAGTCTCTCAATTGTATTTCAATGGGAATTGGACTATAATTCCCTTTGTATGTTTCATCAAAGAGAGGCTCGGTCAAATTGTAAATGCATAATGTTATATACATTTATAAATGTTGTGACTAATATTTTCGCCAAGCAGTCATGCCTGGTTGATAAATGTACCGGCATTTGAACTCTATTTAAGAAATTACATTCTTATCATGGCATTTTTAGAGCTGCATGCATTTCTCAGTCAAGCACAATCAAGTATATTGACTTTCATACCAAATATTTTCATATATATTGACCTTTTGAAAAAATAAGATAAAATAAAAGCAACTGATTATAAATAAATATTAACACATATTTATTGACATTTATTCTAATATGGATCATCTTTATGAAGTACACTTTTTTTTTTTTTTTGAGGGGGGGGGGGCAAATATTTACTATGAAGGAGATATTTTAAAGGAATTCATTCAGCATTTATTCATAAGATAATGCGTTAGAATATGTTCTATTAGTCACGAATACATCTAGGTAACAATTTTACTGATACTTCAGTTTATAATCAAAAATGAAATGGGATTATCATACATACAACAACAACATAACTAGAATTAATAAACAACTTTCTAAACAGTGGTCATTTGAAATATATACCTTTCAAATAATTAGACTTGAAGTTTTTTGTAGATGCCGTTCAAACAGGATTTTCTTAGATCCAAATCTCGTCGTTGACTAAAGCAAATACAGTGTTTACAATTAATATCGCTGAACAACCAGGATATTTATGTATAAGCACACATATCACATAGAAATACAAACGTATAAATATGTTATTCAAGAAAAAAATGTTTCATTTTTTTTTAATTTTTTTTTGTTTGAAACATTGTATTACTTCAGGACAATTGCCATGTGCTAGATTAAAATACAGTCAAACCTGTCTATAAAGACCACCAAAAAAATGAGTAAAATGAATCTTGGTGGACAGGTGATCCTTGATAAGGAGAAATTTTGAGTAAAATTTTACTAGGCTTTTAAAGCAGGAAGTTCTTATATAGAGGTGGCCTTTTTAGGCAGGTTCGAATGCATATTTCTTTGGTATAAGATATAAAATTTGCACATACAACGATACCTGCAAGAAATATTACATGTATAAGGTTCACTATCTAGCATCGAGAAATGCACAATACCTTTAACACGCCTAATTCATCCTGCTTATTATTCCCGATTAATATCAAACTTGGAATGGTTATTCCTCTTACATGCAAAATCATTTTATTTAAAAAAAATACTTGCATGAAAATAAAGGAGAATACAAACTCCCAAAATCATACAATATAAGGCATAACATTTTTTATTTTGCTATCAAAACAAAAACAATTCATGTGTATAGTCAAACATTGACCTGTCCGTTTTAACCTTTCGTAAGGAATATTCTATAAAAGGCACTACTTAATCATATACGGGATTCGGAGTTAATATACTGTAGATAAAATTTTCGCGTCATCTAATTTTCGCGTTAACGCACTTTAATATTTATTCGCGTCTTTTAATTTCCGCGTGATCGCGACTCTGTAGTTATATTTTTAATTACTGCCTATTTTTCGCGAAACTTTTATTTTCGCGACTCGTTTTTACTCGCGAATTTTCGCCAAAATAAAACGATCGCAAAAATTTCCCAATTTACAGTACTCGCAATACAGATGTGTATTCTTAAAATGTTCACAATTCTAAACTAGCTTTCGATATAAATAAATGTACTCGCCCAAAGTAAATATTATAATTAAAGGTCAAGCGGACAGGTTATTGTTGTTTTCCTGTACTTTTACTAATGTACAAGAAACATTGCCTGTTAAATACATGCTATAAATGTAATACGAGTAGATATAGGTAGATATAAAAAACAAAATGGATAAAATTAACTACAAAACATATTAAGTACAGTAAAAAAATTCAAACGGACAGGTAAAATAAAACAGGTGTGAATCTCCTGCTGGTTTTGAATCAAAAAGAAATAAAGTATAGCTTTATTGTTTTGAATTTTTCTCAAGTCTTTTTTTTCAGTTGAAATATATAAGAATCAATTTACTTCTGTAGAAGATAGGTACATTCATAAATAAAACTACAATTTATTTATTTTTGAAATAAAAAAAGCAGCCATATCTGGTAAACGAATGGTCCGCCATTTAAACTCTTTATAATATTTATATTGTAAGGAATTTGCCGATCTTATGTCTTGTATACTAATCCCGCTGCTTTCTTTCGCAGGGAATGTGTGTGAAGTCTTTAAAGAAGCAAAAATATAAGCTGAATTACAGATCTATAATGTTAATATGGAAATTTATTAATCTTGTAGATTTCTTATGTAGGCTACTTCAAGATTTACAACATGGCTGCCATATTACATTTCATTTTATGATATATATATATATATATAATTGTATTGTGTATTTAGTGAAATCGGGGAGAGTATACAAGGCGGCAGTGTTCAGTGTGATTGGAGATAACTATTAAATCTTCGTTATTTGTATTCACCTCAAAGTTAAACTGTACGGCGATGTAAAAAACAAATATGGCCGCTTGGTTGCTGCGGAGGTACACTGAGCGTCCGGATACTATGACGGTCAAGAGTTATCTGATAAGTTTTGGATTTTGCCGCCTTTTATACTACTTACCCTCATTGATATTAACCAATGGATGCCTTGTACGGGAGACTGTACGGGAAATTTAACCAATCAGCGCGCTGTATGGCTATGTTACAACCTGAATAGCCATACACCTGCCGTACAGGCTGCCATACAAGACACAAATGCATAAATAATAATGTTATGACAATTATAACATAATAAATAAATTATAACAAGCATCATTTACATAAAAATAGATAGTATCACTGTTGCTTTATATAAAATGA
The DNA here is from genome assembly GCA_021292105.1 of Anadara kagoshimensis. Classification (NCBI taxonomy): domain Eukaryota; kingdom Metazoa; phylum Mollusca; class Bivalvia; order Arcoida; family Arcidae; genus Anadara; species Anadara kagoshimensis. The sequence continues at coordinate 1,766,388 of CM037870.1, read as the reverse complement.
TATTGAGACTAACAGGGAAGTATTTTGTAATGTGAGGCGAGCAGACGGCTCTGCTTCATAGCCATATCATGTCCACATATGGGAACCCAATAAATAGTTAAGCTTTCAAAAAGCGTAATTAAAAGAACAATTATGTAAAATAACATAAAGCTTGACTGATTATAAAACTCAGCAACTAACATTTGTTGCAAAGCATGAAATAACATATGCGAAACTTAGGCTACACAGCTCAGTATTCCAAGATGGAGGAAACCATAAACACAAATTCTAAGTTTTCGGTTTACAATGTGCATTATTGGAGAAAGTGTTGCTAAAACTGACATGGAACTATGATGCTAACACTGTCTAAGTGTACATAATGTGTACAATAACTGGGATTTAGTTGACATTCTATATAATGACAAAAAACTTCGGTTTTATAACATGCACATGTTCAGTCACAAGATCGTTTTTGGCGTGACTGAAAGCAAAAACATAATTAAGGTTCAAATCATTCCATAACAACCACGTAATGGAATAAACAGGTAAGTTCTACAACATGTAGAATTAAGTTCCATGCATTTACAAGCAATGGAAACATATATTTATATAAATATGAAGTACACCCCCCAGCCCATGGTACATATGACCACTTGTATATGGTAATTATTTCCCTTTATGTTCCAAGTAAAATATATGAACTTGTGTTCATTACACTCTCCCCACCCTGCCCCTGAATACTCCGTATTCAAAATACGTCAAGTTTAAAATGTCACATGAGATATTAATGAAATTGTAAAGTTTGTTGGAATATAAGTTCGATAAATTTTTAAATTTATTGTCCAGACTTTAATTCTTCTTTCTCTTTCTTTAGGCTTTGTCCATGATCCGGAATGATGAAGTAGAGATTATCACTTGAACAGTCCTTGAATTTGAAAATAACACTATAACAGTCCTTGAATATGAGAAATAGTCCTTGAATTTGAAAATAGTCCTTGAATTTGAAAATAGCACTATAAAGGTCCTTGAATATGAGAAATAGAGTCCTTAAATTTGTTGCACAAAACGGTAAATTTCTAAAGTCAATTGCTATAAGAGGATATTATATCTGTATCACTGGTTTTATCATGTCAGTCCATCGTAGTAAAAGTTCACATTAAAAGGTTGAAAGGTAGCAAGTTCATCAGAAGGAATTTATTCGTCATCATTGGAGTTAAGTCGTACTGGGATATTTTCTGCGTCAATTTTTGCAATTAAGTTGTCTGTAGTGTTATCTCTTTTTCTGCATCCTTGTTCAATAATATCTAAAAGTTGGTTGTTATGTGGAATTTCTGTCTCGTCCGATGCGATGTCTTTAAGTCTGGTAAGTGTAGTATCTGGATTTTATATATGTTGTGATTAGAGTCTTGTTTTTATAGGTCTTCTTTGTTCCGGGTAACGCTAGGAAATTATATTTGCTAATAAATCGCGGCGAATCCAGAACTGTCAGAGATTTGTTTCTATTTTCAATGTCATGGCAGCAAACTCCAAGCTAATAGTTACGGTCAGGGTCCATTTGTTTCCATCCAGTGGGTGGCCATTTCATAGAGTTGGGACCACTTGTCAGCTGTACGGCCTCTTCTTTATCCCAGTCTCTTCTGGCTGCAGGGAATAATGGCATGCTCCTCTAGCCAGAAGATGGTTGCTCTTTCTTTCACGTAGATGATGGTGGATTGGAAGTTTCTGTGCTGTGGTACGAGTTGAAAAATTGGAAGAAGACATTGGAGATTTAGTTTTCTGAGGTTGGTGATGGCTGTTTCGAGTTAGTTCCATATGGTGTTGTTAGAAGGCTGTATTCTGGACTCTTGGTTAGGAAGGCTTTTTGGTAACGGTAGTGTTGAACAGTGGTGTCTTGGATGAAGTAGTTGGTGCAGGCAAAATTGGCATGGATGAATAATAAGATGATGACGAGTATGATGTGGAAGATGATGAACCTGACGACAAGTTTGATGACGAAGACGAAGAGTTTGATGATGAAGACGACGAGTTTGATGATGAAGACGACGAGTTTGATGACGAAGACGCTGACGGCAAGTCCGGCAAGGAGTGGATGGAGTCAGGTGGCTGGCTTTTTGGAGATCACGGATGGAATGGTGGTTTTCGATGTTTTCAGTGGTGGTGAGATTCTTGGCTTTTTGGTGGGTGGCTCCTTAAAAATGGTCTTCGGGATACAGTTTGATGAATTTGGTATAATGCCTAAAGTTTCTTGAAATTCCTGTGTATATTTTCCTGATTGTGTTGATCTAAAAGATTGAAGTCGGTGATGTTAAAATCCGTAGTGGTATGGCATGAGGCTATCCGTCTAGTAAGGGCTGTAAGTGATCTTTCATCCCGGAAGATGTTGTCGGTCAATTCAACATAAAGATATGTTGTTATTTGCCAGAATACAATGGGTACTTCCTGGACATATGCTGATGTTATGGATGTCCCAGGTGTTGTTTAAGTCAGGGAATGTTGGATCGTATTCTAAATCACCTTCGTATACTGGAACAAATTCTGATTCTGGTGTGGGCGACTTGACCACTTCTCGTTTCCACCATCCATTCAACCAGTCTTGTTTAGTCCGGGTTTGGTTTGTTCCTTTCTTCACCCACTCTAAAATAGTACTTCTTGCTTGAATAGCTTGTTGGGAATGGCTATCCGTAGGTGATACAACTCTCCCATAGTCTGATGGTTTCAGGGCCAACCAGAAACAATTGTTCTCTGTCAGTAGGTCTACTGGCAAGCTCATGTATGTCGTCTTGTGTTTTCTCTCCACGTGTGTCTTTAAGTCCAAAGTCCGATTAAATGATTTCTCTTCCTCGAAACACCATGGACAAACCACTGAGAGGGCTGCATGCGGCTTTGGCACTACATGATTTTTCAACTCACGCCTTGTCTTAAAGGTACTGGGACAAATCCAACACTGGAACATTCTAGAATGAAATAAAAGGATAACAGTCATAAGAACAACGTTTGGAACTTGTGAAAACTGAAGGAACATTAGGTTCTGAGCTGAACTGGATTTTGATATCACAAATACAATACAATAATATTGTATTCACTAAGAAAATAGTTCATGATAATTGCTTCAAGTTCAAGACGTCTACTTCTTCAGAAGATGGATTGGTACTACAACCAGCTGTTCTATTAAGATCATGCATTTTAACTTGATTATACGACAATGCTGTTTTACTCGTGTCCAACAGTTGCATGGCAAAGGATTTTGGAAACCAAGGAAATAGTTCATATTCCCAGAGAGAATATAGAAATGGTATGACCTCTCAGGTCAACATCTACTTTTGGTAGGCTCCAAGGGTGATCAGTCCTGGCCCTAACCATCTCAATTTTCAACCACAACAAGTTCAAGCTAGTGAGGCGCCTTTCACCACTTGCTTCAAATCAACATTTAAACAACAAAGGATTGGTTTCCACAACATCTGGCATGTACTTTGAACGACTTAACTACAGCTAATAACTAGTCATCTTAACTAAATTAAAATATTCTAATTATGCATGAGAGCTTTGGCAAACCAGGCTGGGCGATGAATACCTCTATATTGGAGCAATCGGTCAATATGGTATGCTTTGGAGGGGAGCTTAAGGGATTTACGAACGAAGTAGGTAGTGTCATCTATCTGTTTGGTAATGACGTATGGACCTTTCCATTTGGACGTTAACTTTTGGCAGACGCCAACTTTTCGGGTATTATCATACAACCAGACAGCATCACCTGGCTTGAAAGCTCGTTTTTTAGCCTTCAGGTCATAATGACGCTTCTGATAATCAGAGTTGCTTTTTAATTGTTTACGGGCTGTAATATGGGCTAGCTTCATTCTATCTTGTAAAGTTTTAATATATGTGTCTATGTCATCTTCATCATTTGGACTTGGTGGACTACCGATAACGGCTTCCATTGGGAGGGTGATATTTCTACCAAGCATCATCATATTTGGGGTAACCTGAGTGCCTGAGTGGACTGATGACCTATAGGCCATCATGACTTGTGGTAGGATTTCATCCCATTTTCTCTGATTTTTCTCACAATACATGGAAAGCATGTTAGTCAGTGTTCGGTTGAACCTTTCAACATTACCATTTGATTGTGGTCTCATACTAGTGGTTCTGGTTTTATCTATTTGGAGGAATTCGCACATATCTTTAAACATTTTGGATTCAAAATTGGATCCTTGATCAGAATGAATCTGCAAGGGTGTTCCGAACCGGCTAATAAATTCGTTAACAAATACTCTGATAACAGTGGTAGCCTCTTGATCAGGTATTGCAAAAGCCTCAGTCCATTTTGTGAAGCAATCACAGATTACCAAAATGAACCGGTTTCCTGACTCGGTTCTAGGAAGAGGACCTAAAATATCTAAGGCTACTCTTTCCATGGGCTCACCTACAAGGTATTGGCGAAGTGGTGCACGGTTTGTCTTAGATGGTTTCTTGGCAGAGCACTTATCACAAGTTATGCAGTACTGTATTATGTCATTTTTCATGGCAGGCCAATAGAAAGTTTGGCGAATTCTATCTAACATTTTTTCACTACCTAAATGAGCTGCTGATGGTATATCATGAAAATAATGCAGAACTTCATGTCTCATTTTATTTGGGACTACCACCTGTAAGTGATGTTTTGTTTCACTTTCAGAATACTTTTTGTACAAAACTCCACATTGGACTACTAATTGGTTCCATTGTCGCCATAAAGTTTTGAGTGCAGATGTCTTACAAGATACCTGACTCCACTCTGGACGAGAACATTTGTCTTCAAGAGAAACAAGAATAGGGCCGATATCATTATCTTCGAGCTGTTGCTGTCTAATTTCATGTGGTTGCCATCCAGGGAGCACGACAGTTTTAGTGGATGTGTTTGGGGTTTGGGCATTATCATTGCTTCTTGTTGCAGCTCGGATATGATTACTACTTGTTTGGGAAACTTCATTGACTTGGTTTGTTTTATTTTCAGGTTGAGCGGATTCATCTTCTGTGTCACTTTCATCATTTCCCTTTTGCTGGTTTGAACAAACAGAACAAGGATGTCTGGACAAGGCATCAGCATTTGTGTGCTTTTTACCAACCCGATGGGTAACTGACAAGTTATAAGTACCCAGTTCTTGAAGCCATCTTGCAACTTGACCAGTTGGCTTCTTAAGGTTTTTCATCCAGCTAACTGCTGCATTATCTGTGCGTAAGAGGACTTCCTGTCCATATAGATAGGAATGGAAGGTACGCAGGGCAACAATAACAGCAAGCAGTTCCTTTCTGGTTACACAATATCTCTGTTCATGTTTGTTCATGGACTTGCTCATGTAAGCAATTACGCGCTCAGTACCATCTTGGTTTTGAGACAAGACTGCACCTACAGCCTTGTCAGAAGCATCAGTGTCTAATATAAATGGCATGTTAGGTAGAGGGTAGCCTAGTATTGGTGCCTTTGTTAATTCAGATTTAAGGGTGTCAAATGCATTTTGACATTCATCGTTCCATTTCATTTTGGCACCTTTCTCACATAGCTTATGTAGTGGTCTAGCAATCTGGGCAAAACCTTTAACAAACCGTCTGTAATAAGAGCATAGTCCCAGAAAGCTTTTAATTTGTTTCGATGTTTTTGGAACGGGCCAGGATTTCACGGCTTCAATTTTACTCTTATCTGTGGTGATACCTTCTTCAGAAACTATGTGCCCTAGAAATTTAATTTCTTTTTGGAAAAATTGGCACTTTGAAGGTTTTAACTTCAAGTTTGCTTCTAAAAGCCTTTGAAATATATGCTCAAGTCTTTGGAGACCTTCATTAAAAGTGGTACATGGTGAAATTATATCGTCCATGTATACTAGACATTCTGACCATTGTAACCCTCTCAAAACATTCTCCATTAGCCTTTCAAAGGTTGATGGGGAATTGGCAAGACCAAAGGGCATGACTGTAAACTGGAACAGTCCAAGGGTTGTGGCAAAGGCTGTTTTCTCTTTGTCTTTAGGGTCCATTTCAATTTGCCAGAAACCGGAATTTAAGTCCATTGAACTGAACCATTTAGCTCCGGAAAGTGAGTCAAGGCAATCATCGACTCTTGGTAAAGGGTATGCGTCTTTAACAGTGACCTCATTGACCTTTCTGTAGTCAACACAAAACCGGATGCCGCCATCTTTTTTAGTTACAAGTACAGTTGGAGAGGCCCATGCACTACAGGAAGGTTCAATGACACCTCTCTCTAACATGGTTTTTATTTCTTTCACTTCGGCATCACGTTTACCTATGGGTTGCCGTCTAGGGGGTTGTCTAATGGGGATGGCTGCACCAGTGTTTATTGTGTGTTTGACCTTGTCAGTACACCCAAGGTCATCTGGTGTCTTGGCAAAAACATTTTGGTATTTGGTAAGAAGTTGTTTAAGAAGATCAGCTTGTTCATTATCCAAGTGTTTAGAACTTCTGGAGAGTAGGTCACCCAGTGTCTCTGGAAATTGGGTTGACTTTTGAACATGGTCAGTACTTTTATTGGTGGCTGTAGCAACACGGCCACTAGGCACTCTTTCCTCTCTGTATGGTTCACAGTTACCGATTACAGAGTTAGCCTGTAGTGTCACAGCATTTTCACTGCAATTCAAAACGTTAACAAGAAGATTTTCAGACTTGGTGTCTATAACACCTGGCACAAGGTATATGTCTTTTGAAGACTTAATTTGCTCAACATACACAGACTCTGTCAGGTGGCTTGACTGGGGTATGGCTACTGGGATCCAGGAACCGGAATTTGGTGGTATGGCAACAGAACGGCGAACTTCTAAACGACTGGTCATATAGGCATTACCACCCGTGAAACATTTTATTTCAGAGTCATCTGTGTGTAAAACCATGTGCTTGTAATTTATCTTATTCACATATTGAATAAGGAAATCTTGACCTAAGATTCCCTCAGTTGAAATATCACAAACAACAACAGGTTGTTTATAAGGTCTGTCGGCTAGTAATATCTCAAATTCTGCCCAACCATAGGTAGTAACTTCATTACCATTTACATCATTGATTATAGATTCAATGGGACATAGGTCGGGTCTAAATTCACTTGGAATTGCATCATATATTCTGCTAGAAAGGAGAGATGCAGTGGAGCCACTGTCAATTAAGAAAGATACTTGAATATCGGAAATTATTCCCTTTGTATAGAATCCATTATCCCATTGTCCATTCATTTCCCCTATTTGTCCCATTCTAACATTATTGGACATGGTCTTAAATTCTGTATCATCAATTGGTTGACCAGGCCTATTACTATCCATCGAGTCGCGGCCTACTGAAACGATGGTGTCTCGTTTCCCTGTGACTGGGCTGTTGATTTTTGGGTTTGGCTTCGGGTACCTTGGGCCGGACCACTACTATTTTGTTGGTTTTGACATTTATTGTAAATTTCACAATCCCGAAAGAAATGTTCAGGCGATTGGCATATATAACAGGACCGGTTGGTTGAATATTTTTTATTTGGCTGATAACTTTGGCCTCTGTTTTTGATACTATTTTCAAGCCTTTCTAGTCTCACAACTAACGTTTTTAGGGTCTGGTCAAGGCTACTGTTTTGAGCCTTCTCGTGATATCTGTTTGGTGACCTCTGTTGGTCATTATTATGGCGTATCATTCTAACTGGTTTCTTTTTGTCATTAGATTCCCCCAATAGGGCCTCGTATCTTTCTATTACGTCAACTGCTTCAATGACAGTTGTACATTCCTTATCAATGCAACGTACTTTCATATCAAGGGAGATAATCTTGTATAACTGATTTAGCGCTAATGCTTCTTGGGCACGGGGACCTAGGTCACAGTATGCTTTTTGTGCCATTTGGCGCACATCATCGCCCAAGGCAGCTATTGATTCACCTGGTTCTCGTTTTCTCATTTCAAGACGAGATAACCATCTATTCTGGTGCTTTGAGATACCAAATCGGTGGCTTAATTTGGTGATTAAAGGTTATAATCACGCTTTTCTTCATTGGACAAGCTCATATAAAAATTTCTGGCAGATCCCCTAAGGCTTGAGGCAAGGAACAAAACTTTGTCCTTGGCTCTCCATCTACCAAGTTCTGCACAGTCTTCGAACTGGGAAATATATTCTTCCCAACTTTCATGGCCATGGTATTGGTCAGGTCTTAAATTAGGATAATGTGGCGTGCTTGGAGATGGCATTGGAATCATAGGCATACTGTATTCATTATGACAATTATCAGGTCTATTTCTCTGTAGACCCTGAGGTACAAACTCGGGTGGTATGGCATAATTTGGTCTATGAAATGGTTCATGTATTGGACTCAGTCTGTTTTGTGACATTTCATTTTTGGATAGAATTTGCTGTGGCAATTCATCGGGTATAGTATCTGCAGTTATGTCACCTTGGCCCATTTCATTTAATTCTGTTTCTAATCTAAATTGGATTTCTGGGTCGGGGGACGCCTGTGCCTGGTCCATAGCTCTCAATTACGCTCTTAACTACAAGGAATGTTTCAATCACACTGAACAATGCTGGCAGGGATCGTATCGTGATACTATCTAGAATTATAGTATCCCACTTCTGACACCAATTTGTAAGGAATTTGCCGATCTTATGTCTTGTATACTAATCCCGCTGCTTTCTTTCGCAGGGAATGTGTGTGAAGTCTTTAAGAAGCATAAAAATATAAGCTGAATTACAGATCTATAATGTTAATATGGAAATTTATTATCTTGTAGATTTCTTATGTAGGCTACTTCAAGATTTACAACATGGCTGCCATATTACATTTCATTTTATGATATATATATATATATATATAATGTATTGTATTAGTGAAATCGGGGAGAGTATACAAGGCGGCAGTGTTCAGTGTGATTGGAGATAACTATTAAATCTTCGTTATTTGTTATTCACCTCAAAAGTTAAACTGTACGGCGATGTAAAAACAATATGGCCGCTTGGTTGCTGCGGAGGTACACTGAGCGTCCGGATACTATGACGGTCAAGAGTTATCTGATAAGTTTTGGATTTTGCCGCCTTTTATACTCTTACCCTCATTCTGATATTAACCAATGGATGCCTTGTACGGGAGACTGTACGGGAAATTTAACCAATCAGCGCGCTGTATGGCTATGTTACAACCTGAATAGCCATACACCTGCCGTACAGGCTGCCATACAAGACACAAATGCATAAATAATAATGTTATGACAATTATAACATAATAAATAAATTATAACAAGCATCTTTACATAAAAATAGATAGTTATCACTGTGTTGCTTTATATAAAATGATATTGAGACCTAACAGGGAAGTATTTTGTAATGTGAGGCGAGCAGACGGCTCTGCTTCATAGCCATATCATGTCCACATATGGGAACCCAATAAATAGTTAAAGCTTTCAAAAAGCGTAATTAAAAGAACAATTATGTAAAATAACATAAAGCTTGACTGATTATAAAACTCAGCAACTAACATTTGTTGCATAAAGCATGAAATAACATATGCGAAACTTAGGCTACACAGCTCAGTATTCCAAGATGGAGGAAACCATAAACACAAATTCTAAGTTTCGGTTTACAATGTGCATTATTGGAGAAAGTGTTGCTAAAACTGACGGGAACTATGATGCTAACACTGTCTAAGTGTTACATAATGTGTACAATAACTGGGATTTAGTTGACATTCTAATATAATGACAAAAACTTCGGTTTTATAACATGCACATGTTCAGTCACAAGATCGTTTTTGGCGTGACTGAAAGCAAAAACATAATTAAGGTTCAAATCATTCCATAACAACCACGTAATGGAATAAACAGGTAAGTTCTACAACATGTAGAATTAAGTTCCATGCATTTACAAGCAATGGAAACATATATTTATATAAATATGAAGTACCACCCCCCAGCCCATGGTACATATGACCACTTGTATATGGTAATTATTTCCCTTTATGTTCCAAGTAAAATATATGAACTTGTGTTCATTACAATATGCATCTATAACCATTTTGACGTATCTGAATGTTTAAACAAGAGCCAGTGGTATTATTTCAAAAAACTCAAAATCCTTAGGTTTAATAACAAAATTCTGACAGATACTTGCAGTCACCAACAAAATTTGCAATTCTGTTAAAATTTGTTCACAAAAAATATGCTTGGTTAAAAATCAAAGCTCGAGTCTTTTACATCAACCTTATAGGAAAACAACATTGACTATTCTATTTGACCTTTATTTAAAATGTATAGGTAAAACAAAATTCAGTATTTATTTCCTCTAGATCATGGGAAACACTAATTTTAAAACACATATCCCTATGTAGAATCAATGATCAAAGTTTTTAGACAGTAAGGAGAATAGATGTTATTGTGTACGTGCATGTGTTCTGTTTGATTACACTGCAAATCCTTGCACTACCTATGTACACGATGGATCCTCCTACATGAATAATCCCAATGATAAGTAAAGCGGGCAGGTCAATGTTGTTTGCATATACTTCGTTAACCAGTTTCATTAATAGCGATATTTAATAATATATTCCGGGTAATATTGCGAGTTGTCAAATATGCAATATATGCGCGGCTGACTGGGATTATCGACTGTGGAATCATACAGCCGTCCCTTTGGCGAAGCTGAATCCAATGGCGGAGGTCTACGAAGGTCTGGTTTCCCCTTGGTAATTTTACCAGCAAGGACTTTGACGATAAACATCCATTTAAAGCCATCCTTATCATGCTGTGCATATCCTGAATCCGAATACTTCGCATCTGCTGCAAAATATGATCCTTGCCCATATATGCTCCCGACTGCAGATCCGTACAATCGCCAATCGAAGTTAGTTATGGAAATCGGTTCCACGTTTTCAGCTGATGTTCCATGGAATAATTGCAGTTCATTCACACCATCTGATTTATTATGTTTTTCCATTTTTCGCTTTTTCCTATTTAAAAATAAAGACAAATCATCTTTAACTCTTATTTCAAATTTTAACAGCGACATGTAAAAAGGGGCCATCTAATGCAAAAAGCATAGGAAAATAAATAGGATGTCTTGTTCGAGTTTTTTTATCTCGTGTACACTTATAATCAAGTCAAAAACAAACAAACCGATCCATTCAAAATCATTTTAAACTACTACAGCTGTCAACTTTGTTTTCCATTTTTACAGTCTGTATCTAAATGAAAATATCTTCCCATTGCAATTGTGATAATGTGTGTACAGTAAAAATAAATATAACGAACGCGTATATAATGAATACATAGATAGTATGAAGCCAAATATTGGGTTGGGCCCATCCGCCCCTCAATATGTGTTATTATAACAATATAACAAAGTCGCTTAATAAGGAATTGAGTCCCCACCCCTTTGTTATAACGTAAATTAATTAAAGTATGTTTGCTTACCCTTCCAGACCCGGCCTCACTTCCATGGTAGAAGTTCACGTGTCTAACCTAACTTATCAGTTCCAAAGTTTTTACTTTGCTTCTGGATTGTGATTCAGACACGGATTAGTATGTTTGTTTTTGATTTGACGCAAAATGTAATTATAGGAGTATAATTGCCTTTTCTAATGTGATGTCACGCATTTCCTGCTGATACCTATACGCGTGATGTCATAAATAATTTTACAGCGATTGAGGATATATGTTATACACGATAGTGTATTTCAGGATTACAAAAATAAAGATAACATTTTTTCGAAAAAGCCGAAATGTGAATTCCACCATTGAACTGTCTAGTTTATAATGCTATAACCATATAGATTAATAATGAAATTACCGTTTGAAACAAACTACTATTTTGGAGAAAGGAAGATCGCAAAATATTCTATAAATTTAAATACTACGGGTACAAATCAATGATTTTTTCACTTACATGGGCCGAGTCGTTACTAAGAGTTCCTGTTTCGGCTCGACCCTTGCTTAACATATCAATTTATGCGACAAAATATAAACTGGGTGGGTGTTTACAATGGTAATCTTTTTTACGAAATGGCGGGGTCCTTTATGTTACGTAGTCATAACGAAAGAGTCGACTATTAACGTAGGTTAGTGCAGCTCAAGAACGAATTGATTTTTGCGTAACTGGGATGACCAAAATTGATTTAATAAAGTAATAAAGTCAACTTCATTTTTATATTTTCAAACTTTTGAAAAAATTGACGTAAATTCAAACTTTTAAACTCAACCACACCATTCAGCTACCCTTCATTGAACCCCTAGTGAACCTACGTAAATAATAAATTTTTCCGTCATCATTACGTCACACGAAACACACCGCCATTTTGTCAAATTGTTTACCATTGTAAACACCCATCTAAAATACGTTTTGGTGTATTAAAGCAGTTATAATGCATCGATAAGATCGAAATTAGGATTATTAGCAACGACTCGGCTAATGTAAGAAAATGATAAATTTATTTTAAACCGTGCCATTCAAATCTTTGAAATATTAGCGTTATTCCTTTTTCCGCTGCAGAGTAAACGGATAATAATCATAACGCGCTTTACCGTTTGCTATGCGCGGCGATAGAGTTATATAAATATTAACGCCATTTAAAGACAGTTTAATTTACATTTCGACATTTTAGAAAAAATCTTATGGATTTTTTTAATCCTGAAATTATAATGAAATCACAGTTCAATGGTGACATTTAGCTTTCGAATTATCGGGCAGTGGTTATATAATTACCATTCATAATTTTGCCAGAGATAAGGATTCTGTATTCTTTCAATGCTATCCACTACCAAATCGGATCTACCAAGGGAAAGTAGGAAAACTTTAAATACATCCATATATTCTGATCCTGACTGTGGTAATAATATCCGCCTCATTTCCTCATCCTCGTCATTCATATCAGACCAGTGGGTTGGTAAACCTCCAGATTGCTGTTGTGAAGTCGATTGTTTCAAATCTACCTTTCTTGATATTTTTCTTCTTTCTCTGTAAATGACATAAACATGAAATAATAGATGAAAGAACACTGGTTTCTGGAATGAAAAGAAAAGGTGTGACTTAATATCATATTCGTAACTCGTATTGTGGACTAAGCACTATACAAATTTCCTACTAGGTATTATCTGAAAATCCTCAAAAACCTAAGGTATACTACCTCGTGCAAAGTATTTCTTTAGTTAAATATTGTTGAATTTATTTTGTTTCTTTGTTTTTCCCAACCCCTTGAAAAATTTTGGTTGCAATGAGGAATGATGTCGGAACGGCTGTCTAGTGCTGTAAAATAAACACTAGTGTAATTTGTAATTCTTATCAATAAATAATAAGCAACAACAAACGGAAGAAATAAGACAAAGATTCAACACGCATTATCAATTTTTTTTGAATTATGAAACGCCTACAAAACCATAAGACAAACGTGAGTCAACCGTTTTCTATGCAGCAATATACTTGCTTCTCCTGCTTATGGTGTATTTGTTTTCCAATTAATACGCTATGGTAGAGCTTGTTCCCACTACAGGATATTTGTACAACGAAGCATGCTGCTTGCAAAAAAAATTGACACGGGTATATTGCAAGCCTAGGCTTATCAGGGCACTCAAAAAGTTTTATGGCCGTCATCACAGTATTGTTGATAAGTTTGATGTCTCTGTGTCCAGGATTGCCCTGGATATATTTGACGTCCCATAGTTCTCTGTTCCTTTCACACAAGTTTGATTCCACACATGGCGGGTGTAGATAGCTAAACAGGAGATGCTTACCGTTCCAGAGCACCCGGTCTCACTTCCTTGGTGGAAGTTCACGTGTCTAAGCTAACTTGTCAGTTTCAAAGTTTTTACTTTGCTTCTAGATTGTGATTCGGGCATGGATCAGTATGTTTGTTTTTGATTACTTTTCTTTTGTGTCAACAATATTTTTATGATTGTAAATATAAGAAATAAAATTGTTTTAGGCGTATTTATTCGGCACTATGAATGAGAGTAGCGAATAACAAAGTTCATATGAACTACTTTCGTTTGCCATTCCTAACTAATTCGTAAAACCGAATAAATGCACACTCAAATAGGACGTTATTTTTTAGATAAGATCATGAGAAGTGACGCCGGTAAAACCCAAGAAATCAAAAACAAACATATTTATTCATGTCCGAATCACAATCCAAGTACAAAGTTAAAGCTTTGAAACTTATAAAATTAATAAAACACGTGAAGTGTGCTCCGAATCATTGAACTATTGGATGTCAAATATATCCAGGGTAATCCTAAACACAGAGACATAAAACTTAATCTTTTTGAGGCCTTGGTTAGCTTAGGCTTGCAATATCCCCGTGTCATCGATTTAGTTGGAAGCAGCCAGTCCACGTAGTGGGAACAAGCTCTAACATAGCGTATTAACTGGGAAACAAATACACTATAAGCAGGAGAAGCAGGTATCGAAATGAACTTGTATTTACTTAGCCTCCTTTTCAACATCCTCCTTTGACCTGTACTCCGGTCGTCTTCTTATTTCCCGCTCTTTCTTACTTTTAGTATTAGATTGATTCATGTTTTTGAAGTCAATCTGGTATTGATATGAACCAATTTTCACGGTAATTGTGGCTTCAGGATCTTCAATATATTTTTCTTCAATCTCCCTGCCGATATCAACCCCAGTACTATCTCCTTGGCTCTCCTATAATAAAAGACAAAAAAAACAATTCTTAATTTGACTGATTCACCTTGTTTTGAACTAAACGTTCGATTTTTCGTTCATACACTTTAAATGCTATATTTAAGCAATAGTCACTTATGTACAGAGCACTATAAAGATTTAGGAGGACGAGTCTACAAAAACTGATAGAGCCCTCTACATAAGTATCTATCGCTTTTATGGCATAAAACAAAGTTTGATCGGTTCAAAAACTGGTACATTGACAGAGCCATGACACAATTTTTTATAGGTTGAAGAATAAATCAAGCACAATTTATAGAAAAAAATGAGATGATAGATGTCATATCTTAATCAATTATCGATGCAAATTCAGCCACTGATATTGTTGACGTTTGTGGTTTGCATAAATCTTCATCATTTGGGGCGTTTTGGTCAAGGAATGTAACTCTTTGTGAATTGCCCGGTTGGTCCAAGGACGGGTTGTGTGTTGCCCGTTCGATCCATACACGCAAATAGTTTCTACTACGTGATCTCCAATTAACCAATGGAACTGTAACAAAACTGATATGAATTTTAAATACTAATAGTCTATTCGTTGGAATCTTCCTAAAGTTTGTTCACATACTTCAAAACAAAAACCGCAAATATTCCACAGATTTTTCAATTGGACTAGGATACATCGGATACATCGGATACATCGGATACATCTATCATTCATTAACTTACATGAGCGGATTCGTTGCTAATTAAAAAATCATGTTCCTTGATCCATCCTTGCTTTTATACTTTTCTTTATGAAAAAATGGAGTACCGGTATGCAATGGGGTGGAATAATTTGAAATAAGGTTTTCAACAACCATGCTCATGAAAATGCATGAAATATAGATTTCTATCCGTACCATTAAAAATCTTGTTTATTTTTGCTTCTCTGTGGTATGGTAAACAAAGAATAAAATTTAAAATATATAATAAACATAAATATAGTTTAACCGTCTAGGGTTGTAAAATTGACACTGGTAGAGTATGTAATTGCAATTAATTTTATTTCGATTTTGGGTAAAAACAATATCCGAAACATCTGAAAAATCACTTATTTTTAACCATGAAAAACAGTCGGTATGGAACATTACATATTCTTACACATATTACGTATTTGTATTTCTTTAAAATAGAAGACTAAAAATACTCTACAAGTATGGAGTCACAATCCAGACTTTATGTCTAAAATTGCAATATGCATTTAAAGTGTAGACACTTACATTTCCGTATAACAGTAACGAACCGTTGTCATGTTTCCAATACCATATCCATTTAGTAACTAGCGTCTCACCGGGTGGCGCTTCACAAGCTGAGCTCGTGGACAACCGACGTAGAGACAACTCTCCATCTTTCATCTTTCCTTTCATCTGCTTAAAGTCCACCACACATCGATCACTGAATATATATAAAATTATTTTTGTGTCAAAATGAAAAGTATCGATATGTTTGGACGAAAGCAAACATATAATGTTAGCATATACAAATTTGAATGAATTGTCTTCTTTCAATATGAACAAACAACTACGGTAACTCAATTGGCATAGTGCTCGGTTCGTTTCTCCCTTCAGAAGAGACCTTAAAAATCGATGCCCTTCCTGCACATTGACCTGAACGCACTGCAAAGGTCAAACTTTCTGCCACTTCACCTTAGCAAATGGGAACAATGTAATGATCTATTATATCATAAGTGCAAAGAAAAGCTTTGAGACATATACTTTAAATTGCAAGGTTATAGGTGTCTAATTGCTATTAAGGAAAATACATTGTATGTTCACATCGATACACAAGATGAACAGTTCATAAAATCGAGGAAAGATACAATGTTTAAGTAGTTTTGGCTCCGAAAACTTATATAGATTTTGAAATTTGTATTAAATACAAATACATACCGATCCATGTCCCAACCACAATTACAAAGAAACTACAAACTAGCAAATTATGTATGTAACGTCGGGTGCTTCGGAAGGGTAAACATAGTTACTTACTTAGCTACAGCAACAATGGCGCTGTCAATATCTTTGTCACAAAAATTCATTTCCAATGTTTCATTAACGACATTTGGAAAACTTTTCCATGGCTGTGTGGGTACTTTGAATTGCCAGTGATATGGAAGACTACAGTGGTGTCGATTGCACTTTTCGCCATATTTACATCTTTCACGTATATTGCTGCGACATATCTCTGTATCTTCGCTTTGAATTATCGTTTTAGTGATACCTGGTTTTAAATCTTCACCTTTGCTTTGCTTTTTATTTTCGCTTGGCTGATTCTGCTGCTGTTTCCATTTAGCAAACGTTTTCTGTGATTTTCTTTTATATTCTTTTAGGAGGTTAAATTCATTCTGATCTGTATCGTACCCTGCGCCATTTAACACTGCTTTATTGTTTAAGTGAAACAGGCGATGGTTCAAATTGTTTGGACAGGGACATTTGCTTTCACATTCATCTAAAATAAATTTGCCACATATGTGTAAATATTTACAATGAGTGGAAGGGCACTTCTTTTGATTGTAGTTCTTGCAAATCAAGTAAGGATATTGTGTCTCCTCGTTTTCCTTTTGTGTTTTGTTTTCAGCTTGAAAAGATTTGTCTCTTCTTCCTCCTGGTTTGCCTTTCTGTGAAACTTGGGTTTTTTCTGACTCTTGTCCTTCGGTTTTATCTTTTGTTTCTCCACCACTTGTCGTTTTACCGCTTTGTTTTTTCTTTGTTCGAATTATCATTTTCATATATTCTTTCCTAATCTCTTCTGGTGACTTGTTCGTATCAAACCCATAAAGTGACAATTTATTCCAGGCTTGCCCTTCCTTGAGGTCATGTGATAATTGACAGTTCTCTAACTCACAGCAGTTAAATACATAGTTTTCACAGATATGTACATATGTACAGTCCGACTTCTGACACTTGTTTAAATTGTAGTAGGAGCAAATCGATGGCGGGTCTAATTTTACGGGAATGGGTCCATCCTATAAACATACCAAATAAATACCAATGTAAAATTATGTCAAATCAAAAAACACCCATACCGATCCATGAACAAGTCACAATTCAAAGGCAAAGTAAAAACTGGCTTATTAACTTAAACACTTGAACTTTTTTACGGAAGTGAGTCCGGGTGCTCCGAAATGGGTAGGCATCTCACGTTTAGTTAGCTAAATCCACCATGTGTGAAATCGAAAGTGAGAATGAAAGGAACATGGAACTATGGGAATTAAAATATATCCAGTGTAATTTTGGACACTTATCAACAATACCGTGATGCCGACCATAAGACTTTTTGAGGGATGACCTAGTTAGGCCTGGACTTGCAATATCCCTTTAGGCACTTGGCTTCGTTTTTTACTAAGTAACCATAGTGGAATAGCTCTAACATAGCGCATTTAACCAATCCAATGGTAAACAGTTCTCGCATTTGCTAGGTATAGGCAATACAGAGTTTTTTTTTTATAGATTAAGGTCAGAGGGTAAAAGGTTTAAAAGTGTACCAGCACTAAAGGTCACCTCTGTAAGGCCCATTTGTATTTAAAAGACGGCAAAATTTCAGTCCAATTGCTCTTTATTCATGTTATTTAAACCTGTATATATAAGGAACACCTGCCAATAAAGGTCAAATTTCTGGTTTCTTTAGACGGCCTTTATAAACAGGTTTGACTGTATTGTGTATATATGTTATCTATTTAAATACTATCGACAGTGGTTTTTTATCCGAAAGATCATTGCAATGCAAGGAAAACATAAGATAAATGTGCTACGATGACATATTTCTGCCATCAGATAAATGTGCTACGATGACATATTTCTGCCATCAGTTAAATTTTAGTCCCGATTATCGCGACAAGTCGTGATAGTTATGTCCAACTTTTTATTTTACTATCACAATTTTTCATGATATTATCTCGACTTGTCAAGATATTGAGTCGACATTTTGAGATAATTTTCATGTCAACCGAAATTATCTGGATGTCGAAAATAAGCCTCCATAGATAATATATTTCGACTAGTCGACATCACCTGTCGCGATTTGTCGATGTAATGTTCAAAACTATCTAAACAATTCAAAAGTAATTATCGCGACTAAAATTAATTGATGGCAGAAATATGCCACCATGATGTGTTAACATTGCTGTAATCTTTCAAATCACAAGAATTAAAAGGACCTTCTGACTAACAAAATCGAAACCTATGGCGGCTATATATCTGATATCCTGATAATTTCGATCGACATAAAATTATCAAGACATGTTGACTTAATATCACGACAAGTCGAGGTAATATCATGAAAAGTTGTGATAGTAAAATCAAAAGTTGAGATAATCAAAAAGAAACATACAATAAATAATACGACATGATGTCGAGATACTTATGTTGATATTATGGTGGCATATTTCTGCCCTAAGATAAATTTTAGTCGCGATAATTCATCTTGACTTGTCGAGATAGCTTTCGCGACAAGTCGACATAACACGATAATTTATCTTGACTTGTCGAGATAGCTTCCGCGCCAAGTCGGCATAACAACATTTGTATCTCGGCCATTAAAACTATTATCGTGAAAAAGTCGAGATAAAGTATCGCGACAGTCATGATAGTTATGTCGACCAGTCGTGATATTTATCATGTTATCGCGACATTTTTTTCCAGCACGCCCAAATATGACATCCAGATATTCTGTCAAGGATCTGAACGCTGTTCGGAACATCTCGGAACATGTTGTAAATCTGTTTCTTCTCGTATATCCCACCTATTACTCGAGCACCTTTACTGTTATTGAGGTAATGTATGACAGTACTAACTTAAAATGACTTGAGGACAATCGGTCAAATATAGTTCTCATATCCTTCATTGAGTACTCTAAAATAATTTTCAAGTCCCTGATATAACATAAATACAATACATATAGCACTTGTAAGTCTTCTTGTATTCTTATATCCCTACTATTATTGGTGCATCTTTACTGTTACAGGACAGTTTTTATAATATGATAGTTCTTACATTACACACTAAAGCAAACGTTTTATACAGGAAATGTGTTGTTGCAAATCTGCTTCTTCCCTTATATTCCTCGTATAAATGGAGCACCTTTACTGTTATCTGAGTCCCATATGATAGTTCTAACTTATAATAATTTAAGAGATCGTTAAATTCAGAATGGATATTCACTCTAATATGATGTCCATGTCTTGAATAATCTTCTAGTACTCTTATATCCTTCATTTCAGTGCTATTGGGAGTACCAAAAAATAATTATTTTTTTTTTTACTCAAGTGATGGTTTTACACACAACTTTGACACAAATATAATGGGCATGTGTTGTTAGTTTTCTCACTTTGTTATATCCCTTCTATGGATATGGTTATGGATATAAACAAAATGCAAATGTGTAACATAGCAGATCTGTATAATACAATGCTAACTATTGTTTGTAATGTGAAACATTTACATCTTCAAGTTCCTCATTCTATACAAAAATATTCATCACTAGTTCTGTTTAATTTCTTAAAAGAAACCCCCTTGAATTAACCCCGGCAACTCACTCCTACATTGGCGATGCTCTTGTTTGTAAACTTGAAATCTAAATCTCATTAGAGAATTGTCAAAGACATTTAAATACCTGTATTCAAAGAGTTGCAGCTGAATAAGGTGTACTTGTAAAAAGCCAGCCACACAGAGCACAAAACAATTGTAAAGAATTAAGGAAAAGACACAACAAAGCATATAAATTAGTCCACTTATTGTAAAACTCCCGACTTCGGACGGCCAATGTGGCGCGGTTGAAGTACTTTTATAGGGCCTTAGTATTATTTTACCAAACCATGCACCAACAATCGAACACATATATACAACCAGCAACAAACATAGAACATTTATTTTTTTTTGTTAAGTTATTGTCCCCCTCTTTCACCGAAAAGGGAGGGGGCATTAATTTTGGTGTGTCTGTCTGTCTGTCTTTGTCTGTCTGTTACGCTGGTTTCCATGCAGTAACTTTAGTTACAATTAAGATTTTTTTAATGAAACTTGGTACAGAAGTAGCTTATGACTAGAGCTCGCTAGGGATTGATTTTCAAGTCACTAAGTGGAAGGTCACTGTAACTATAAATAGAAAATCGTTTCAAGTCATTTAAAGACTAACCCTTCCAAGGTTTTTTATTGAAACTTTGCACAGAGTAACTTATGACAAGAGCTCACTTGGGATTGTTTTTCAGGTTACTAGGTCAAAGGTCAAGGTCACTGACTATAAACAGAAAATCGGTATTAGGACATTTAAAGACCAACTCTTCAAGATTTTTAATGAAATTTAGCAAAGAGGTAGCTTATGACAAGTGCTTGCTTGAATTTCCAGTAATTTTAAGACCAGCCTTTGAAGAATTTTTAATAAAACTTTGCACAGAGGTAACTATGACGAGCTCGCTGGGGACTGATTTTCCAGTCATTTGGTTAAAGGCCAAGGTCACTGACTTAAAATAGAAAATCGGTTTCCGGCCATTTAAAGACCAACCAAATTTTTTTATGAAACTTTGCACAGAGGTAGCTTATGACGAGCTCACTTGGGATATATTTTCAGGTCGGGAGGTAAATTTTCAAGGTCACTTTATATAAAATAAGCAGCCGAATAAGGTGAACTTGGAAGAAGCCAGCCACAAAGACATCAAAACAATTGAAGAGAATGGGGGGGGGGGGGGGAAGACATAACAAAACATATGAATTAAGTCCACTGATTGTATAACCCCCGACTTGGACGGGCACTGGACGATATTGTTAACTTGACGTCAGTGGTGTGGTATAGGGCCCTAACCATCCCACTTAATTTACAACCTAACGCCAAACATTTAAAAATTTGAATATAAACCTTATTTTACCAAACCATGCATCAACAACCAGACATGTATACATAACCAATAAAAATCTACAAGATATATTTTTTCGGGGAGTTAGCCCTTGAAACCTTAGTTTCAAGCGACTGAAAACAAAGTTTTTAATTTTTATATATAAAAATATATTTTAGAACATATACCGTCTATAAGTACTACGTTTTTTCGAAAGCTAGTTAAGTCCGACCGATATACAGAGGGAACGGTAATCAAGATCTACCTTTCAAGATTTTCTAATGAAACTTGGCACAAAGGTAGTTTATGACAAGAACCCGTTGGGATTGATTATCAGGTCACTAGGTCAAGCTCACTGTCACTGTAAAGAAATATCGTTTTTTGGACATTTAAATACCACCTATTTATAGGATTGAAACTTTTTACACAAATTACTTATGATAGTATCATGTTTAAGGTCGATTTAATGTCACTATAGGTCAAAGGTCAAGATCTGTTATCTAGTTATTAAATACCAACCATTCATGGGATTCAATTGAACCTTTGTAAATAAGTTACTTATGATAGTATTTCGCTTGGGATTGATTTGGTCACTAGGTCTAAGGTCAAGGTAACTTACATTGATCCTCGCCAGACTTCTTCCTGTTTAGGCAGACACAATTAAAAGCTTTCCAAGTGTTATTATGAGGCGCCGTTTCTATATTTATTCACTATTTACAGATATCCATAAATCGAATTTTGCATATGCATAAATCGATTTATGGATATCCATAAATCGATTTATTGATATCCAAAAATAGCCAGTATTTTTACATATCCAAAAATCGATTTATGGATATCCAAAAATTGAATTATGGATATCAATAAATCGATTTATGGATATCCAAAAATACTAGCTATTTTTGGATATCCATAAATCGATTTATGGATATCCAAAATTAAATTTTGGAAATTCCAAAATACTGAGTTCTCCCCATACATCAATCCCGAAGTGAATATTGTTGGTACATTGAATTAATAAAAAAAAATATTTATCCTCGCAAATAAAAATCATATTTTTACAATATGGATTATAAATGCGTTTTTTCATCGACTTTTGTTAAACATGCAAACGTGTGTATATTTTAAGATTTTTTTTTTGTTTCCTGCAGTGCCCACGCGGTACGCGCGTCGCGTCTTAAATCCAACATGGCTGCTACAGAAAGTAATGGAAAGAACGAACACTTGGATACAGCGGAGTAATATTAACGCAATAAGATGTTTTGAAAGTGTAACCGTATTTTGATAGAGTTAAGACATTCACAACGATGTCTGCCTTTAATGCAACTGTTGACTTAGCTTTTCTGCTTACTTGACAATTTCCCGCGTAAATAGTAAAACAGTCCCGCACTGTATATTTGGGGAGAAATCATTTCGTACTCTCGATTTATGGATATCCTAATTCGAATTTTGCATATGTAAAAATACTGACTATTTTTTTTGCATATGCAAAAATCGAATTATGATATCCAAATTCGATTTATGGATATCCATAAATCGATTTTTAGATATCCAAAAATAGTCAGCATTTTTACATATGCAAAATTCGATTTATGGATATCCATAAATCGATTTATGGATATCCAAAAATCGAATTTTGGATATCCATAAATCGATTTTTGCATATGCAAAATTATTTTTGGATATCTAAAAATATTTTTACATATGTTAAATTCGATTTATGGATATCCATAAATGAATTATGGATATCCATAAATGAATTATGCATATGTAAAAATAGTGAATAAATATAGAAACGGCGCCTCATATTTTTTGGACATTTAAATACCACCTATTTATAGGATTGAAACTTTTTACACAAATTACTTATGATAGTATCATGTTTAAGGTCGATTTTAATGTCACTATAGGTCAAAGGTCAAGATCTGTTATCTAGTTATTAAATACCAACCATTCATGGGATTCAATTGAACCTTTGTAAATAAGTTACTTATGATAGTATTTCGCTTGGGATTGATTTGGTCACTAGGTCTAAGGTCAAGGTAACTTACATTGATCCTCGCCAGACTTCTTCCTGTTTAGGCAGACACAATTAAAAGCTTTCCAAGTGTTAATGCAGGAATATCTGGCAATCAGTCTCTAAAAATTATATCATACCTTTGATGTTACATTTCGTATTTTCAACAGTCTATACTTTTCATCACAAATGTACAGATTAGCCCCGGACATCATAACAGTTGTATAAGTCTCTTTCAGTTGAAAGCGAGAGGACATAAATTCTGTGAATTTGCTTGTTTATCGAAGTTTCTGTTGATAACAAAGTTTTTATTTTAAATATGAAACATGTTGGAACATATACAGTGCAGAAGTACTACGCTTTTTTTTGAAAGCTAGTTAAGGAGTATAGTCTGAGTAAGTCTGACCGTTTTACAGAGGGACCAAGACCCAACCACCTCTGAAAAGGCTTAGGGTGGACCCGTCATTGATTCCCCCTAGCATTACCAGATAGTGTGCAAGGAAAGAGGCTACTAAGATCGAAAGTTGTAAAGGTTCCTTCAACCATTAGTAGGGTCGGTCTGTTCAAAAACTTTAGCACGGTATTACCGGTACCTAGTCAGTACCGCGGTTAACCGGACACACCTCTAACGTAAACGTTAAGCAAAATGGTAAGGTTTGCGTTTAGCTCTAGTTTATGAAAAGTACATGGGTATGGTAACCAAACTAGGCGAGACACATAATCCCCTGGAATTGTTGTTTAAGATCAGAGAGGGAAAAATGCATGGTGTATGTACTTCAATATTTCTTGGAAATTGCTTGCAAATACAAGAATTTGGCTAAATCTCAGGAATGAAGTTGGTTCACCTTGACATTCCTTCAGGTCACAGTGATACGTTCAAACATCATGCCATGAATACTTGACACTTCTTATATCGAATCTACATTTGAAGGGCTACCTCAGGTGAGGGATTAGGCCTTTTGAGCCTCATTTTTCATCTGATTTAAAATAACCATGAACCAGGTGTCCCGGACTGATGGAAGGATATTTATCTTCGTCCTTTCTTCAGAAGACAACAGACTCATAATAACCCAAAACTTTGTGAGCATTAATTTGAAAGGAATTTGAACTGTCTTTGTGGCTGGCTTCTTCCAATTGCAAGTACACCTTATTCAGCTGCAACGTTTTATTCTTCTCTTTAGACAGCCATTTTATACTCGCAGATGTATCCAATCTTGTAGTATAACGTATAATATGGAATCCCGGGTATAAAAGATAAAAGCAATGTGACAAATACACTATTTTTCAAAATTATATAATATGAGTTAAGAATGAAGACTTTGTGAATGGAAAAATGATCAAGACCTTCACATTATCAAGTTTAGTCAACAATGGTGTCCTTCAATGCATTTTTATAATATGCCCATTTTGTGAATATAAGGTGAGCGAAAAATATTTAACTCTTATTTTACCCGGTTTATTTAAATTTCTTTTGAGAAAAAAGCGTACGCACTTAGCTTTAACTATTTCTCAGCAGGTAATGCAAGTGCCCGTGAGAAGTTTTAGTACCATCGCACCACTGATATTCTACTACATGTACTTAAAATAGAGTTATAAAATAAAATTATGAAGTGAAACTAGAAAGCAGTAAAAGCTGTACATACATACACGATATTTGAAAAAGGGAGAACCTGATCAGACTCGAACTCTTGATACCAACAAATTATATCGGACATAGGTCTACGTATCTGTATGCATTCCACTGTTCTTTATTAATTTGGTCAATCAGGTTGATACGGTGGCTGGTAAGGGACATGTGTATGGAGCGCTCCTCATAATTAACGCTCCAGATAATATGTAGAGCGCTCCATATTTATGTAGAGCGATCAATATAATTAAGTGGAGCGCTCCATATATTATGTAGAGCGCTCCATATAAATATTTTTATATGCATGTCCCTTCAGGTGACCCTAGGTTGAGGCTGATTTTGTTATAGATTTTTCTGCCTGAATGGTTTTTATTACATTTTGTCTTTAGTCCCATTTTCCAGCTGGAAATCCATTAACACAGCAAAGCTCAGTGGGTAGAGTGCTCGCTCCGTGTATGAGAGGTCGCGGATACGATCCCCCTCCCGGGTCTAACCCAAGACTTGAAAATGAGTACTGACTGTTCTTTCGCCAAGCACTTTAGAAATGAAAGTCACGGGTCTTTCGGGCGAGACCTTAAAAACGAGGCCCCGTGTCACGGCAGGCCTGACACGATAAAGAACCATAAGAATGCCATAAGCGCAAAGCACAGGTAAAAATTTCTGCAGGTTACTTGTGACGTCTCGATATAACTGAAATATTTTTGACTGGGACGTTAAACCCCATTAATCAATCAAACAACCATTAACTCAGCAACGAAAGAGACTTTTTGACTTATCTTCATGGCCATAATTTCTTGAGTGACTTGAATACCCAATAACTTGACATAAAATTACCCTTTCCATTTTTTCTTACATAATTTTCTTTTATGTTTTCTGCACTTGTATTGCAATGCCTATAGAGGCTTGAAATTACGCACTTACCCCTAAAGCAGTATCTACGTATTAAGCCAACAAAAATTTGCAGTTTACCTTTAAAGTCAGGGTAACCTTTATTAATAATTTTAAAAAAGCTTGTCTTAAGCCAAAAAGCTAGGTGATCTTAAAAAAATTTATGACCAGTTTAAATAAGACATTGGACGAGGTCAAGGTCAATCATTTGCATCAACATGGTGTTGGATTTGATGTTAATCCTTTCGTGATGATTTTGGAGCAAAAGTAATTAATAATTACAATGGTTGAAAATGAAAATGGATTTATTTGGAAATGCTTTCTAACAAGTTCCATACAAAGTAGTTGTTTTCAGAAATCAATAGTGTATGGATAAATGCCACATGCATACTCCGACATACCATACTTTGTCAAAACGAAAAATTACAATAGTCCACATATTTCTAACTACTGTGACAACAAGCAAATAACGTAAATAATGCTTTTTAATAAAGAATTGCTTGGAAAAATAAACAGTGACAAAACTCAACTAAAAGCATTTTTGTCAAAATTACATATTTCAGTTAATGTCATTATAAAGCTAAGGATAGTTCCACCTATGTGATTCCAGCCATCCATTTGTACCCCATCATACTTTTACCTTAACCTCAATGTAAAATTACATTTCTTACTAAAATGCTCAAACAGCCATCACTGAACGGCCACAGATATCTATAGATGATGGTACAAATATATACCTAACCTAACTGATCAACAGAAATTATAATGTTACAAAATAATTCAACTGCTTCATCCTTAGTGTTTGGTGGGTCGTAGACCGTTTTGATGAATGATAGCATTTACCAGTACCATAAAATCATCAGAAACACCATGAACTGGTGGATCTCTTGTATATTCTTGTTCTACCCGATCAATGTTACCCGGTAATGGCATTCGGAAATCTTTGGTTGCGTAAATCTCTGGCTGAAAATACAAGACATCCGGCTTTCCAAAAGGACCATGTGCCTGTCTGCTTGCCCTGATCCTATGTTCATTCCATTGACGAAGTGTAGCTCTCAAGTCTTGATTTACGAGGGACAAAAAGCAATATCTCATGCATTCTAAATGAATATTATCTGAGGTGTCTAATATTCCATATTCTGCCATCGCTTTAAACAATCAATCCAGTGTTGCCCACACATGCTCCTTAGTTCCTCCAAAACCTTTCTATACGTGTATTTCGTGAAGATGATCCATATATGAAACTCGATAAACCTTGAAATGGATCGTCATGCTGCCATCGAAGTGCAAACTGGAGGTCCGAACAACTGCATTCTCTGTTCCCCTGTCAGCATATATTAAACAAGGTACTCCGTTAATCTCGCGTATATAATTCATATAATATTTGGCTATGTACTCTGGGTTTTTATTTGAATTACATGCTTCCAACCACAACACCCGCCTAGAAAATCCATCAATCCCGGCATGAACTGATATCCCATATGGTTTTAGCTTGTCCCAGCCATCAATATGTAAGGAGAAATTTGGACCTTGTTTATGTAATGACGACGCCGTAGAACATGTCGACTACGAAGACGTACACCTTCAGCATCAAGTACGGACAGTGCTAGTCTAACTGTTTCTGATGTGACGGTAATGTCATGATCAGTAAGCAATCTCCTACGCATGGCTCTATAACCAATGTGTTGCCAGATCCAGATAATTCTTGGAGTATTGCTCTAACTATGGTGTCTAATGACGATTCATTGTTTCGTCTGCGCAGATCCATTTGTCTTAATAACGATGTAAATGCCTTTCACTAACAGCTATACCATGGCGGAGAGCTAAAAATCCTATTATTTCCCTTACAGTATACCCGGCATGGTAGTAAAGAGCAATCAGGTCATCTCTAATCAATCCATTTATATGATTGAGTGCAGATCCAATATAAACCGTCCATAATTACTGAAAAAATAAAGATAAATAAAATGGGATTTAACTTAGATTAAACGGTTTTCATATCAAAAAAGAAGACAAACGATTGATCAATTGGATTTTACATCATTTTCAAAAATATTTTTACTTATATCGACATTCTCAATATCTATAGTGAATTTACCGGTGCACTGCACTGGCGGCATTGTGCAGTGGAGGCACGCCTACCGTGACATGGGGCCTCGGTTTTTAAAGACACGTGACTTTCGCGTGGCGAAAGAGCAGTCACTACCCATTTTAAGTAAGTTTTGGGTCAGACCGTGATCGAACCTACGATCTGACACTTGCGGAGCGAACACTCTTCCAACTGAGCTACCGAAATGGTCCCAAATAAAAAAATATTATAGCTTCAGAATTTCTAATTCCGAAACCGCTCAAAATACAAAACTAGAAGATTATGATAAAGGATACTATTGTAAAAGTCGCGACTTTGGACAGTCACCAGACTTAATGGGAAAAAATAGTATCCAGTGGTGTCGTTTAAGTAGCAATGTACCCTGGTTTACAAATAATCAAATAGTGTACCAACACTCCTGCAGATACATGAATATTTAAAACGCACATACATATATTTGTTTTTGTTTTTTTTTTTAAATTTCAGACAATAAACAAAGTGGGTTTGAGTGGACTACACTCATTACGTATAATCATATATAATTATGCCCTAGCATGATTTTTAAAATCTGCAAACTACAGAGCCAAGGAAGTGACATATGGATTCCTTTTTTAATCCTTTATCCCGGATTACTTATTCGAAATCTCAGATAGACATTTTCGTTATCGATATTATTCACACTGTGTATACTTCACCTATAGACAACCTGATTTACACAGAACCCTGGATTGAATAAAATTCACCAAAAGTTATTGTTACGATTAAGGTCGACCTTAATACCTTGCAGCAGAAATTGAAATTTAAAATTAAAACTTATTTTTGAAAATAAATGTGATTAGAAACGTTCTTAAGTGATAGAAATACGCCATAGAAATATTTTTGATTAAGTTTATATGTTTACATATCGAAACATTTGAGTTGAATGTCACTTTCACACGTCATTTGCGCGAAGATGTTTACAGCTTTGGCATCTGATTAGACTTTAATATCAATTAAACCGATGAAAAGGCAATTGATTTATCTGTGCAATGAATAGGCAGTAAAGAAATCATTTGACTGGAGGACTCGTCTGGACTTTATTAACTTGAACCTTAAAACATTATACTAGCACCGAACCAACCAGTAAAAGCCCAAGGCAAGGTTTACTTGTTCACACACACACACACACACACACACACACACACACACACACACACACACACACACACACACACACTTTTAAAGGACCTACCTGTGTCAACTGTGATCATCCAAACTTGCATCCGTGGTGACGTTTCGTATCTAAAATCAAAGATGTTCCGAACAGCGTTCAGATCTATAAATACATTATCTTGACAGAATATCGAGATGTCATATTTGAGCGTGCTGGAAAAAAATATCGCGATAACATGATAATTATCACGACTGGTCGACATAACTATCATGACTGTCGCGATAATTTATCTCGACTTTTTCACGATAATAGTTTTAATGGTCGAGATACAAATGTTGTTATGCCGACTTGGCGCGGAAGCTATCTCGACAAGTCAAGATAAATTATCGTGTTATGTCGACTTGTCGCGAAAGCTATCTCGACAAGTCAAGATAAATTATTGCGACTAAAATTTATCTTAGGGCAGAAATATGCCACCATATGATATATTTACCATGACTTGTCTACATAAGTATCTCCACATGTCGTGTTATTTATCTCATCTTTTTATTTTACTATCACAACTTTTCACAAGATATTATCTCGACTTGTCAAGATATTGTGTCTGGCATGTTGAGATGATTTTATGTCGACTAAAATTATGTCGATGTCATAAATAAGCCACTATAGAAACCCTTCTAGTAACCTCATATTGTGGTTAGTATTCATACATAGTTGATACACAATGTTACATAAAATGACATTTACGTAAAACTATTATATTACCAAATGGCTGTTATAAAGTAATGTTCAGCAAAATGTATAAAAATGTATAAAATTATGTCGTTTTCCTCCTTTCTATATTATTTCATTATATTGTTATTTTTTTGTTTCGATTTGTGATTTAAACATTACAATCAAACACAAGCATGCCGATCCATGTCCAAATCACAATCCCAAAGTTAATCTTTGAAACTGGCAATTTAAAATAAGCACGCCAAGTTAACCTTCATCAAAGAAGGGGGCGGGTGCTCCGGAAGGAAGGGTAAATACTTCCTATTTAGCTAGTTACACCCGCCATGTGTGTAACATGTATATGCGGCGGGTGTAGCTAGCTGAACAGACAGTGCTAACACTTCCGGAGTACACGATCTCACTTGCCTCGTGTTAGACCTTATGTCTCAATTTCAAAGTTTTTTTTACTTTGCTTTGAGATTGTAATTTGAACATGAATTAGTATGTTTCTTTTTATAAAGTATGTGATAACTTACCGTAGCCTGCTGTGTTCTGCACATTCTGACAGTGTACATCTCTCGCAGTACTTCTGCATTTTGTGAAGGGTTAAATCCACATGCTGATAACACAGATAATGGTTGTTCAGCTTTGATGTCATGTGACAATGTACACCCCTCACAAGTGGAATCAAGGAAACCTTTGCAAAGATGTAAGAATGTACATTTCTTTTTACTGCATCCCTTTTGATTGTAAAATGCACACACAGATGGAACCTTGATTTTACCCGAATTGCTAGCCATTCTGAAAAATAATGATATACATTTAGATTATGAAACCTAAGGTTTACCCTCAAATACAAAGCATTTTGGTCCTTTGTTATATTGTCAACCCTTTAAAATATAATTGGTTTCACAATTATAGCCCAAGCTCTCCAAGCACACACAGATGGAACCTTGATTTTACCCGAATTGCTAGCCATCCTGAAAAATAATGATATACATCTAAGGTTTACCCTCAAATACAAAGCATTTTGGTCTTTCGTTATTTTGTCAACCCTTTAAAAATATAATTGGTTTCACAATTGTAGCCTAAGCTCTACTGATTAGGGATAGTATTGTATTCCGAAACGGTCGTCTTGGACCAAAATTGTGTAACCAAAAATTCTTCAAGTAGTTGAAAAAATATCCAAAGGACCAAAATATATTTAACCAAATTTAGCTAAATAAAACTTTGCATGAAGGAGTAAATACAATGGTATATATTCTGACAATACAGTCTGATTTGACTGTAACAATGGACGAAATGTTTTTGTGTCCTGGAATGTGCATGATTTGGCTGACACACTATTACATAGTTAGTACTGTGATTCGTTATAATTCTCCAAACATTTAAAACATTCATTTCATAAATTAGATGTGGCGGGTGTAGCTACTAAAACAGGAGAGGCTTACCGTTCCGGAACACCCGACCTAACTTTCTTGGTAGAAGTTCGCGTGTTTCATCTCATTTGCTGGCTTCAAAATTTATATTTTGCTTTGGGATTGTTGGTATGTTTAGGTTTTCCCCAAGTATATTGATTGTAAACCTTGTATCACCAAGCGCAGTTGTTTGTGATTAAAACAATGCAAAATGTAGAATGAATGAGTGTACATGAATGGCGCTATGATATATTTCTCATGCTTAAATCCAGCACAAATGTAAACCAA
The DNA here is from genome assembly GCA_021292105.1 of Anadara kagoshimensis. Taxonomy (NCBI): domain Eukaryota; kingdom Metazoa; phylum Mollusca; class Bivalvia; order Arcoida; family Arcidae; genus Anadara; species Anadara kagoshimensis. Next base: position 1,734,748 of record CM037870.1, on the reverse strand, counting down.
CATGAGACACTGTGTCGCATACCAAATTTATGTGCATAAGTCAAAGGTCAAGGTCAGGAGGTCAATGTTGGGGGATGGGTATTTTGCAGTTCTAGTTATGTCTTTATTCCGTGCATTATTCTACGATTTTGATAACATTCTATATACCGTCTTGATTATAAACCGAGTCGTTTTAGTAGGAACGGTCCTACGTACAGTCAAACCTGTCTATAAAGACCACCATAGGGACCAGTGTAAGTGGTCTTTATGGGCAAGTAGGCCTTTACATACAGTTAATTATATTATATATAATATGAATAAAGAACAATTGGGATAGAATTCTACTGGCCTTTATAAGCAGGCGGCCCTTATATAGAGGTAGCCTTTAAGGCAGGTTGGACTGTATATGCATGTACATACTCTATAACCTACGAGGGTCGATTAATATGCCGTTGGTCTCGTGTGTAAGGGTCTGAATTCTTTCTGGATATATATTGCATCATTTAACATATTTTACTATTCAGTATTTATAAAACCTTTTTGCCAGCGATGTTTTAAGGTCTCAATGCAACTTTTAAAGAATAATTTTTCTTGACCGTTCAGAAAGTCTTCCACTAAATGCCATTATTTGACTGAAAGTGGGTACCAGAGTTACTCATTGCAAGATCCTCTGTCAGAATGGAATTTTTGAAATGCCAACAGTAGCCTTGCAACATATCTTTCTGTAACTCAGTCATAACAACACCAAGAACTTTTTACCTTTACTGGGGTTGGAAAAGTAACAGACCTTTCTTCCAGGAGGGGTCATTATTTTGTTATTACGGAATCTTTTCTTAGTGTTGCTACCACATCAGTATAGTGCTAAACTTTTCTTATGTAAACATTAGATCACTGTTTTTTCGCCTATGATGCAAAGACCATCAGCTTTGCTTACTTAAGCGTGCATCTCTTATATATTTAACTTACTAAATCATTGTAAATGACGCCAGACTTCGGTTACACGACTTTAAACTATGGTGTTCTTTAAAGGCCAAATGCATATTATCGCTCCGAACGCGAAGGTGCGAAGTTCAAACAATGGCGGCAAAGGAGCAATGTTGCAAAGATACGATAGTGAAAGTGCGAAGGTTCTATCGCTTCTTCGCCTTCAAAACTTCACTTATTAACAACTTCGCCATCGTATCTTTGCTTTCAGGTCGATTTGGCCCTAACTGAACACCATATTAAATAGTCGGGGGATGGTAGGTCTGAAAAAAAACAACAACATAGATGCTTACTGCTCCCTTGTATATATACGAGTTGTTTGTTAAGGTGGATTTAATTAACTACACGATTTTGTAACCACGATTTACTGGGATTTATAAGACAAGTGGGAACATCAACTGGTCAAGACTCACCACGACATGCTATGACATGGATTGCACTGTTTTTCTAATTAAGAGGCATATGATTTACGAGATCATATTTCGGGGATTCAATGCTCCTTTTTCCCCTAGAACAGGGTATTTAAAATATGAAAAACTATCAAATTGAAATCATTATTATTATTATTATTATTATATTATTATCGTACCTTGTCTGTCTGTGTAACCGTTGAAATATAACAGGAAAAAATATTTAACTGGTTTAACCAGACTTGTATTGTAAATAACTGATAACAGTATTTAACAGGGACCGTATCAGAAGTAAAACTGTATTTACAACACACGTTTTTGACATTGGATTTTCCACGATTTTTTCGTCTTTGATTTATTTTGTAAAATTGGACCACTCATAAAAAATAAAACAAGTAGCAAACTCGTTTTATTATCGCGAGCTAGCGGACCAAGCTGGCAAATTCGACGGATTTGTACCATAAAAACGGATAAACGGACGGTAAAATAGAAAGATCCCATTAGGCGGATTTTTTTCTATTTGACGAGGTAATTTTCAATTAAAAGTACTAAAAATTCGGACTTTTTGTATGGAAATTGTACCAAAATCAAAAAAAAATTAATGATAAAAATGGCAAGCTTGTGCACTGAAAAACGGTACCGATCTGGACAAATAATAAATTTGATTGGTCAGCCTGCTAACCACTGTCAACAAGAGCGCCGCTAAGCGGGGCGATATACGCCCGTCAATGTGTAAAATTGAACTCGAGATACGAGAAACTGGGTGCAAAGAACCATAACTACAATTATGCGGAAATGTGAAACGCGACACAAAAACCTGTTTTATATGTTAAACAATGTTCCCTGTTGAACAGCCATATAAGATGTTCTATGCAAATTTCTTTAATCACTCAAAGTTCTAACAGGGAAATGAAGCCGTATGCCGTATGCCACAATACGTTTTACAAGAAATTCCTCCAGTATAAAACAAAAAACATACAAATCAATGTCCAAATCACAATCCCAAAGCAAAGACTTTGAAACTAAAACTTTAAGATGAACAGTGACAAACGCGTGAACTGTGTCTTCCACTCGGGAAGCGAGGCCTGGTCGGTACTCGTAAAGGATAAAAGCGACCCCTGTTTAGCTACCTACACCTGCCACGTGTACAATCAATGAATGAATAAAAGAAACACGGAACTATGGGATACCATGGTACCATGTTACAGAATCGCACACAAAATGGAATGTTTGACATTGTGTACCGCTTGTTTGTATACCTATAAACGCTTGTGACTGACTGATACAGAAACGCACAATAAGGGATTGTTGTGTATCGCTTGTTTGTGTATCAATTCATGGTACAGAAATACACATCAAATACTATGTTTGTGTGTACCGCGTATTTTGGCATAGAAATGTGCATTATGAGTTATACATGGTATTGTCAGGTTACACGGCCCCATATATTCTCTGTCAAAGGTTTATGTACATCGAGTTTTGACATGGTTCATGGGGCCGTGTAACCTGTACATAAACCCTGTACATAACGTTTTTGTCACCCTTCAAAGCGGTAATAGTTTGATCTTTAAACTTTGATTTCGTATTAGAACTGTAACTTACGCGCGTTGTCGCCATGTTTGTTTAACGTAACTAGACGTTCGCGTTACCCGAGTTAATACTTCCATTTCATCGCTAAACGTCGCGTGCGTTTGTGTACCTAGACAGTTCTATGTACCCCGGAGAGTTAACCAATCGCTTTGCGAGAAATTTCTTTGAAGGGTGACAAAAAATAGTATGTTTGTGTACCGCTTTTTGTGTACCATGACATAGAAACGCACGTAAAATCGGATGACGACGCTTGTTTGTGTACCATGGCACAGAAACGCACGTCACAAAATGGGATGGCGCCGCTTGTTTGTGTACCATGGCATGAAAAACGCACGTCACAAAATGGGATGGTGCCGCTTGTTTGTGTACCATGGCATGAAAAACGCACGTCACAAAATGGGATGGTGCCGCTTGTTTGTGTACCATAGTATAGAAACGCACGTCACAAAATGGGATGGCGACAAAATGGGATAAAATAATGGCCCGACGCCATATGTGCAGCTGCCGTATGTAGATCTAGGACGTAGGACTTAATTGTGTTGATTATTTAATTATATAAATGCGTCATTAATATTGTACTTACATTTAAATATTTGATACAGCCCCAGTTTCATATCATGATTTTATCTGCCGTTTGTGTACTTTGTACAGGCGGACAATACGTATGCAGACGGATTTTCAGAAAATATACCCATTTCATATGTAGGCGGGTTTTCAAAAAATATATCCAGGTCATCATATTCTAGAAATGAGTAAGCTATATGTACAGGCGGGTATTAGGTATGCAGACGGGTTTTCAGAAAATGTATCCAGTTCATTTATTCTAGAAATAAGCAAGCTATATATATATGCACAGATGGGTTTTCAGAAAATATATCCAGTTCATATATTCTAGAAATGAGCGACATTACGAATGCAGGTTAAACCGTTAAACAAGATGAAAAGTATTTTCCCCGACACGTGTATTTTTGCACTTTCCACAAAGAAATGCAACAAATATTTTTAAAATTCTTAAATTATCAATTCCTGTTTTATTTCTTTTTATAAATCTTCACACTTGTGTAGGTAATTTCATAAATGTACCCCTCTTTCGCGTTTTTCAACCAAATGGTTTTCACTTGAATTTTCCTACTGAAATGACCCTTAACGTCGACCTGTGTATCAGTCATCATATTACCATGGCCGGGTGAATGTTGATTATTTCGAATCTTACATGACTTAAATCAAAGTATTGAAATAAACCGAGTTGCGAACTCTTTTCTCAGAAGTACATTTTACTACTTACTTGCAAAACAAGTTCAATGAATTCTTCAATGAAACAATTTGGCAGTTCTAGTTGAGATAACCTCCATTGAAACAAATGTACATGACAACGATTGTTCGCGTCACATAGCATGACGTCACAATCACGGTAAGTAAGGGAGTATGTCATTAAAACGGAACAGCCGTGGCTACTATGGTTGGCTTTCTATAAATGCACCGTTGTCAATCATATTATTTTCTGTTCAGTACCATTATCATTCAGTCCCCGTGATAAAAACTTTCAAAATTATCGGGTAAAAGGTATTATCTGCCAATCGGAATTCGGAATCGGAAGGGAATGCCTTGCTGACTAAACATAAATCAACATTTTAAAAATTATTTATGCATTAGTATATGTTAAAAAGAAGCATTGAAGGATGGATTGTTTTCGAGTTCGATTTCGAGTTTTACATCCCAGTTGAGAATATTTGACTTATATCGAGACGTCATCAGCTATAGATTAAGTGACAGATTTTTTTTTTTTACCTTTATACTGATATACTGCACGTAATGCAATGTGTAAGGAGGGCTCTTAAACGTGACGGGTAGAGACCTCTGCGGTCACATGGGGCGTCGGTGTCTAAGGTCTTTTCCAAAGGACCCTGTGGTTTTTATTTCTAACATGCCGAGTGCTTGGCAAAAAAAAAAACAGTCACTACTTATTTTCAAGTCTTGGACAGACTCCAGCCGGGGTTCATCGAGATATACGGAATGCAAATCATGCAAATATCAGAGGTGTGGCAATGACACCGAGGTAAGATTCTTTGACTTATATCAATGCGCAGTGGTCAGTTCTGTGGAGGTAACCTAAGTACCCTAAGAAACTCGATCTTAGCAAACTGTCAGGTGCTACTTTTGAATGCGTTATTTTATAAAATTCAAAAGTAGCACATGACAAAGTGAATTGGCAAATGTTCTTACAATATGACAGGTTATTTTTTATATATAAAATAACGCATTCAAAAGTGACAATTTAATTGTCATGTGTTATTTTTGAATGGGTTATTTTATAAAAATTCAAAAGTAGCACATGACAAAGCGAACTAGCAAATTTTCTTACAATATGACAAGTTTTTTTTTTATATAAAATAACGTATTCAAAAGTGACAATTGTCATGTGCTGCGTTTGAATGCGTTATTTTATAAAATTTCAAAAGTAGCACATGACAAAGAGAACTGGCAAATTTTCTCACAGTATGATCTGTCCCACGTGGAATCCGAACTTAGGCGGTTACAGGTGTTTTGATTCGTAAGTTGGTGCTTTACACCGTGCCACCACCCCCCCCCCCCAGTTAAAGGCATTTGGTATGTTTAGCATGTTAAAAGTCAGTGCATGTTACAAGCGTGGCGTTTAAACTTAATAAAGTAATTACCCAGTTTTGTTAACACGGTTTATTTGTTTTATCGAGTTTTAAAAATGAAACAAATTTTGGGTTGGTTTATTTACATTAACATTAAGGGTTATTGTTTAAATATATTTAAATGTTGAAAGTGACTGAGTAATGGTGTTAAACGTCCTAGTCAAAAATATTTCACTTATATCGAGACGTCGCCAGCTGTAGGCGAAGGCGCAGAAATTTTGCCTGTGCATTGCGGTGATGGCATTATACAGCAAGGTTCTTTAGCGTGCCAAGCCCACCGTGACACAGGACCTCGTTTATTTTAAGTTCCCATCTGAAAGAACCGTGACTTCCATTTCGTAATGCCGAGTTCTTGGCGAAAGAACAGTCACTACCCACTTTCAAGTCTTGAAAGTATTGCCTGGTGCAGATTTTGTTAAAAATATATATTGGTCTTTCTCATTTCAACATCTTAAAAATATTTGGATTCCACAAGGTAGAGCCAAACACTACTGATGAGGAATTTTATTTCGAAACGGCCGTCTAGTGCTGCAAAATTAAAACACGTTTTGTAATAATCAAATTAAGTTATTTTAGAGGTGAAATAATTTGTATGAAGTTGTATTTTATATGTACGTGATTTTGGGCATATATAATATCCAGAACCGGCACGGAAAACGATAACTCCGAACAGGCCTAGCCAAATTGATTTATTATTCGTCAGACCTGCCCGTCTGTAAAAGGCCAAAAACTCAATGGAACTTAAAATACGTCGAAAAGGGGTAACGACCGAGTCTCGACACTTATTATCGAGTGAATTATGCGAGAACGTGTATACGGACCATAAAACTCACATAGAACCAAACCTGTGTATACAGACCACCAAAAATGGATTTTATGGAAGGTATTCCTTATATACAGATTTAAATAGCATTAATAAAAAGCTTACTGGGGTTTAAAAGGTGTTTTTAAAGGTGACCTTTATAAAGAGGTGACCTTTAAGGCAAGTTCGACTGTATGTTACTTTTGGTATAATATACACCGGTTCACCATCATTCCTTAGTTAAGAAAGTTTAAATTTAGCAAATTTTGGCAACCTTTAGGTGATCTTCAATATGACCCTGAATATCTCAAAATATTAAAAAAGTGAATAAGGTTTCCAATTTGCCAAAATTTAACTTGGGCCAGGCCGCATGGTTTCACAATCATTCCTTAGTTAATATTTTACTTAAATATAGCTAATTTTTGCAACCTTTTAAAGAATTCAAAATACGAGTGTTAAGCGATGTTCAAGTACTACTGAATATCTTAAAAAAATAACGAAATTATTGGGATTTCAATTCTGGTTATTTAAACGGCTTAAAAAATAACGAAATTATTGGGATTTCAATTCTGATTATTTAAACGGTTTTAGTGAATAAAATCTTTGTTGAGAAATAACTGTAAAAGTGTGGCTTTGGACCAGGTTCTTACCTTACAGACTCAATTTTGGGAACACACTCATGTATTATTGTAAATTAACATCCAAATTGTAGATAATGACGAAATTACACAAAAATTCCCATAGAAAAAAATTCTGAACGCACTGTTCTATATTGATAAATCAATAAAATTCAAATTACACCATGTTTAGGCAAACAACATTGACCTGTCCGCTTGAACTTTCATTAGGAATATGATGATTTCAGTTCAGTTGTGTTGGTTTAACGTCTACATGTAGGCCTACGCCCAATGTGTAGACTTTGCTTAAGCTATAGTTGTCGTAGATGTCAGTAGTGGTATTGAAGTGAAGGCTGAGCAAAACGGAGCGACAAGAACCACAGGAAGGCAGAGACACGTCGAAGGCAGCACAAAACAGGCCTGTAGCCGGATGCCAGACACGGAGGGTCGCGGCATTGAAAAGCCAAGGCGCGTTATGTAATTTTTGAATTTTGAATAAAATAAGTGTAGGGTTGGGGTTATTTGAAGCCAGTTTCGAATATGGGTGCTTTAATTGAGAGGCCGAATAGGGGTTATGATGATTTATTCATGTATATATATATATATATATATATATATATAATAGGAGAACCCATCCAATACATGGGTTGTGTCAGTTCGTAGTTAATTGGTTCAACAATGCCTGATTCTCATGATTTAGACGAACTGAGCACCTGCGCTCCCTATATATAAATATTATGGTCCATAATAAATATATAAATTAAAGGTCAAGCGGACAGGTCAATGTTGTTTGCCAATATGTGTAAGATCATGACTAATATCGAGCGTGGGTTGTGCTAATTATATATAATACAAATCCTTTTAAAATGTAACATTTATACAGTGATTAAACAACAACAAAATGAACATATTTTTACAAGTTTTATCCTCGTGAGTAAGGGAAATAGTGATGGGAAAACCCCGTGATGATTTTGAGAATCTATCACATAGGTTATTATTTAATATCAGAAACAAGTGCCTGTGTAGCCGATCCCGCAATTGACTATCCAGCACCCAGAAAAATAACATATTGTTGGAAAGTAAAGGGAGTCTAGATAGTAAAGCGAGGCATTAATTGCAGTGCCTTGTGTATAAAATAGAAAATCTGCCATACCATATACCATACCTAGGCTTTAAGTACTCCACTCACCAACGAATGTGCTCCAAAAAATGGAAGGAATATGTCGAAACAAGTGGTGGTCTATAAATGAGGGAAGTTACAAAAGCACCTGCGCGAGAAAAAGCGAGAATAACATTGTTGTAGCAACAAACGCTGGCGCGAAGAAAACTGAACATTTGATAGTTAAATTTGTTGCCCTCGCCTTACTGACGTAAGATTTTCATGACATATGAAATACTTAATCATTATTTGCACAAAATTGGCATCAATGTTCTAGAACATGTTTCGTTTTGCATACATATCAAGGAAGAAAATGCTGAACTGGAAATGGGGGGGGGGGTTGATGTTAACTCGGAATAGGTGCAGTAACGTATGCAACCCAAATACGCTTAACACCACAAACATTTTTATGACACATATAACTATTGTAACTGGAAAGGGAAAATGTAGCGGCAAAGCCGGGACTCAAACCCGGACCTTCTAAATACTAGCGGAATGTTCTACCTCAACATTACCCCCCCCCCTTCCTTTTTTATTCAACTCCCTTGGGCTTTGAATCGAAACCACCAGGGACCAACCTGTTGGACTTCCACTTCCCAGGGTTGAACAAGCTCTAAAATGTAACAGGAAAGGGAAAATTGCAGTGGCAAAATTGGAACTCCAATATCCAGACCTTCCAAATACTAGCTGGATGCTCTACCCACTGAACTTCTTGACCACCTATCAAGTCCGGCTTGCCACACCATGGATTAACATTGAAATTGAAATCATTCACAAATATGCTGTAGGCTGTTATAGGTTGCTTGCAAAATAGACATGCATTGCAGTAAAAGCTTTGCTAATGTGTATCAGATTTGGAGAACCTAGACTGGCCCTAACATCATTCAGTGCTGCTTTAAGGTGGTAGCTGATTAAATGGAAACAGCATCTGTAGAGATTTTGCTCCACAGATTTATTATTCAGACACTGTCACTGGGAAACTCAGCAGTAGTATGTAATGAAGCTACTTGTTTAAGATTGTGTGTCCTACACATTGGTACCACTGTGTTAGCTCAGTTGGTAGAGTGCTCACTCTAAGTGGGAGGTCATGGGTTTGAACCTTGATCAAGTTGATTTTGGCTTATGCGGTGTGTGAACTGGGACTAGAGTAGAAAGTTAGAAACTTTAATATTTTTTTAAAAAAGGTTAAAATTCAATCAGTGCCAGGCACTCTGATTTACTGTAGTAAAATTAAAATCTTAACTATTTGTTTAGTTGTTGAATATTTTACAACAACCAGTTTAATGAACATCTCCAGTCAAACTTGTGATTAAACCATCAGACATTCCTACAATAGGTTTATTATGTTATTGGTTTTGATCATCATTGCATTAGAACTTTCCTCCCATTTTCTCAGTAATTGTAAAATTTAGATTTTTTACTCAAAGGAAAACGACGATGAATTGGTTTTTGTCTTATTTCAGAAAAATGTCGGACATCCATTCCACTGCTTATAGATATGAGGCTGTGTGTGCAGAGCTTGGTGTTGATTTGAATCCATACATCATCACAATGTTTGAAAAGGAAAAAGAGGAAACTGTTTTGTAAGTTTATCACATTATAATTTAAAAGAATTAAATCAGCCTACAATTTTCAGGGCTTTCTCTCATCCTAATGTGAATGGGACCAGGGCCCTTGCAATTGTTAAAAAAGCATCATAATGGCCAAAATTGTGAAAAAGAAAACTCCAAATTGGTCAAATATACTGGTTTTAAAATTGAATTTTTCAAAATTATGAAAATTAGCAAGGTGATTGTGAAAAAAACATAAGATTTTGAATTGTGAATGGGGCAGAATATCGGCCCCAAAAATGACCCAGCGAGAGCCCTGATTTTAAATGATGTTAAATTAATTTCCATATAACTGTGTAATCTTTTATTTTCATGGTGTCCATTTTTCGTGGTTCTAAGAAAAAAATTTCGAGGGGGATAAATTTGTGGCTTTCGGTAACTATTTTGTTGACATGTAAATTCATGGATCAAGTTATTCACAAAAAAAACAAAAAAAACAAAAAAAAAAAACAAAAGAGATGCCTCAAAAATATGCTTGTTAAGAACAGATTGCTTTAAATTGCTTGCCTTTATTTATGTTTGCATTCCTGGTCCTTCACCTCTTGCATTCTCCAATTTTTATAAGTAAAATGTGGTGATACTCATGTGGACAGTGCCTTATTTACAGTTATATGTATTTGCTTGAATATTAACAAAAATAACCACCCTCCAAAAGGTAAAATGGGTCGTCTAGGAAAAGGGTGGTTATTTCTGTGAGACTTACAGATATTCTAAAAGGGAAAATGGCTCTGGAAATCAAGAGTCTTCTCTGGAATCAAAACATTGAAACTTAATGTAAATAGAGAGAAAAAACCTATTGGTCAGGGATGAAGATTAGCAGGGGCCCAGTAGCCAATGGCTACTAAAATTCAGTCTGGGTCCGTTAATGTTAACAAGTGTTAGCTATTTATTACTATTACAAATTTTTTAATGAAGTGAGCTGGCCCCTGACACAAAATCATAGGGCTGCATCTCTGTTGGTTATTAATCTGATGTTGATTGCATAGTTGCATCATGTTTCCATGGCAACAACATTGAAAACAGGAAGCTAGGAACAAAACTTTGGAATACAATAACTAGTGTTTATTTTAAAGTTTATAACAGACCAGCATGTAATTTATTGAACCCTAAATCAATTGATACTCACATGATACATAAGTAACTAACCTTTGGTTATTTTCATCCCGTGATTTTTATGATTCTGCATGGATTATCATTATTGTAACTAACAATGTTCATAAAAGCGCTTGTCCACTTCATTTTTGAAAATTTCACACTGACCATAAAAACAGTAGTTCAAAATTATGTTTTTTTAAAAAACGGATGGTCGGGGATTTTTTGTTTTTATTTTTACCAGGTCCCACATAAAGTTTTGAAAGTCTAATTTCAACATTGAAAGGTCTATATGTGATCATAAAGAAATCAGTATCATTCTGGTAAAAACAGCAGGTCTATTAAAGTTTAAATATCAAGGATTCCAATGTAAAATCATTAGGCCCTGAACCTCGACCCTAGGGAATTTTGAACCCCTGAAAAAGCATGTTCAATTCGTACTAGTTTACCAGCTGTTACTCAGGTACATAGTCCTAGATAAAACATAAAGCTACATCATTCAGATGAACTATATAGGAGGATATTGAAGAATAATGGCATTGTATTTATCCACTGCTCAATTTAAAAGGGTTTTTTGTGCCATTGACACAAAAATGACAATTTTGTCCCACAACATTTGTCTCTAAGCCAATCCTTGACCATTTTTTAGTCTTAGTTGAGTTTTGAATAAATTCAAATCTATCTTTTTGTCATTAATAAATGTATATATTTTCTGGTACTTAATACTGGTCTTTTCAAAGAAAATGCATCAACTTATGTTATTAAATCGACCTAATGTTATCATTTAAACATGGTAATTTATAAGTGAGGTATATTCTATATTGAAAACAGGGGATCCTAATGATTTCTCATAAATAAATCAAGTTTTACATAAATTCCAGATCCACTTCATACAACAATATTTCACAAAGATAGACCAAACACAAACATACCTGTCAATGTCGAAAGTATTCCAAGTGTAAATGTAACAACATTCATCACGTTGTTTGTGTGTTTTAAAATACACACAATGTCTTGAAAATGTCCTGTTACAGGTTGTTAATACGTAAATTCAATAGTGTTCAAATCACAAATCCAAAAGATAAGAAAAAGCTTTGAACATGTTGAAAATTGGCATTTTAAGTTCAACACCAGAACTTCCACAAGGGAAATTAGGCCAGGTGCTTCAGAAGAAAGGAGCATGCCTTCTATCTAGATGGCTACTGCTGTAGCTCAGTTGGTAGAGTGCTTGCTCCATAAGTGGGAGGTCGTGCATGTGAGTTTATAACCCCGACAGGGTCTGACCCAAGCCTTGAAAGTGGTTAATGACTGTTCTTTTGCCAAGCACTTGGCATTACAAAATGAGAGTCACAGTATTTTTGGATTGGAACTTAAAAAAATGAGGTCCCATGCATGATAGACATGGAACGATAAAGAACCCTGCTGTATAATGCCATCAGTGCAACACACAGGCAAAATTTATGCACCTTTGCCTATAGCTGGCAATGTCTGGATATAATTGAATTATTCTTGACTGGGACATTAAACAGCACTCCCTCCTGTCTAGCTAGCTTAACATCCTTTATGTGATTTCAAAATTGAGTATAAAATGAATATGGAACTATGGGACATCAAATGTATCCATGCTCTGGAAGGTTAAGCACAAAATTCCATTTTAATATTGTTCATTTATCCCTTTTACTCCTTCTATTCCTTTAATATTTACAAAAATTGCATAATATATTTTTTATTTATTTATAACTATCACATTGTTACATTATTTCTTGTCGTTAAGTTGATCACTAATTAATATTTGTTAATTAAATCACTGCTGCACGTCACTTCTTCAGACTAAAGCAGAAGGGGTAAGTTATATTAAGACGGTGATAATCTGACATTACTGAAATATAACAAATGAACAGGCCTCCGATAAAAAATTGGAACCGCTTAGCACTGTGCCAAGTAATCAGTCATTCAGGCCCTGTTAAAATTTTCAAACTGCTTAGCACTGTGCCAAGTAATCATCATATTCATGTGCTGTTAAAATTTTAATTCAAACTGCTTAGCACTGTGCCAAGTAATCCATGTAATCAGTCTATTCATTTGCTGTTAAAATTTTCAAACTGCTTAGCACTGTGCCAAGTAATCAGCCTATTCAGGTGCTGTTAAAATTTTCAAACTGCTTGTTCACTGTGCCAAGTAATCAGCCTATTCAGGTGCTGTTAAAATCTTCAAACTGCTTGTTCACTGTGCCAAGTAATCACTCATTCAGGTGTTGTTAAAATTTTCAAACTGCTTGTCACTGTGCCAAGTAATTGGCCTATTCAGGTGCTGTTAAAATTTTCAAATTGCTTGTTCACTGTGCCAAGTAATCACTTATTCAGGTGCTGTTAAAATTTTCAAACTGCTTGTCACTGTGCCAAGTAATTGGCCTATTCAGGTGCTGTTAAAATTTTCAAATTGCTTGGAACAATTCCAGGTATGGTAATGGGCCTATTCAGGTGATTTAAATGTACTCGAAACCAAGGAGTTGTAACTTAATTAGCAATAGAAAAAGCATTTAACATTTCCATTTTGGCAATTTGATCTATATGGATTTCAAACTGCTTGGCACTGTGCCAGATAATCAGGTACCATATACTATGCTCCAAGCAATTGTAACTTAGCACTAGAAAAAATGTAAATTTACTTTATTTAGGTATCTTCATTTTGTAGTAACTTAGCACAAAAAAGCAGTAATTTGACTTGATTTAGCAATTTTATAAGAATCATGGATAACATATGGCAAATGATTTACTTGGCACTAGGCTAAATTTGAATAAAAACTTGCATGTCATTTTCCGTGATACTTGGCGGAATTTGAAAGGAAATTTGCATGTCACTTTACTGTTTCAACTCAGTCAGATCGAGTGACTGATTGTTTTATCAGAGGCCTGTTGGATTAACAATTATATGAATGTATATGAACTGTCATGACTGGCATGTTGATGGTTTTTACACTAACACATAATTTTCATTTATTTTTAATGGCAATGTTGTGAAATAACCCCACCCTGCACATAACCCAACCCTCCATCCTCCTATTGAAAATATTTATGACGTTTTCCTGCTGTACACAGTACATTTTGGACCTTTAGTTATGTTTTAATTGTGATGGCATTCAGGTTACAGTCAATCCTGTCTATAAAGGCCACACAAGGGAACCAGTAAAAGTGGCCTTTATGAGAAGGTGGCTTTTATATACAGGTTTAAATAATGTGAATAAAGAACAAGGGATACAATTTTACTGGCCTTTATAAGCAGATGGCCTTTAAGGCAGATTGGACTGTACATTAAATGAAATCTTCATTGGTATATATACGATTACATATCTTTTGCTGTTAAGACACTGATTTTCGATTTAGAACTGTGAGTAAAAGTATTGACTTTCGGTGCATTGGGGGTTATTTCACAATATTGACATTATTGATTTAATCCAGTAGTTTTAATCATTTTTAGCTCACCTGACCACAGGTCATGTGAGCTTATGGTATGGTGCAGCGTGTGTATGTGCGTGCGTGCGTGCATGCGTGTGTGCGTGCGTGCGTCGTTAACACACATTTTCGACTTCTCCTCTGAAAGTACTTGGCAGATTTCAACGAGACTTGGTCAGAAGCATGTCTTGGTTGGTGCAATTCAGATTTGTTCGTGGCGTTGCCATGGCTACCATAACTAGGTCAAGGTGACCTAGGGGTGCAAAAATCTTAAAAAATCTTCTTCTCCGAAAGTATTGATTGGAGAAAAAATCTGATGTGATATTTGGCTTCTCTAGGGTCTTAAGCCTGTAGTTTGTTCATTTCGTGAAATTTGGTCGAAAAATGGGTTACGCGTTTTTGCGTTTAATTTTGAAAAAATCGTAAAATAGCTATAAATTATAATAACTTGACTATTTGACCAGATAATGACATGGGGTTTTCAGTTTTGACATCTTCTTCTTAGTATCTTCAAAATGAGGTCAAGGTCAATTGTGAAGGTCGTGACCTAATTATTTTTACCTCTGATTATATTTATTATCTCGAAAACTATAAACTTTTTGTATAGTCATATATATTAGAATGTTGTAGGTATTGATACAACGATCATTTTGATGTATAGAAAAAGGTCATGGGTTCAAAGGTCAAGGTCACAGATGCGAAACAATACCGAAATGGTTAATTATCTCCTAAACTATAAACTTTTTGTATAGGCATGTATATTAGAATGTTGTAGGTATTGATACAACAATCATTTTGATGTATAGAAAAAGGTCATGGGTTCAAAGGTCAAGGTCACAGATGCGAAAACAATACCGAAATGGTTAATTATCTCGAAAACTATAAACTTTTTGTATAGGCATGTATATTAAAATGTTGTAGGTATTGATACAACGACCATTTTGATGTATAGAAAAAGGTCATGGGTTCAAAGGTCAAGGTCACAGATGCGAAAATAATACCGAAATGGTTAATTATCTCGAAAGCTATTAACTTTTTGTATAAGCATGTATATTAGAATGTTATAGGTATCGATACAACAATCATTTCGATGTATAGAAAAAGGTCATGGGTTTAAAGGTCAAGGTCACAGATGCAAAACAATACTGAAATGGTTAATTATCTTGAAAACTATAAACGTTTTGTTTTGTATAGGCATGTATATTAGAATGTTGTAGGTATTGATACAATGATCATTTTGATGTAAAGAAAAAAGTCATTGGGGTTTTGTATTTACGTTTACTTAAAATCTATCAGCTAGCCATTAGTTATCAGGTGAGCGTATAAGGCCCATGGGCCTCTTGTTAAGGTTGTATTACTGTATTAGAAATCTTTTCTACTTTCACGTTGATGTGATGACACAGTTTTGGGTGATTTAGTAGCTCACCTGCGTGAAGGTCAAAGGTTACACTTTATGCTGGGATCTTATCTGTTGTCTGTACATGCTGTTGTTTTCTCTTAAATTCATTTATCTACAGACATATTCATATTTTGATCAAGCACATGATTTTGTAAACATGACAGAACATGGGGTTTGTTTGGGGGACACTTTTGAAATGGTATCCCATTTCAGTTAAAGCTGTTTTTAGCTCACCTGAGCCAAAGGCTCAAGTGAGCTTTTCTGATCACAATTTGTCCGTTGTCTGTCGTCGTCGTAAACTTTTCACATTTTCATCTTCTTCTCACGAACCACTGGGCAGATTTCAACCAAATTTGGCACAAAGCACCACTAGGTGAAGGGATTCAAGTTTGTTCAAATGAAGGGCCACACCCTCTTTAAAGGGGAGATAATTGAGAATTATTGAAACTTTGTTGGTATTTTTCAAAAATCTTCTTCTCAAAAACTATTCGGCCTGTAAAGCTTAAACTTTTGTGGAGGCATCCTTAGGAAGTGTAGATTCAAGTTTGTTCAAATCATGGTCCCCGGGGGTAGGGAGGGGCCACAAGAGGGGGATCAAGTTTTACATAGGAGTATATAGAGAAAATCTTTAAAAATCTTCTTCTCAAAAACTATTAGGCCTGAAAAGCTCAAATTAAAATGGAAGTATCCTGAGGTAGTGTAGATTCAAGTTTGTTCAAATCATGGTCCCCGGGGGTAGGGAGGGGTCACAAGAGGGGGATCAAGTTTTACATAGGAATATATAAAGAAAATTTTTTAAAATCTTTTTCTCAAAAACTATTAGGCCAGAAAAGCTCAAATTAAAATGGAAGCATCCTCAGGTAGTGTAGATTCAAGTTTGTTCAAATCATAGTCCCTGGGGGTAGGGTGGGGCCACAAGAGGGGGGTCAAGTTTTACACAGGAATATATAGAGAGAATCTTTAAAAATCTTCTCCTCAAAAACTATTAGGCCAGGAAAGCTCAAATTAAAATGGAAGCATCCTCAGGTAGTGTAGATTCAAGTTTGTTCAAATCATGGTCCCCGGGGGTAGGGAGGGGCCACAAGAGGGGGATCAAGTTTTACATAGGAGTATATAGAGAAAATCTTTAAAAATCTTCTTCTCAAAAACTATTAGGCCTGAAAAGCTCAAATTAAAATGGAAGCATCCTCAGGTAGTGTAGATTCAAGTTTGTTCAAATCATGGTCCCCGGGGGTAGGGAGGGTCACAAGAGGGGGATCAAGTTTTACATAGGAATATATAAAGAAAATTTTTTAAAATCTTTTTCTCAAAAACTATTAGGCCAGAAAAGCTCAAATTAAAATGGAAGCATCCTCAGGTAGTGTAGATTCAAGTTTGTTCAAATCATAGTCCCTGGGGGTAGGGTGGGGCCACAAGAGGGGGTCAAGTTTTACACAGGAATATATAGAGAGAATCTTTAAAAATCTTCTCCTCAAAAACTATTAGGCCAGGAAAGCTCAAATTAAAATGGAAGCATCCTCAGGTAGTGTAGATTCAAGTTTGTTCAAATCATGGTTAAATAATAGTGTATTTTCCATGCTGTATTCTTTTATATAAGTATTTTGATATAAAGTTAAATATATTGTTCATGAGAAATATATTAATTGTACTTGTATTTAAAAGCTAATTTTTAATGTAAATCCTGCTGTATTCTATAATTTCTATTTTCCATTTCCCGATTAAAGTATTCGGCCTATGCATTTTCTCTCTTTTGAGATTGGTAGATTGCATGATGAAAATTTTTTTTTAAATTATTTCATTGGTTGAAATGCTGTAAGAAAAAGGTAACGGAATAAGCCGAGGCTTGTCGAAACATCAACCTTTTACGGTACATAGAAATACTTACAAATTGTTTAGTGAAAAGCATCGGTAGGAAGTATAGATTTCAGTTTGTACAAAACCTCCCTCCCCTGCACTCACTTCAATACTGAACTCATTTCGGCTTCTACCTAGCAAGTTGCTCAGGTGAGCGATGTGGCCCCTGGGCCTCTTGTTTTTATTATAATTATTTTTTTAACATTTGAAAGAAAAGGGGTTTTTGTTAATTTTATAAGCACCTTTAAAATATTTTTATTTTCTTATTTTTTTATTTATTTATTTATTTTTTTGATATTTAAGATAACAGAAGATCAGAATAATTTGAAATATATTGTTAATTCTTTAGTATCCATAAATATATTATAAACTTCTTTTACATACTGTTTATAATAATTAATTGTAATGACATCTTTTCTTTATATTTTCTGCATGGTTTTCTTGATGCATGTTTTTTTTAGCTTCTGTTTTAAAAACAATATTTTTGTTTCAAGTCAGGGCATGTCAATTGCTATCATATGATAAATATTACAAAAAACCATATGCGTGTTCCGAATAGCGTTCATGTGGCACTAAACTTGCACCTGCCCCTAGAAATACCAGATTAGACCAGCCTCCAGTGTTTTCCTTAAGAGCAGGCAACAGGCAGATTTGAGCACCTAAAACTCCAAATTGGCTGGTTAGAATTCATTAAATTGCCTTCAAAATACCTGAAAATCATTTTTGGCATTAGTGGCCCCCATTCACTCTTGGCCTGTTGGATTAGTCAACCTACCTCCATCTACAAATTTTAGGGAAATCACTGGGCTTGTAATTACCTTATCAGCCCTTGTTTTAAGTTAAATAAATGATATTTGTACTATTTATGATGTAACATAAAGTTCAGTAAAACCTCGTTATAATGTTCCTCTATAACTTTGTCATCTCACTTATGGCCACACTATTTTGAAGTCCCAAAATCCATTTTGTTTATGTTTTTCTTTATCCCCCTCCCCTAATTTATAGCCAAACTCTTTATTAATGCCAAACTTTGACTAAACAAATTGTTGCAATGACATAAGGTTTACTATGTACAATTTATGAAAAATTATATGTTGAAAATGGATTGTTTCTTTTTCTCCAGATCTTTGGAATTGTTTCTGTAATTATGCACAGATTTCTCCTGGAATTTCTAGGGATATACTGGTGCGAGCCTAGTGGCAAGTGAACGCTATCTTGATCAGGCCTCGTGTATTCATATACATGTATATATGTAATTTATATCACATCAGTCAACAAATCAGATGACCTCTGTGACTTAATGCTTGAGTGTCTGCCTCGAAATCAGGAGGTTGTGAGTTCAAACCCCAACTGGGTCATACAAAAAACATTAAAATTTGAGGTACTGCTTCAGTATTAAGAGGACAGAGTATTGACTGGTTTACCTAGAGTCAGAATAAAGTGACTAAGTGGTCCACCGTTAAGTATAGATAATGAGACAGGGGTCTGTTGGTCAAGTGGTCTAAATCACTGGCTTATGAATCCCAGTAGTTTTCGCAGTCTAGGTTCGAAACCCACTTGTGTCAATCCCAGCATGAGAAAGTTTCGAATTTATTTGTCAGAGGTCTGTAGTATTCTTTGTGCACTTTGGTTTCCTCTACCATTCCAGAAATTATCCCTTCAATGTGTGTGTGTGAAATATCATTACTTGACTGTGAAATAATCATTTCCATATTTCCATATCTCTGGTAGATACTAACCAACTCTTAACCATTAAAATCCATTATGAATCAGTAACCATGGAAACAACAATTATGACTGAGTGTTCTAGTGTTCTATAATACATTTATATGTACCATAGTATATATGAAATAACAAGTATCAGGCAATAATACCAGTAATAATAATAATAATCACATGGTTGTAATAATAATAATAATAACTTCTATGTTGCAATAATACCAATAATAATAATAATAATGAGATGGTTGTCAACAACAATAATAATAACTTCTATGTTGCAATAATACCAATAATAATATTATAATAATAATAATGAGATGGTTGTCAACAACAATAATAATAATAATAACTTATATATTGCAATATATAATAATAATAATAATAATAATAATAAATTAATAAGTAAATAAAATAATAACAGTTCTGTATTGTAATAATAAAAGAGTACAAAAATAAATTTTAAAAAACAAGTTTTTTCTGTGCTTCTTTAGTAGTCGCAGTAAAAGTGCCTCCACTATTGATAGGTATGTATGTTTGGGTAAAGACAAAATGGTGTATCATAACCACCTGTACCACAGAATTAAAAAAGTACACATTTATTTTTGGAGTTTTAGACACCGATGTTGAACCAGGCACCTGTGAATATTTTCAATACCAGTATTTGAAAATCTAATCTTTTTTTTTGTGTGTGTGTTCTATATTTGTTTGTAAAATAAATTAATTGGCACATCACCCTTACAACTGCAATTAAATGAATTTTTCCAAGTTTGAAACAATAAACAATAAATTAATATTTCTTTTTCTTTTTCTAGGTTAAAACATATTTTAAGCTTATAACAGCAAGTTTGCAAAAAAAAAAAAAAAAATCACAAAATTGGTCATTGATTTTTTATTTAAAACATATTGAATGAGCTAGCTTTGTCACAAATGAATTGCTTTAAACAACCACCGGAACACACATCATTTTTTTACACCATGAAACCACATTTCTATATGAAATTTGTCATATACAAAACCTCATACACGTTTAAAAAATATCACTTAGTACTGATGTGATACCTAAATATTTAAATTAGTGATATTTTAAATTAATGTATTGTATTCAGTTTATAGGAGTATAATTGCCATTGCTAATGTGATGCCAAGCATCTCTTGCTTATTGCCTATTTGCATGACATGATTGATGGTTGTTCCAGCAATTGGAAATGCATGTCATACACAAAAATGTTTTCAAATTATTTCAGAATTATAAAAAACAAACAAAGATTTTCAAAAATGTGAAATGTAAAATATATCCATTGAAATGTCTAGAAATGGTGTTTATAGTGCTATAACTTCCATTGCCATGCAAAGCAAACTGAGTCGGCTAACACATTCAGTTTGTTTGCATGACAAGAGAAGTTATAGCACTATAAATGCCATTTCTAGACAGTTCAATAGTTTAAATATGCACAAAAAACTACCCATAACTGTTAACTCAGTTTTAAATCTAAAACTTGCAGTACATGTATATATTGTACATTTATATCATTGAATTCATTGGTCGCATCCGACAAGTATCGTAATTATACGTTGAACTAGAGACTTTTCCATTTCACAGTATTTTCCTGCCTTTATTTTTTTTACCACTCAGGTCACATAATGCAATTTTTTGTTTGTCATTAAACTGGTTAAGAGTCAGTAGACTTGTCACCCCTAAAACACTGTTGTTCACAGAAGAAAGATTGAGAACACTTTTATTATTCCATTCTTGAAGGTGCCATGGTGCAATTGATTCCTTATTTTCCCAAGGAAGGACTTAGTGGGCCATATTTAACATTATATGATGTAACGATGTTTTAGAGGAAAGTTTTTGAATAATGACCGCCTCTGAAAAATCCAAGATTGAACACTGCAGTTTACCAGTCAAATAACAATTGTGAAATTGTTGAACGTGATCTGATTGTTTCAAAATAAAGGTGGGGAGATAGCAATTAATGGAATAGCTTCAAATATGGCCATTGAAGATATGTATTCATGCACTTCATGTTATCAGTAGTGACTAGGTTTAAAAGATTTATTTGTATTTTTAACTTTATATGACTAATTTTTTTTTTATAATGATTTTGCAAAGTTTTTCAAAATGTTGCGAGAATAATTTTGTTTATATTTCGTATATCTGTATTTTCATATTGTTAAAGATTTTTTTTAATTGTGATTTCTAGTACATGTATATTGGGTATTATATTTTTCTCCCAGCCTGTAATTTTTTACTTTTCATAATGTTCAACCTAATCTATGTAGTTTTTGCTTTACAGTAAGTGGTAAGTGTATTATATACTATTATATATATATATATATCTTTAAATTCTCTTTTGTTTCAAGCATTTTAATTGGTCATATCTTTTATGTTAGTTTTGCATGAAAGACTTGGCTGTTGACGCCATGCTGTCATGGACGACGACACAACAAGACACACAAAAAACACAAAAGTGTGTATTCTTATACAATATGCCAACATTATTTAATATTAAAACTATGAAAGTGTTGAATTTATTATTTTTTATTTAAAAAGTTTAAAAATTAAATTATTAGAAATGAATTTTTAATTTTGATTTTTTATACTGATATTAAATACATTTTTTTCAGTGACTTCAAAGAAGACATGCATTTGTATTTAGCGGGAAACAACAAATTATTGACAGACACACGGCTGACTGATAAGGATGCTGAAGCCCTTTATAAAACCCTACAAAACAACCTATATGTCACCAGTATAGATCTTAGATACAATAGCATTACAGATGAAGGTGCTGTGTTTATCGCCAAACTGTTAGAGGTACTGCTATTATTATATCCCCATTTCTATGGTAAAGAGTTGTCTGTTTGTTTGTCTCTCTGTCAATATGTCCGATATAGATCTTAGATACAATGGTATTACAGATGAAGGTGCTGTGTTTATCGCCAAACTGTTAGAGGTACTGGTATTTTTATATACTGGGGTACCCGTTGCTATGGTAAAGATTTGTCTGTCTGTTTGTCTTTCTGTTGGTATGTCCGGTCTCATGTAAAATAACTGCCAAAACCATGCATATATTTGTCACCCTTCAAAGCAGCACTAGTTTGGTCTTTGAACTTTAATTTCATATTCAGTGTGACTTTTATACCTTGTTTCCACTTTTATTTACCATAACTAGACTTCTGCAATGTATGAGTTATTTCCCTTTTACCGATAAATGTCCCATCCGTCTATGTACCCCAGCAGATTTCTGAAAATGGTTCTATGTACCTTGGCAAGTTAACCAATCTCTATGTGAGAAATTTCTTGAAAGGGTGACAAAATAACCTAATCCCCCTGAAGCATGAATAACCCCGACTTTTATATACATTGTGTATATATATACAAGAGTACATTTACATTGTTTTTATGGAGGGGGGGGGGGGGGGGGGGGGGGGGGGGGGGGGGGGGGGGGGGGGGGGGGGGGGGGGGGGGGGGGGATGTTATACTGATTGCAACTTTCAGATAATATTTAATTGACATAACATAGAAATTATAATGAAGTAATGATTTTGAGAAAAATACAATATGTCACCCAAACAAAATTAGGGACTAATTTCCTCCGTTATCATTTTGTCCTCCACTTTTCTTGAAAATTTGTTTGGGTGACACTTTTGAAATCGCATCTCATCTCTTTTATAATTGTTTTAGCTGTTTTCAGATTCATTCAATTTTGTTTTATCTATTACCAGGAAAGTGCCGCCATAAAAGGGATAAATTGATGTTTAATGAAATTGGACCCGCAGGAGCTGAAGTTTTAGCAAAATCCTTGCATGTATGTTTTATTTGTTTTTCAATAGTTTATGCTATAATCATTTTAACATAACTATTTCCTTGCTGATGTCTTACATAGACAATCTGGAGTTAAGAAACTCAAAGAGTAGTATGACTGAGTTGTGACGGTTAAGAAAACACAGCAGACAACTATGACAGAAGTTTTTATTCTAATTTAAGCATGTACTAGGTCTAACCTTCCGAAACTCAAATCTAGTTTTCTATATTTCTAGGAAAAAATCCAGAAATAATTCGAAAATTTTAGTTACTGACAGTAAATGCATACTCTTTTTACACTGTCAACAGTGGTGTGCCAGACAGTGGCGGGATCTCCATGAATAAGAATGATCCGATATCTTGTGAGATCCCATTTCAAAATTGCAATGTATTGTTTTGAAAATTCACATAAATTTGACACAAATTTTTCAACTCACCAGTGTACAGATTGTTAATAAGGCTAAAGGCTTGGGACAGAATTCTCAAAATAACCACACTGCTTTTGACCAACGTAAACAGCGTTGCTAAATGATAAATAGCATGAAAAATTAATTTATTTATTTATTATTTATTTCGACATTTATTTCTTTTGACATTTATTTCGACATTTTATTGTTATTATTCTTTATTCCAGAAAAATACGAGCCTGACCTCATTAAGATTAACAGGCAATAAGATTGGTAACAAAGGAGGGATGTACTTCGCACAGATGTTACAGATAAATACAACACTAGAGGCTCTAGATTTAGGGGACTGTGATCTGGTAATTATCTTATTTGTTATAGAAATGAAATTCCATTATGGAAAAAAGAAAAATGGCGTGTTCGCTCTTGTAATACATGGTTAACACCCATAACATTGTGTGTTACATTTTTGAAAACATTTATCTCGCAAAGTCCCACAATAACAGTTTTTTTACAGGAAAATTTGAAGTGATATGATTCCATATCCAATGGAAATCGCTGTTCCTCATAAACCTTAGGGATATCCTGTGGTACAGCGGTGAACATCATTGGGCATTTCATACACTGCATAATTTCATTTCTTAAAATTCATTTTATAGAATTCACTAGTATAAATAGATATGTGGTTTTTTATAAATAGAGGTCTGCTACAGCAGGTTATACTGCAACTGTTATCTAATGAAAATAATGTTGATTGATTGATTTATTTATTTATTTTATTTTTTTATTTTTTATTTTATTTTTCAGACAACAGAAAGTGTAATAGCTTTGTCTACAGTCCTGGTACACAACAGACATTAGAGCATTAAATGTAAACAGACCTATATTGTTTACAGAACAAGAGGAGACAACTGTCCATTATGCAAATATGTTGAAGGTAATAATGTGATTGTCAATCACTTAATACACTACAGTAGCTCAGTTGGTAGAGTGCTTTCTCCATATGTGGGAGGTTGTGAGTTCAAACTCCGGCCAGGGGTGTGACCAAGACTTGAAAATAGGTATTGACTGTCAAATGCTAAGTGCACTACAGAAGCTTGATAGAGTGCTAATGCTCCATATCTGGGAGGTCGAAGGTTTGAACCTGGCCAGGGTCTAACCAAGTAATGACTTTTCTTTTTCCAAGCACTCAGCATTTAGAAATGAAAGTCACAGGGTCCTTCAGAAGAGATCTTAAAAACCAATACCAGGGGTTTATCAGGGTCTTTTGGGAAAAGGCCCTAAACTAAAAATTGGGAAAAGCTATCAACTTTTTGCTCATTTTGGGAAAACTTTGATGCCATTAATGATTAAATTTAATGCTTTTAGTGTATTAAGTTGATTGAAGATTGAGAAAAGCAGCCACATCTATGGCCATATTTCAGCCATGTATCTGGTACGATTTTCTAATTGGAAATTTTTTCAGCCCATTTTGGGAAAAAATCAATGTTTTTCCTTTGGGAATGGGGCAGAATTTCAGCCCTAAATAGGCCTTTGATAAATCCCTGAATACCCCATGTAAAGGGAGTTATGGCACATTAAAGAGCCCTGCAAAGGTTAAAGGTAAAAATTTTTGTCACTTCACCTATAGGTGGTGATGTCTAGATGTAAGTGATAATATTCTTGACTGATACGTAAAACCCTGTGTAATCAAATCAAACTAAATACACTATATTACAATCTTGACCATGTATAGCAGTGTATGAAGTTTTATGCCACAGTCAAACCCTTTCATTTATATGTATATCAGACAGTCAGTTCAGTGATGGTGGAGGAAACCAGAGTGTCTGGAGAAAACCACCAACCTTTCAAAAATGAACTGGCAACACTATGTTTGGTTTTGTATGGGAATCGAGCATAGGCTGTGAGAGGCTATGACTCAACCGATATCAGTCCTGAGTCTAATATTGGGGTCTCGGTCTGATGTGGCAAATGATTAGGGCTGTCATTGATAGATCGATATATCATCAATAAAAGCTATTGATACAATATATTGATACATTTTTTAGTATCGATATCAACAAAAATGTGGAAGCGCGTGGCCTAGTGGTTAAGGCGTTGGACTCATGATTTGAAGGTCGTGAGTTCGATCCCTGGACCGGGCGATGTGTTTTGTCCTTGAGCAAGACACTTAATTTCACGTTGTTCTCAGCTGAAAAATAAATGAGTACCAGCAAAATGCTGGGGGTTAACCCTGCGATGGACCGGCGTCCCATTCAGGGGAGAGTCTTGTACTCTCAGTCGCTTAACGCCACCGAAACCGGGATAAGCTCCAGCCTGATGGGCCTAATGGCTCGGGACAGACTTTAACTTTAACTAAAAATCAACAAAAATGGCCGCCAGTTCATGACTAAGGTTGGAGTAGTCAATGACACATTAAACTGGTTGTAAATGTATTGTAATTAAAACCCATCGTTTTAATGTATCTCAAAACCAACTGACATACAAAACAGAGAGCATATAATATTAGAAACATTGAACATGTTTAAGACAACACCATTGGTGAAAAATTATGTCTATAAACGATTAAACAAGAAATAAACTTTTCCGATATATCAATTTATTGATATATTTTTCAGTTGAAATATCAATATTCAAATTCTTATCAATGACAACTCTACATATGATATGTATTTACCATGTATTATTCTCTACTATTATTAAAATAATAATACATGTAATATTATTATTATTATTATTTACATTTTAGGTAAACACAACATTGCAAGAACTTCATTTACAGAAGTGTGGTATGAGAGATTTTGGAGCAACCAGACTGTCTGATAATTTGGTGGAGAATTTCTCACTTCAATACCTAGATTTAAGTTGGTAAGTGAAATACTTTTAAATTATGGCACATGGTCAGAGTTCAAAATTATCTTTTGTAATGGAAGGTCCAGGATCTTTGCCTTTGTTTTTGGAAGGTTCCACATTAAATTTCAAAAGTCTGATGTCCATGTGCAATTATGTTATCACAGAATAATCTGAAAACGGGGTCTTTCTAATTAAAAATAGCATTTTCATCAGACTGTTTTATTTTAAATATCAAAAGCCCCAATGTAGAAATTTAAAGGTCCTGTACCTCGGATGCATCAAATTTTGAACCCCTGAGATTGTGAGTTTGAGCCCATTCAGGCTACATGCTATCTTGGAGCAAAACATTTACACTAACTTTTTTCAATAGTAGCCTGTATGGCTAGAAGTTGTTTGAAATCCCTAGCCCTGTTTGAAGTTGAGTTCTGGAGCATCAACCCCTGATTTAATTGCACATTGTCTGAAGGAGCACTACATGTATCTATTGAAGAATTTGAACCTCAATGAAAATGTTGTACAGTCTAACCTGCCTTAAAAGGTCACCTCTATATAAGGGCCACCTGCTTATAAAGGCCAGTAGAATTGTATCCCAATTGTTCTTTATTCATATTATTGGAACCTGTATATAAAAGTTACATGCCCATAAAGGCCACTTTTACTGGTTGGGTGGCCTTTATAGACAGAATTGATTGTACATGTATTTCCTGTGTATAATTTCAGTAACAGAATAACTAGAGATGGTGCATTAGAGATTGCTAAAGTATTAAAGAAGAACACGGCCATCAAGGTTTTAGACTTAGGATTTAACAGATTGGAAGATGATGGAGCCAAACACATAGCAGAAGCTTTGTCTACATACAATACTCATCTCGAAACGTTAGTTATCCTGAAAAAATTTATGGGCATCATCACAATATTGTTCATGATAAGTACATGTGTAATGTCTCCGTATCCAAGGCTGTCTTGGATATACATCTATTTGATGTGGCATAGTTCCATGTTCCTTTATTCTCAATTTCATACATGGCTGGTTTTATGGCCGTAATCACAAGATTGTTGATAAAGATGATGACTCTGTATCTAGGATTGTCCTGGATATATATTTGATATCCCATAGTTCATGTTCCTTTCATTATCAATTATGATTTTAATGTGACCAGTGTTATGTCTGTAATCACAATATTGATGATAAGTATGATGCCTCTGCATCTAGGGTGTTCTGGATATATTTGACATCCATCCTGTTTCTTTCAGCCTCAATTTGATTTCACATGTTACCCAGTGTTATGGTGCGTAATCACCATTATGTTGATAAGTATGATTCTCTTGTATCCAAGGTTGTCATGGATATATTTGACATTTCATTGTTCCATGTTTCTTCTATCTAAATTTTAATCTCGAAATGTGCAGAGTAGCTATCTAACATTAGGTGTTTTCCTTTTCGAAACAACATGCAGTAAAAGTTTTGCCTTAAAAAGGGATTTGCCGATAAATTAAGGATACAGAAAAAATATATAACAATTAGATTTTTGGACTTCAAAAAAAGGTGGTCATAAATGAAATAGTATACCTAATTATCAAGAGCCATTATAATATAAAGTGATTAGTCTGCCACCTTTCTTGTTAACTTGACTTAAGATTTGTGGGTGGTGTAGATGTGCCATTGGCTTTTAAACATGGATTTCCCGATTAGGGTTTGTTTGGTAGACACCTAGTTCAGTTATACTGTAAACCAACTTTTATTCCCAGATATTAACTTTCAGGATTCTCTTGCCTAAACAATTTCATGACAATTAATTTTCCAGATATTGACTATAGCCGAATACTTAGTATAAATATAAATAATACCATTTTCAAAAATTTATTCACATCTATTAACTTTTGCAATTATTTTGTCCTCACGAATTGCACTGAAAGTTAATTGCGTGCGAATTAAATTCTGTTTACAGTAGCTTGTTGTTTTTTATACAGTTGAGTTGAGTAGAGTAATGGTGTTTAACGTCCCAGTCAAGAATATTTCACTTATATCGAGACATCGCTAGCTGTAGGGGAGAGTGCAGAAATTTTGCCTGATGGCATAATACAGCAGGATTCTTTAACATGCCAAGCCCTCTGTGACACGGGACCTCGTTTATTTTAAGTTCCTATGCGAACGAATCATGACTTTCATTTAGTAATGCCGAGTGCTTGGCGAAAGAACAGTCATTACCCACTTTCAAGTGTTAGGTCAGACCTGGCCGTGGTTCGAACCCATAACCTCCCACTTACGGAGCGAGCACTACCAACTGAGCTACCGCAATGGTTTTGTTTTTGATATAGGTTAGTGGTTACAAGTAACAACATTGGTGCTAAAGGACTGTGTGCTCTAGCAGACTGCATAAAGAATAACAGAACATTATCAAAGATATTTATTTGGGGCAATAAATTAGAAGAATCAGCATGTATAGTAAGTTTTATCAGTGTTTTTTATATAAATTATGAATAAAATTAGGATTACTCTCACGAAACAAAAATTCAGAATATGGTCTATTTCTACAAATATCCTAATTTATTCTGAATTTTTCTAAACACTTTTATCTGTATTCTGAATTTTGTCTGAAAATTCTGAATTCATTCTGAAAATGTAAAAATGTTTGGAATTCAAGATTCAGACAACTTTTTCCATGAGGACCAGTATAAACATGTATAAAGTCAGATCAGAGACAAGATGTGATACACTCCATCTTGCCTCATCTTCTGAACAACAGACAAGATGTGATACACTCCATCTTGCCTCATCTTCTGAACAACTACATGTAATTCTGATCACTTTAAAATTATTTTTATATAATCTTCCATTCTATATTTAGTTTAACATTAATGTTTAATTGATACTATTGTATTTTTGACCTTTTCTATAGCCAGAAAAAGAAATGATAATTCTGATGTGGATTAAAACAATTATTCACTCACTCACTTGTCTTCAGATCACAATGAATGGGCCCCAGTGGCCAAGTGGTCTAAAACACACACTTAGGCATTTCAGTGTGGCCAAGTGGTCTAAAACACACACTTAGGAATCTCAGTGTGGCCAAGTGGTCTAAAACACACACTTAGGAATCTCAGTGTGGCCAAGTGGTCTAAAACACACACTTAGGAATCTCAGTGTGGCCAAGTTGTCTAAAACACACACTTAGGAATCTCAGTGTGGCCAAATGGTCTAAAACACACACTTAGGAATCTCAGTGTGGCCAAATGGTCTAAAACACACAGTGTGGCCAAGTGGTCTAAAACACACACTAAGGAATCTCAGTGTGGCCAAGTGGTCTAAAACACACACTAAGGAATCTCAGTGTGGCCAAGTGGTCTAAAACACACACTTAGGAATCTCAGTGTGGCCAAGTGGTCTAAAACACACACTTAGGAATCTCAGTGTGGCCAAGTGGTCTAAAATACACACTTAGGAATCTCAGTGTGGCCAAGTGGTCTAAAACACACACTTAGGAATCTCATTGTGACCAAGTGGTCTAAAACACACACTTAGGAATCTCAGTGTGGCCAAATGGTCTAAAACACACACTTACGAGTCTCAGTGTGGCCAAGTGGTCTAAAACACACACTTAGGAATCTCAGTGTGGCCAAGTGGTCTAAAACACACACTTAGGAATCTCAGTGTGGCCAAGTGGTCTAAAACACACACTTAGGAATCTCAGTGTGGCCAAGTTGTCTAAAACACACACTTAGGAATCTCAGTGTGGCCAAATGGTCTAAAACACACACTTAGGAATCTCAGTGTGGCCAAATGGTCTAAAACACACACTTAGGAATCTCAGTGTGGCCAAGTGGTCTAAAACACACACTAAGGAATCTCAGTGTGGCCAAGTGGTCTAAAACACACACTAAGGAATCTCAGTGTGGCCAAGTGGTCTAAAACACACACTTAGGAATCTCAGTGTGGCCAAGTGGTCTAAAACACACACTTACGAGTCTCAGTGTGGCCAAGTGGTCTAAAACACACACTTAGGAATCTCATTGTGACCAAGTGGTCTAAAACACACACTTAGGAATCTCATTGTGACCAAGTGGTCTAAAACACACACTTAGGAATCTCAGTGTGGCCAAATGGTCTAAAACACACACTTACGAGTCTCAGTGTGGCCAAGTGGTCTAAAACACACACTTAGGAATCTCAGTGTGGCCAAATGGTCTAAAACACACACTTAGGAATCACAGTGTGGCCAAATGGTCTAAAACACACACTTAGGAATCTCAGTGCCTCTCGCCTACTACTGTATTTCCATAAATTAATGGCACATGGTTTTTATTCTTTATTTCTTTCAATTGAAAATGTTTCCATTAAACTATCAATAAAATGCATTTAAAATGCACTGACCTAACCAAATTATATTTTTAATTAAAAACATTATTGTTCAGTTCTTCTGTACATAGAGAAATTTTGCGAAAATTGTGGAAATTTGATCAAGTTTATACACCAACTAGGCCTTATTCAAAGTTACATCAGGGCATTTTTGGTCGGGTAGGTCATTGTTGCTTGGGTTTTTTCAGGTGTGATCATGATGAATATTCAAATTATGACATAACGTTTATAGTTGCTCCAAGTAAGAAGGTACAGAAGGGATAATTTTGACATAGTCATATTTGTTGTTTTGTTAAAAAGTTAAAAAATTGCTCTATGTACAGAATTAAGTTCACTTTTTCATGAATGAAAAATATTTTTCCCTATTAGGTCTGTATATTTTGTATTAAGTTTTGACAATTTTTTTGTGAGTTTGTTGGAAAATACGACTTTATTCTTGCATTTTTCATGTGCACTGAACTTATGGAAATAAAGTAGGTTCAAATCTCACTTGAGACAGATTTCAGTGATAAAGTTTCTTAGTTTGCTTGCCAATGGTCGGTGGTTTTCTCTTGGTACTCCAGTTTCCTCCACCATCTTTGAATTGACTGGTTTATAATAAGTGATAAAATTGGACTTGGACCTAAAACTCCATAACTCGAATCAGATCAGAATGAAACATTGTTAAGGCTCCTTTAATGCATATTTTTACTTTCATTCTCCAAATTAAAATAGGGACACTTTTTTTCCTTCCATTTAAAAGTTTTGTAGCCTTTAGATAAGACCTTAAATACTGTTGATGTCATCTGGTGTATTAACAAACAAGACGTTTTAATCAAATTCTTAATTTTCAAAATTCAAAGGGAGATAATTTCCTGATAAGGCCACACTAAAATCATTGATACAGTGAAGAACTATGCTAATATGATATGGTGAAATATCGGTTGTTAACCTACTTAAAACTTCCAGGTGTTTGCTATCAAAACTAAACCTACTTAAAACTTCCAGGTGTTTGCTATCAAAACTAAACCTACTTAAAACTTCCAGGTGTTTGCTATCAAAACTAAACCTACTTAAAACTTCCAGGTGTTTGCTATCAAAATTAAACTTACTTAAAACTTCCAGGTGTTTGCTATCATAACTAAACCTTCTTAAAACTTCCAGGTGTTTGCTATCAAAACTAAACCTACTTAAAACTTCCAGGTGTTTGCTATCAAAATTAAACCTACTTAAAACTTCCAGGTGTTTGCTATCATAACTAAACCTACTTAAAACTTCCAGGTGTTTGCTATCAAAACTAAACCTTCTTAAAACTTCCAGGTGTTTGCTATCAAAACTAAACCTTCTTAAAACTTCCAGGTGTTTGCTATCAAAACTAAACATTCTTAAAACTTCCAGGTATTTGCTATCAAAACTAAACCTTCTTAAAACTTCCAGGTGTTTGCTATCAAAACTAAACCTTCTTAAAACTTCCAGGTGTTTGCTATCAAAACTAAACATTCTGTTTTAATTTCAGGCATTCGCAAACCTATTAGAAAGTGGCAGGATAGAACCCCAGAACACAGATGTTCAGGCATATGTTGTTGATGGTGTGACAAAACTTTGTGAATTAAGTAATGGTATTACCAGGCATTATTACTATGCACCAAGCTACGGTGATGATGTGCCGTCATGGCAACCCAGAGGAAAAAATCCACGAGGTTCTGATGTAATTGCAGTGAAACGCCTTGAAGTGTATTAACTCACATGAATTGAGAATTTACAAACATTAAGACTTAATCTAAA
Source organism: Anadara kagoshimensis (assembly GCA_021292105.1). Classification (NCBI taxonomy): domain Eukaryota; kingdom Metazoa; phylum Mollusca; class Bivalvia; order Arcoida; family Arcidae; genus Anadara; species Anadara kagoshimensis. The sequence continues at coordinate 1,702,229 of CM037870.1, read as the reverse complement.
TAAAATGTTGATTTTTTTTTAAAATGAAGTGTTAAAAAAGAAATTTAAAAAAACCTACCGGCTTATTTTCCACACTCTTTCATGTATGAGTTACATTTATGGAGGATACAAGATTTTGCCGTAAACTGAGAAAACAGGAAAGGTTCATTTTTAAAGGATGGTTAAATTTAAATCCTTTTCATCAAATTACAAAGAATGGCGGAACATTGTCAAGTTCCTGAACATGTATAAATAAGATTTCTTTATCAAATAAAGAGGATGTATCTAAATGTAATGTACAGACCTGTCGAAAGTTTAACCCTGTGTTAATGAATTAGTGCAGTATCAGCAGCTCATTTCAGTCCTTCCTTATAGCTAATATGGCAACGTACAGACCTGTCGAAAGTTTAAAATTAACGAATTAGTGCAGCATCAGCAACTTATTTTAGCCCTTATAGCTAATATGGCAACGTACAGACCTGTCGAAAGTTTAAAATTAACGAATTAGTGCAGCATCAGCAACTTATTTTAGCCCTTATAGCTAATATGGTCATGTATAGACCTGTCGAAAGTTTAACCCTATACTAATGAATTAGTGCAACATCAGCAACTCATTTCAGTCCTTCCTTATAGCTAATATGGCAACGTACAGACCTGTCGAAAGTTTAAAATTAACGAATTAGTGCAGCATCAGCAACTTATTTTAGCCGTTATAGCTAATATGGCAATGTACAGACCTGTCGAAAGTTTAACCCTATACTAATGAATTAGTGCAGCATCAGCAACTCGTTTCAGCCCCTTCTTAGCTTATATAAAAATGTATAGACCTGTCAAAAGTTTAACCCTATACTAATGAATTAGTTCAACATCAGCAGCTCATTTCAGCCCCTTCTTAGCTTATATAAAAATGTACAGACCTGTCAAAAGTTTAACATTAATGAATTGGTGCAGTATCAGCAACTAATTTCAGCCCTTCCTTATAGCTAATATGGCAACGTACAGACCTGTGGAAAGTTTAACATTGTGCAATACTTTTGCCTGTTATATGAATTACTGCAACATCAACAGCACATTTCAGCTCCTTGTTACTTAATACGTGTATTTCTCTTCCATATATCTCTTGACAGCTTTTCGGCCACTACTTATCCATATCTCAGCTCTACAGATGACCCTTGACTTCTTTTTCATTAGCTCAGTGTTAAACTTTTGACAGGTCTGTACTGTATTATAAACAGGATTTCTCTTGTCAATCTGTTATATGAATAAGTACATGTACTTGCAAATGAATTGGGTCAAGTGAAAAAACCTATATAATTAGAAAAGACGCATTTTAAAATAAACAGGATGCATCTGCATGTATAATTCGGCCATATAAAATTAATTCCTAGATTTTCAACATTTTTTTATTTTCAAAATTAGGGGGCAATTTTTTTTTCAATTTTTTCAGATTCAAAAGATATAACAGTCATGACAATTGAAAGTTCCTGAAAGAAACCATTAAAGAACAAAACAAAAATAAACAAATAAACTCTGGGTGGGCTGAAATAAGTGGGGTTGGCGAGGAAGAAAATCTAGGAATTAATTTTATATGGCCTTAACGGAATCTTTCTTGTTAATCTATTGACTGTGACTTAAAACCCAATTCAATCAATCAAACTTGTTAATCTGTTATAAGTACATATGTACCAACAAATAAACACGAATTAGGATAGAATAGACACCCATTTTAATGAAACAGGATGCATATTTCCTCAACAGGATCTTTCTTGTTAAGCTTAAGTTAAATATTTTCTGAAAATTGTATTATTTATACCGAATATTCAGCTGTAGTCCGAATTGCAAAAGTAAAAGTCATGAAATGGTTTTGGCAAGAGAATTGGAAGAGGTTTCTTTCAATGTCATGCCCTAAATAGAATGTGCATTTTCAGTTTGAAAAGCACAACACTTGGTTAAGTTTGGCCTGTTTTTATCTTCAAAGTACTGTAAATTGTATTCTGAAATTTTTAAAATTTTCATACAAGTTGTTCGGAGATATATACTGCCATCCATACATTATTATTTATATACATGTTTTTAAACTAATTACATGCTACAGACTGAAAATTTTAACAGAATTTAATTGTTGAAAACATCATACTGCTGAAGCTGAATGTTGTCTTTAGCTAAAATTATCTTTTTGGAAAAATAGTTTTCCCCAAAATTAATAAAATTCTAAGAAAGTGTTTTGCAATAAAAACAGCTCTGTTTCTAACATTTTAGATCATTAAGTTATTACTTACAAATACAGTGAAACCTGCATATAAAGGCCAAGTAAAAGTTACCTTTATGAGAAGGTGGTCCTTATATACAGGTTCAACTAAAAGAATAAAGAGGGATAAAAAAACTGACTGGTCTTAATAAGCAGGTGACCTTTATATAGAGGTGGCCTTTAAGACAGGTTCGGCTGTACTGCAAAAACTTCAATACTAGTAATTATGTTATAATTCTAAGAATAAAATTTGACAACAATTTTACAGTAATAAAAACCTATGGCAAACACAAAGTTATATACATGTATTGATTTATGAATGGCAGGGTATCTGTCATTGAAATTTTATGTATTAACGTAGACACATATGTATGTTTTTTTAAAGATGTTTTATTATTGTATTGTTAAAACCTTTCATGTGTTTGTGGACAGAGCATGTGTGGATGAATGTTTGTGAGCATAGTCTGTCAGCGATATTCTGGCAGAGTGTTTATAAACATTGACGAGTTTATATAATGTCAATAGGGATATAAATGTGGTTTTGAGAAATGAACATATTAAGGTGTGAATAGTCAAAACTGTCTATAAAGGCCACTTAAGGGAACCAGTAATAATGGCCTTTATGGGCAGGTGGCCTTTATATACAGGTTCAAATAATATGAAAAGGGAACCAGTAATAATGGCCTTTATGGGCAGGTGGCCTTTATATACAGGTTCAAATGATATGAAAAGGGAACCAGTAATAATGGCCTTTATGGGCAGGTGGCCTTTATATACAGGTTCAAATAATATGAATAAAGAACAATTGGGATACATTTCTACTGACCTTTATAAGCAGGTGACCCTTATATAGAGATGGCTGTTAAGGCAGGATTGGACTGTATATATATACAATTACAGGGTATTGTATACCTTTTTGTGTAGAATAGACTTGCCCATGTTTATAAACATTCTGTCAAAATACTGCTGTCGGACTACTTTTACAAGACAAAATGTGAGAGGTTAATGTATATTAAATTGACTGTGATAATTATTATTGTTCATTTACTGTAAGAATTCATTTTTTGTATACAATTAAAATCCCTGACAAAATCCATAGAATTTTGTTGTGTAATACATTTCTCAATATATTTTAGACCATGCCAAAGTAATTGGAAGTTCATCAGACCCACCCTACTGTATAAATTTAGAATTGAGAAAAAAATTAATTCAGTTTCAAATGGTTTTCCCGTCCTAAAAAATTCCCCTTTTTGTGTTCATGGTATACAGTGCAGACCTTTCGAAAGTTGAACACCGTGCTAACTAATTAGTGCCGAATGGACTGCACCTCTCGGCCCCTCGTTGGCTATATCTTTTTCGGCAGTTGATATTGATTTCTAAATAGCTTTTCAGTCACTGGCTATCCATATCTGGGCCACTCAACAGCCGAGACTTCACTCCTTTTCGTTAGCTCAGTGTTAAACTTTCGACAGGTCTGTACTGTACATATTTTCAATATCAACAGCCTGTTTGGGATGACAACGTACATAAACCATGCCAGTGTTTGTCATTTCTGCAAATTCCATCACCTGGGATTTGATATTACCAAAATGGGAAATTACAAATTTCATGCAATAACTATATTATTTTGCACATTTTTTTATCTTGCTTGCTTGATCCAAATTTTGTATATCTGATGAAAAATATTTAAGTTAAAAAAGTTCATTTAGGGTAATTTATAATCGAAGACTCGCCTGTGTGGTTTTTTTTATCTGACAAACTAAGAAACTAACAATTAATTTAGCATGGCCTTATTTCAGCTACTCCAACTAATGGAGTAATGATGTTTTTCACACCAATCATGATTCTTCCACTTACATCGAAGGTAGTCAGTTCTGGTATGGTGAAGTTGAGTATTGTTGTTTTATGCAGCATTCAAGATTATTTCACTTTTCGCTGGTCTAGTTTTGAGCTTTCGTCTATTATACTCTTGTGAAAGATAAAAAACATTGACTTTGCTGGTACTGTATGTCATTATATATATATATTGATCGTCAATTCTTGCCTCGGTTTATTTAAGGGCGTAGTTACAGTACTGTAAGAGAGAGCAAAAAACAACTGCTCAGTCAAACCCACCACAATATGAACTCAATTGGTACAGCATCCACTCTGAATTTAGTCGAGTAATGGTTTTAACGTCCAAGTCAAGAATATTTCACTTATATCCAGACATTGCCAGCTAAAGGCGAAGGTGCAGAAATTTTGCCTGTGTGTTGTGCTGATGGCCTTATACAGCAGGGTTCTTTATCGTGCCATGCCTACCATGACACGGGACCTCATTTATTTTAAGTTCCAATCCGAAAGAACCCCGACTTTCATTTTGTAATGCTGAGTGTTTGGCAAAAGAATTGTCACTACCCACTTTCAAGTCTTGGGTCAAACCAGGTCATGGGGTTCTAACCAACAACCTTCCACTTAAAGAGAGTACTCTACTAAGTTACCAACTGAGCTACCACAGTGGTAGCCTCCACTCCGACACTAATTGGGAGTTAACTGACATCAATAACAAACTATAGCTATGTCAAACACAAAACTTTGTTTGCCAGACACATGGTATTTAGAAACTAGCACTATCATTGAAGGTTTTATACCACCAACATGGGTCTTTATCTTTGGGTCATGACCCTTGTCCAAAACTTATGACACAGCGTCTCATGTTGGTTTCCATTTGTTCCAAGTTTGATAAAAATCCATCCATGAACATGGAAGATAAGGAGCGGATGCGTTATTAGGACATATGGACAAGGTGATTCCTATACAACCCCCTTCCTTGCAGAGAAGGGAGAGGGTTATACATGCAATGGAACCCAAGTTGTCCTTGTAAAGAAACCCTGAAAACACATCCGTATGACACAAAAAAACTTTATTGTCAAGAGTTTATTGCACATATTTAAATAGCCAATGACATCAAGTTGTGTGGAAGAATCTTTACTACAATGTAGATTTACAATAACTTACATTCAAGTTATGACCTTTAAAGGAAAATCTTGAAGTGCTTTCTTACAGATCACAGTGCCTCTCAACCTAGGTTTGAATTGACATTACGCTGACCACCCCCACAATGGTCCGACACTGGCTGCCATCATGGTACCAAAGCAGTGTCAAGGCAACTAATAACGTACTAGTGTCAGTGATGTCAATGAATGGCACAATTCTTTTTGTGTGTAATTCAAGCAGGTCGGGCCTTTGTCAGAACATTGTGGACGCGCCCATTCTTATCCTAAAAGTAAGAATGTCAAGTGTTGGCTATTTCCTTCCTGTCCATCCAATATGTGTATCAGTCTCTATCTATCTATGAAGTGTGAACAAGTCAAGTATTTTAGAGATAAATAACTGGATTTTTTTAAATGATGTTTTATTAGGGTATTAATATGTGCCAATGTAGCTATTGTTTTGTTAATTACTACCCATTGGTGTACTATGTACTATATATGTTAGAAGTTTGAACATTAACTATCAGATGAAAATTTTTTAAAAAGGGCCATGAATCCTAAAAAAGTTAATGGACCGGAACTGGTTTACAATATGCGCAACTATAATTCACACTGACCATTGCTCCAAACAAACTTTGTAACCGACGAAAATAAACCTAAAAATGGTCATAACTCCAGGAAAACTCAATGGACTGGAACTGGTTCATGATATTCACAACTTCACTTCCCACTGATCATTACTGTAAAGTTGCATGAATATCGGATGGATGGTTTAGGAGAACTAGCATGGACAAACTTTGTGACACAAAGGGCCATAATTTCCAGAAAACTCAATGAACCGGAACTGGTTCAAGATATACACAACTACACTTCCAAATGATCATTACTATAAAGTTTTATGAATATTGGATGAATGGTTTAGGAGAAATTGGACGCACAAATTGTGACACAAAGGGCCATAACTCCTGGAAAAATTAATGATCGGGAACTGGTTCAAGATATGCACATCTACACTTCCCAATGATCATTACTATAAAGTTTCATGAATATCGGATGGATGGTTTAGGAGAACTAGCATGGACAAATTGTGTGACACAAAGGGCCATAACTCCTGGAAAAATTAATGTTCCGAAACTGGTTCAAGACATGCACTTCTCATACCTCCGATAGAAAAATCTCACGCGCACACCAGTGCTAGATTTTTCTGTCTTGTCCAGTTTGTCTGGTACTGCCTCGCGCGACAATTTAACAATCAGGATGACGTATCCGATCATTGCGCTTGACGTCATCAAAACAAAGCGTTTCCTTATTTATTTTTCACATATGTGTTTTATTTTTATTTTTATTTTTATTCAAAATATTTCATTGCCAGAGGTTTTTACATTTGCATTGAATACAAATCGTTGATATTTTAAAATTTTGAAGAGTTGTCGATGGGATTATTTTCAAAGGGCGGATTTGTACAATGCATTAGGTGCCCAAATGAATGCAAGAGGCCCCATGAGGGTACGTGTATTGTTTTGTATGTATCGCAGTTATAATGGTACGAGAAATAGAATCTATCACTTTTTTGTGACCGATACCGGTTGATCTCAGTCTCAGGTGCTGTGATGTAACATATCCCAATCTCGGCAAAGCCTCGATTGGGATATATGTTACATCACATCACCCTCGACTGAGATCAACCGGTATCGGTCACAAACAGGTGACAGATTCTATTAATCTACACTTCCCACTGATCATTACTTTAAAGTTTCATGCATATCAGATGGATGGTTTAGGAGAACTAGTGCGGACAAACTTAGTGACAGACGATACATAGACGGACGGAAGGCATTACTATATCCCCTCGTCCATTTCTCGGCTGGGGATAAGAATAAGAAATTCAACAAAATCAAACTTATTAGGTGCATGTTCCCCACTTTGTTTGGGGACAAACTGATATGCTAAAAGAACCTACTTGTATTACTGTGTACTATGAAGCTACATCCATACCTTCAACAGCCTTTTTTCATTATTATTGAAAAATAAGTAGAGACTTATTTGGTAAACATTTATTTACAATATGTCAATGTAAAAAGGATGAGGTCAAAAATGACTGATTTCTGAAATCAATAAATGCACATACAGTGGAACTTCAATCACCCCAAAAAAAACATTGGATTTCTAGAGGCAGATCCAGAATTTTAGTATGGGTGGGGATATCATAATGTTAGGATAGACAAATACTCAAATCTCCTAGTGGGGTTCATGGTCATGTGTCCATGAAAAATGTTTTAGAAAGACAAAATCTAGCATTCTGGTACAATCTGAGCTGCACTATAAAAGAGAAATGGTAGTGAGGAAATCAACATGAAGTTTCCACAAATTCAAAATTATTAGCAGCCAAATTTCCAAACTGAAATCACCATCAGATTTTGAATCTGACCAGCATGGTCATTGTAATGTATTGTATCAGCGATTCTGTGATAGTTTTTAAAAACTACCTTCTGTCTTTTAAATTGGGAAAATTTGAAGTTCTAAAATACAGAAAACTGCAAAATGACATGCCTGCAAAAGCTTAAGAGCCTCATTGCAAAGATGTTATATTGTGACAATATCTAACCATTTTGTGGGTAAAGACAACTAGATTTAATTTGCTTGTATATCACTGTTGTTTTGGGAGTTTCAGTGGTGAAATTGAGAAAATTTAGTCATTTTCCTCAGAGGAAACTGAAACTACCATTATTTTAGTGAACAAAATCACTGGGTATCAAGAAAATTATTTAAATGATTGAAATTTCACTGTATTTAAATTCATGATACAAAAAAAAATCACGAATTTTGGACTGAAAAATTAAATCTGAACGAGTTGTCGGTCTTGACCATTTTGAAGTCTTTCTGTGAAGTTTTATTTGTCATTTCAGTATCATTTTCAGACTTTTGTTTCTGGTCTGTTACACAGTTACTCAGTTTTAATCCGTTAACGAAATTATCCAACCCTGTACTGTCTGTCTTATCACTATCTGTATGTTGTTGGTTGTCACTATCCTTATGTTGTTGGTTGTCACTATCCTTATGCTGTTGGTTGTCACTATCCTTATGTTGTTGGTTGTCACTATCCTTATGCTGTTGGTTGTCACTATCCTTATGCTGTTGGTTGTCAAAGTTAAATGTGAATGCATTATTTGAACGATTGAATTTAAAACCACTCCCCGTCTCATTAGACACATCATTCTGTGAGATGTCATTGCTGGAACTTGTCAATGTTTTAGTTTCACTAGTGGAGTCTTCTGTTTCAATTTCACTGTTACCGATAATGTCCTTTACTGTGGTCGAACACTTTCCTTGCTTATTTAAACTTTTCTTATAGTAACAGGAATTCTCTCCTTGTTTATCTTTGACTGGAGTAAAAGAAACCTTTTTCAGTTCTGAAAATATAAAAGAAATGATTTATTTTCATGGAATTTTCTGAAAATTAAAACCAGTGTGCATGGAACCTGCCTCAAAGGCCACCTGCTTGTAAAGGCAAGTAAAATTGTATCCCAATTGTTCTTTATTCATATTATTTGAACCTGTATATAAAGCCCACCTGCCCATAAAGACCACTTTTACTGGTTCCTTGAATAGCCTTTATAAACAGGTTTGACTTATACAGTTGTTCAATATTGAATTTCAGCTGTTAGATTCAGAATTATTTTCATTTTACACTGGGGCTAATTTGAATGTTTGGTTTGATTTGGACAATAGTTAAAATATAGCCATATCCTGCATCTAGTCATAGATCAAAAAACCCGGGAATAACCCTCCATGGCAGCCATAACCTTGCATTATTTCTTATTGTTTGTCCATAATTTCTTTTCGCAAAAAAGAAAATCGATCATCGATTATTCCATACTTAAATCAAACCTTTAAAACTTTGTTAAAATCAATCAATTATCAACTACTAGATACAGTACAACCTCGTTATAATGCCCCTCGATAACTTTGCCACCTTGATAATCGCCAAACAATTTTGAAGTCCAAAAAATCCATTTTGTCTATGTTTTTCTTTATCCACCTCCCCTAATTTATTGCCAAGCTTCTTTATAATGCAAAAATTTGACTGAACAAATGGTGGCGATAAATCTAGGTTTTTAATATATAATCAATCATCAGTACATCACTACTTACTTGCTACTGTTTTTCTCTCCTCTGCCTTCATTTTTTGTCTATAATCACCAAATGCATTCCTCATAGCTTGTCTCTTCTTTATCATTGGAGCTTTGTCACTTCTTAATATCTTTAAAATTTTAACTGCTTCATAAGCTAAAATATAAAACATTCCGTAAATGAAAAGGGCCCTAAATACTAGCGGTGGGTATTGGGGAGAAAATCGTATTGCAATATATTGCAATATTTTGGAAAATTTTGCAATACATGTTGCAATATATTGCATAGTTACACAAGGCTTGAATATAAGGATATTTCTGACATAACAATGTTACTGTGTTGGCTTGCATTTACATTTCACTCATTAATTCTGCATTAGGTAAATTGAGAGGCATCGTCTGCCATCCTGGTATTATATACAGGGCGGTGTAATCTGTGTCTCGAGTGCGCTTTATTGAATATTCTGAGTCAAAATTTTTGACAAATCCGGAAGAGATTAAGAGAAAACTTATGATGGTTAATGATGGTAAACAAACTACAAAGCTAAAAGTGATTTTATGTCTGTGGTACCAGGTATATCGATTGTTTATTTTGCATACTGGTATATTGTATTGCTCCTTTCATACCGCAATTTATCAGTATACAGGTAATAATACCGCACATCCCTAATTAAAACAATCTTATTTCAATACAGAAAACAGCATAACAATCTGAAATGATAGTCTGTTATGATAACATGACTAAGTCTTTTCTACAATTTCTCCACAACTATATGATTTCATTTTTGTATAACACAATAACACAATGTCGGTGCTTCAAAAAATAACAAGGAGTAAAATTCTCAAATTTGAACTTAGGTTCCATTTTGCATATGGATGGTCATATATAACTGCCTGTGGCATATCATCCAATAGTACACTGACTTTTGTTGAAATGTAGCAAATATATCACACTGTGGCTCTGTCCACCTCGTGATATATAGCCCATGTGTTATTCAACCATATGCCACAGGTGGTATATCGCCAAATAGTACATCCACCATCATTCACATGTGGCAAATATATCACCCTGCGGCTCTACCTACGTCATTACAAATGGACTCATGTATTGTTCAACAGTATGCCACATGTTGAAATAATCAACATTCCACACAAGTTCTTTTCCGACTGCAAACCCAAGTTGTCATCTATGGACACCTCCATTATGCAATGCCATTGAGGCTCCCATGGGAATAACGTCTCATCAGGGGAGATAATTTACATTATGTTCGGCCCAGAGCTCCGGGCTTTATACGATTATATGGCCCGGAGTAGTTACAATGGTTTTCAGTAGAAACTAAAGTTTATGAGGTATAATATTGTAAAAATAGTACACAGGTTGTATTTCACATGTGGCAAATACATTTGTATACATGTATCTGTGCTTTGCCCACCTTGTGATATAGGACCCATGTATTATTCCATGATATACCTACATGTATGGTAGATTTTAATTATTTCTTAAATATCTACAGACATGAAAATTACTCAAACCTTGTTTGGAGTTTGGATTCTGGTGTTCAAAACCAAGCACAATCTGTTCTATACACCAGTTTAATTCTTGTTCAAATCTTTCCTCTGCAGACTGAAATACATAAAATATAAGAATGTATGTTTTAGCATGTACCTTCAGAACTAACAAGCAAATTTGATGAATTAATATCCCCCTCTAGTAGGTACTTTTTGTGATGTGCACTTAGGTTCAAAGAGCAGACAGAATTTCAAATTTAAATCCCCCTCTTTCTTCAAAAATGTGGTGATAAAAAACAACATAAAATGGCCTCGTAAAAGATTGCCTTCATATGCAAAATAGACTCTCTAATTAAATATATTACAGCTGTAGGCGTCTTTATAATCATAAATTACCCTTATAAAATTTTGGCGATAGGGCTACATGTATAAAATTAGTCAGGAGTGGAATATTAGGATGTGGACAGTGCATGTATGATGGAGGAAACAAGAGTGCCACAGAAACCACCAAATTTAGGAAAGTAAACTGACATGCTTTCTCACACTAGGACCTGACCAAGTGGGATTGAAACCTAAGTCACAAGACACTGTGATATGTGACTGAGTGTTCATTTTAGACCACTACATCACCTAAATTATGCATGGCTTTCACCATCAAAATACAATTGTTTTAGTTTAAATGATGCATAATGCTTTAAAAATTGTTTAAACATCTTAAGTTTGATTTTACATTGTGATGAAACTTTATGCACTATTTCATTGGAGCCTACAAACAAGACTTATCCATTCATTCATTCTTGGTAGCTAAAATCACCAATATGTACAATGTTAATACATGTATTACAGGGATTTTTCTGGGTATCCATAGGGTCCGGTAAAGGGACCCATTCCCAATGCAAAAAAACATACATTTTTCCCAATTTTGTAGTAAAAAATTCCCAATTAGCTACATTTATCAATTTTTTGAAGAAAAAAAATCACAAGATCATCAAAATCATATTCGGAGGATATCTCTCTCTGATAACGATTTCGCTCTATATTAACCCACATTTTGCTAGATGATTTATATAGAGACAAAAGAAACAGCGCTATTTTGCTGTGAAACCGATATAATTTGTTCAATTACCAGTATTCTAGTGGTCTAGAATTTCTGATATGTTGTTGTGATTTTTCCCAAAATTACATTTTTGTTGAGCATTTTCCCAATTTCATCCCAAGGTCTTTTTCCCAAAAAGTTCAGAAAAATCCCTGTATTATTTTTTCTTACGTAAAACACCTTATCAAAACAATCAAAATAACCTCATGGAGAAAGTAATATGAATGTGACACACGAAAGTTTGACGTCAGAGACACAACTTTTTTTGACCTTATGAAGTGTCAAGGGATGTAAGCGGAGCTTCACATCTGTCATGTCTAAGTTGACTGGTTAAGTAGATGGGGCTTAATACTGTCAAAGTCAAAGCTGTTCCGACAAAATGATTTCTCCAACCACCAATAATTAAGCAATTAATTTTTTAATGTCATCCTGACAAAAATGCTCAAGTAATTTTAAATTTATTGAACCTACAAGATTTATTGTGCAATATGTCCAGTTATCTATAAACAGTTTAAATTTGAGTGTAACTGTGATCATATGAAAGGTTTCAATTCATTGGTTGAATGGGGTTTTATGTTCCAGTCAAGAATATTTCACTTATATCAAGATGTCACCAGCTGTAAGTGAAGCGACAGAAATTTTGAGCTTTTCAGTGTACTCAGGACAATATGCAGGAAGGGTTCTTTAATGTACGGTAACAATGCCTGCCATGACATGGACATTGGTTTTAAGTCTCTGTGAAAGGACTCCTGTGAAAGGACTCCCATGACTTTCATTTCAATTTTTAAATACAGAGTGCTTGGTGAAAGAACAGTCACTGCCTATTTTCAAGTCTTGGTCAGAGCCGAGCCAGGGTTATAACCTGTGACCTCCCACATATGAAGCGATCACTCTACCAACTGACCTACTGCAGTTGTCAACAGGTTTTAATAAAAATGAATCAAACCTCTTGATTTTCTTCTTCTTGTTCTATGTTAGCTGTACTTGCTGGGTTTTCTTTCTGTAAAATAAATCAATAAACTTTAGTCAGTCAATCTTGTGTATTGATAAATAATATTACACAAAATAACAGGGCTTAAAAAGACATTTTTAATCTAACAAGTCACAAAATTAATGATGTACAAAAGCGTACTTATTCCGTCATTAAAACGCGTTAAGAATGTGGTGCATTAAAAGCTTTAACCAGAAATGGTCAAATAAGATGGTTGGTTGAGTGTTGCTTAATGTCGCATCAGCAATTTTTCAGCAAGTCGTGATGAGAACTATTTTATAAATCTCTATGGATTAATCTATAAACAATATTGTGTATGCATGTGAAGTGTGAGTGTTGTATGGTCTGCCTTGTACTAACGCACACTCAGGGACACTTTACCGGGCTAGCTCACACAGAGTCAGTACGCCACAGACAAGCATACCACTCCTCTGGTCCATTATACTGATACCAGGTGAACCAGTAAAGGCCAACAGCAAGGAAAATTCACTTTCTGACATGTGGTCTGAGCAGGACTCGGTTAAAGAAGAATTTTGGTACAGTCCAACCTGCCTTAAAGGTCATCTCTATATAAGGCTTACCTACTTATAAAGGGCAGTAGAACTGTATCAAAATTGTTCTTTATTTGTTTTATTTGAACCTGTATATGAAGGTCACCTGCCTATAAAGACCACTTTTACTAGTTCCCTTGGGTGGCCTTAATAGACAGGTTTTACAGTAGTTAAATCGGCAATTTATAACATAAAACAGGTGCAAAATCAGAATTCAAGTTGCCATAGTGCTTGTTTCAGTAGCAACTTCGAACCTCCTATTAACATGACATCATTTTCTACTGCCTAAGTTACAACTACTTGGTGTCAAACTTGTATACTATACTAGATCACTTGGCATTACTTGGTTAAATCTGTCAGCCTATTCTGTCAGAATTGAATGACTTATTATTAGCAGCTTGTAGTGTAGACCTAAAATCTCACCAACACAGCTTGTGCAGTTATTGTTTGACTGTAGTAAAGTAGACAGTCAAATTTACATATGAATCTGGAATCAAAGCAAATGTATAGATACATAATATAAATTCACGAACCTTTGGTTGCTTTGTCGCTTTTCCTTTCTTTTTGCTTGACATCTTCAAAGCTTGCTTTTTCCAGTGCTTATAACTTTTCGCGCACCTGTTGCATGGGAGATAACTCTAACGAAAATGTAGTATAATTTCTAAATTGGAGAACGACTTTACCCGGATATTGACAAACCATCTTTTTTAAAAACACATTACAACCTGCTTAATTGCAACCAAAATTACAACACTGTCAATTGCTTAATCTAATGCGAATAATATTAATTAATTAAAGAGGTGATACAGAAAATATGTTGAACAAAATCTCAATTCAGTGCAACTTGACTGTGCCAGGGAAAATTCATAGAAAACTTAATTGGGTTCAGTTGTTACTAGTGCTCTAAGTATAACTCTATTTCCAATAAAATACCCAGGTAACATAATTACAAAAAAAGAAAAGAAAAAAGTTACACAAGATTGTGCAATCTCAAATGTTAAAGGGAGACAATTCAGATTACCTCACGTGTTTAGGTATTTCCTAAGGTAAACACAAAACAAAAACAATCTACTTTCGTTTTGTGTCGGGACAGAGTCCAGGTAATTTCAAGGGTATATATGAGTATCGAATGGTAAGTGAATTATACAAAACAATAAGACAATATTTGTTACTACCACAAGGACCTGTTTTAATAAAACACACAGGGTATATACTATTTTTATAACATGGGTATTTTTTTTTAAATTTCATTATGAAACTTGGTCATTTATCAGTGGTTGTTTTTGGTTATTGCCTCATTTAACATTGTTAAAGTTAACTTAACTTGACTTTTCAAAGTTTTACTTTGCTTTTTTGGCTGTGATTTTATCAGAGACCGGCATGGCTGTGTTTGAGTAAAAATGGCAAGTGATTTTTTATGAATAGATGCCTAAATTAGCCCAACTGGCGAAATCAACCATATATATCTTTCCTATGTATGTGTATAGGGTGTGATTCAAGGGTTAATTTTATCCCTACTTTCCTTTGTAACATTAAAGTGACTAGATTTTTTAAACACTGCCTAGTTCACCCAATAGAAGGATGTAAAGGCCCAGTTCAAAAGTATGGATCGAGGTCCTTATAAATGTAGTTTACAGCTGGCAAGGGGCTCCGGTGTCGTCTTCTACAAAAAGTTTGACATGTTCTGTCCACTATCATGTTTGTGTAGCTAAAGTATCCTGGATATATATAATATCCCATAGTTCGATTTTCCTTTCATTCCACTCATGTTGGTGTAGCTTACTAAACAGGAAGTACTTACTATTCCAGGACAAACTGCCTCGCTTTCCTGACTGAAGTACCGGTAAGTGAAATTGAATAATTTGGCGACAATTTTCGCAATTAACAGTCTATGGTAGAACAACGGAAGTATGATGCCTCCGTATCCAAAATTACCTTGAATATATTTGACTTCGATGTTCCTTTAACTAAATTTTGATAACAAACGCTGCGAGTGTAGCTAGCTAAACAGGAGGTACTAATCTCTGGAGCACCCGGTCTCATTTCCCTGGTGGAAGTTTACGTGTTTAACCTAATTTGTCAATTTCAAAGTTTTTACTTTGCTTCTAGGTTTTTTTTGGACATGGATCGGTATTTTTGTTTTTTGTGTGCAATGGTATTGATTACGTATTTGTAATTATTCTATTCTAGATTTGTGATAATAACTGCACACAATTCACTTAACCGAAGATCTTTGCAACACATTTAGTTTCCACAAACAAGGTAAAGAAATACAGTTACTTCAATAAATCTATTATGTCTATTATCACAAATTCTGTAGGTGATAATTGTGCATTATCGCAGAAACATAATATTATCTTAATTTGGTGCTGGTTTAAAAAAATGAAATTTCTCAAAAACTAAGGATTACTCCCTCATGCGAAGTATTCCCTTAGCTAAATTTGGTAAAATATATTTTGGTCCTTTGGATATCATTTCAACATCTCGAAAACAGTTTTAGTTTCATAATTTTGGTTCAAGCACTACTGATGAGGAATTAACGGCCATCTAGTGTTGTAAAATTAAAACTGGTAAAACATATAAAATAGACATGAACCCATTTGCAGCAGATTTGGTAAATTGTTCTTATCCTATGCAAAATTGTTTCACAAACCGCGTTCACATGTAACATCTGGAACTCCACGTGTTTCACTAGATTTGTGGTTGATGGTATCTTAATATCCACAAACTGCAAATACCTTGGGTATATTTGACGTCCGCTGCTTTTATGTTTTTTTTATTCTCGTTTGATTACACACTTGGCATGTGTAGTAGGACCTTGCCCTTTTGAAGCACCCGACCTCACTTCCTTGGTGGAAGCCCACGTGTTGAACCATATTTGCCAGTTTTTTAAGTTTTCACTTTGATTTTTTGGATTGTGATTTTGTATGTTTGTTTTTTATTTTATTACTGTTTTCAATAAAACTATCAGAGATCCTTTAATGGCTATCATTTAACTCCACATACATATATATAATTGACGTTCTTCTGTCTCTTAACAATCCTCAATTTGGAGACTATGTGAATTCTATCTATCCTAATGTGCTTTAAAATAAAGATACGACTGATTCGTCAAGTACTGCTTATGGCTCAACTATGACGCTTACACAAAATTTTTGTTGATGTCTCTGTATTCAAAATAATCCTGAATATATTTGACGCCCCATAATTCCATGTTTCTTTAATTCTCGATTCTGAAATCACACGTGACGGGTGTATCTAGCCAAACAGCAGAAAATTGCCCTTCCTGAGCACACGGCCTCACTTCCCTGGTGGAAGTTCACGTGTTTAACTTAACATATCAGTTCCAAAGTTTTTACTTTGCTTCTGGATTGTGATTCGAACATGGATTAGTATGTTTGTTTTTGATTTCCACTTTGCTTTTGTATTTTGGTTTGGACATTGATTAGTATGTTGGTTTTTTTATTACAAACTGATAATTCAGGAAGGGAAATTAAAAGGATTTAAGTTGGCGATGATAAGATATAAGATTTCTTTTTATTTCGGAAACTACAAGTTGTTTATAAAACAAAAAAAAAATCTTTCCCGAGTATTCACGTTTTATTTACGCCTGATTTATTGCAAATGTTCATTCAATTATTATTTTCCTTTATTTTGCCTTAAGGTTCTAATAAAAAACAAAGATAGAAGCCCATGTCAAAAATGCAATCCCAAAGCAAAGTGAAAACTTTGAAACTGACACATTAAGTTAAACACGCGAACTTCCACCAAGGAGGAGAGACCGGACGCTCCGAAAAGGTAATTACCTCCATAATCAAAATGATAAATGAAAGGAACATGAAACTATGGGATGTCAAATATATCCAGGATAATTTTGGATACTCGTAATCATCCTTATCATCATTTGGCCATAAAACTTATACAAGTTACTAATGTTCTTACATTTGTTCTTACAACATCTGAGTTTTATAAAATAAATATTAAAAATAAAAACATAAACACTGTTTATAAATATAAACATCTTTCTTTTTTTCAGACAAACCATGTTGGAAGGATTGTTACTCAGACTTGCCTGCTGTATCTGGCCAATAGTAACCGTTTATAGTCTGACACACATAGATGATACAGCAATATCCGTTATTTGCCCAATAATGTTTGTTTTTACTTTATCTACAGTGTCATATAGAAGGCTTAACTCCGGATTATATAGGTACCAAGTTTCATCTCTATTATTTGTAGTTTACATCAATAGTGGATTCACTTGGTATGGTAATCTTATAAACATTCTCCATTCAGATATATTGCTAGCATCCACAAACTGGATTAAAATATGCCAACATTTATTGAATGAAATAATGACCATCATGGGTTACCTTTTATACTATGTCGTCGTATTTATACAACGGTATGGTAAATGGAAGGTGGCATTTTACTTCACAGCTTGCTTACTTCAAACTTTTCTGGTAGTGTATCTCTTTCACCTGTTGTTAACATTGTCATATAGCTTAACCTATCGTCAAATTAATATTAAAGGATGGTTTGGAAATCAAGTTATTGAAAGTTCTGGTCAACTTAGTTTAGATAATCATCCACTCAGTTCTCCAACGATGAACTTAGGGTATGACAAGATGTACATTGGGGAAACAGATGCATACGTACTTAAATATGAATTGGTGACCTTTAAGCAAGAGGAGACGGGTAGAAATATCGTACAAGTGGATGAGTATGGCAATGTTCGTTATGAACTAAAATACCGTCTTCTATTGAAAGATCAGCTTTTTAGAGTCTTACCAGTTCGTACTCCATTTTGTCGGTACGAGTATTTCCGCCATCTTGGTGAAGATGTCCGTTTAAAGTGTAAATTTTCGTTTAATACGGGAGACGGTTTACCATTTCCACCATACTTAACAAAACCAAAATTTTATTGGATGCATGGTGGATCAAAACTAAAACCATCTGACAGATATTATATCGAGATGTTTCCTGATCAAATAAATGGAAATTATTCTAAATGGATTCGTAACGATATGTTTTATGAATCAATTGAATCAAGATTTGATATTCACATTATTGAAAATAAGGACTTTGGCGAATATCAGCTTTGGGTAGACCTGATATCGAAATCATCCCATTACGTTATAAATGGCAAACTTAGATACACGGGTATCAAACGACATAGAATATTATTGGCACAGTTTATTCTGACTAGAATGAAACCAAAAATTGAGTTTTTACACGTTCCAGTTGGCGGAATGGTACATTTAAATAGGCTTCCTTACAGATCGTTAGCAGATGAAGAGGATCTGTCATTCCATCACAAAATTGATAGCTTAGCACTCAATACAACTGGTGATACAGATTCCTTGTGCCCTGCTGTACGTAAGGGCTGTAGTTTGTTTATGAGTATATACTTTTCATGTTTGGCTGAACATTTGTATTTTAAAGATAATGATACCGTTGCAGTCCTTAAACTAGGAGAATTGTCACTTCAACTTCATGTCATGTCATGTATTTGTCCAAGTTCATATGGAGAACACAACATCGTCATATATCGCAACTTTTATAACAGAACATCAAAAACAAGAGTTATAGTGGAAATTCCACACTCTACTAAATTTGTTATTCTACCCATGGAATCATATATTTCGACGCAAAACTATACAGAATTACATCTTAAAACATATTTGATGGTTCAAAAACGAGGCATCAAGTGATTGGAAGTCTTGGAAGTATTTTATACTGGTGAACTGTATACAAGAACAAAAATTGGATAGAGAACGCATTGTTTTTCCATTTCGTTAGTATGATCATTATGGTTTTAATGCTTATATTTAAAGTATATGCACGACTTTTCTTAATACCGATGAGGAATTTGATTTTAGAAGGTAGCATTTACTCCATTAAGTATCCACAAATCGAATATCTGGACACCGCAGTTTGTGATCTAGAGCCGACAAATCAGTGTGAACAAATTGCATATGACATCGTGATTATCAATGCAGAAGGAGACAATGATTTTGTTTTTAATGAATTATTACCTTTCCTTGAGAAAATGGGACTTAAAATTTGTGTACCAGAGAGAGATTTTAACCCAGGTGAAAGAGTTATAAATGCGTATCACAAGGCAATTAGACAAAGTCAATTATTTATCACCATATGCTCCCAGGGTCTTGTCAAAAATGCTGTATTAAATAGATTTGTTTCTCCTCTTATGTTGACAGAACTTTTTAAGAATGCGTCACATAAAAAATCATTATTTTTGAAATACGGACAGTGTGAAATTCCTTCTGCTTTGCAGTTGTCGAGTCATTTCATAGATTGGACGTCTCCGTCAGAATCCATAGTTAAATATCAATATCTTAATAAGTGGGTTACACAAAATTTACATATTACCCGTTTTTCGTTTGCCAGGAAGCATTACAGATTTAGTATACTAGTTATACTAATCATTGCTTTTCTAACGTTTGCGATTCTCCACTTTTTTTTCACCTGATCACTATTTTTGTCGGTTGTACAGCGTTTTTCTCTTGAACTCATCGGTCAATCAACGTTATTTTTTTTATGATGATTCTTGTACCAAAAAAGTATTGCAATCGGGTATTGAAATCCCATGATGTTCATTTGTGCGTTAGTCACGCCCGTCCCCACCCTCCATCTAGTATGACCTCCTCTTGCTATCTCTTTAGTATCACTCTTCAAATATTCATACAGAACCAGAAAATATATAATTTAAGAGTGGGGATCTCAACCGTGTAAAAGGTAGCACAAAGCCCCTCCCATCTCCACCCTTCACTTATATTCCCTGCAAAATATTTTTGATATATATAATCATAAATATATATGGTTTAGTATTACACAACAAATTATCTATGGCAAGATTGCAGATTATTGTTTTGAAAACAACAGTCTCTGAAAATCTTCAAAAACTAAGATATACTCACTCATGCAAAGTATTTCATTAGCTAAATTTGAGTTTAATATATTCTGGTCCTTTAGATATTTCTTCAACCCTTTGAAGAAATTTTGGTTTCACAATTTTGGTCAAAGCACTACTGATGAAAAATTGTATTCCGAATGGTCGCTTAGTGCTGTAAAACACTGGTATATTTAATGCTAATAAAGTTATTGTTAAAGCTATTGCTTACATGATAATACATCAACCACTCTTCAAAGATTTGAACACGATTTTACACCCATTACATAATTGTGTCCATTCTAAGGATAAACTGTTTTTTCTCCAAGCCAATTATCTGTTAGTTGGGTAGTTATATAATCTATATTGCACAAGGTCATTGGGCATGTTAATTATTTATTTTTACACATGTTTTAGTTTTATTTTTTATAAATCTCATTGTGCACAGGAAAAGCTTTTTCTCCACCTTTGTTAATGACATTTGACATTTCTTCCATTGTTATTTTTTCATATCATTTTATTTCATACATTTGTTATATATGATTTTGTCATTTATTAAATTGTTATACATGTAGATGTATGGATTTTAATAATAATTACGATTTCATATGTAATAATAAGTACATTTTGTATTTTCTCATTCATTTTCTATTTGAATAAATTAGCTTTTCCTTCAATGTAGTTTTTCTTTTTTTTCAAACATAGCTCGGTTTTCTGACCAATAAGTAAATATATCTGTATATATGAATTTGAAGAATCGTAGAATTTCTTATTACTAACTGTAGCACCAAGAACTATTGACAAATGAACGCAGTGGTAGTATCAATGTTATCAATGATCGCCTGCTTTGCTTAACATTGAACCATAAGTTAATATTTGCAAGTCCGTGTACATGTATATCATCAAAAACAAAAATACCAATACATGTCCAAATAACAATCCAATAACATTGTTAAAATTTTGAAACTGGCGAATTAAGTAAAACACATAAACTTTCACCTAGAAAGTAAAGGCCGGTACTCCCGAGTAACCACTCGCATAAAACAACACCTCATTAGAGATGGGAATTGCCATTTTTTGTTAGGCCTATGTAGCAACTTCTAATGAAGTCCATGGAACGCCTAATGAAGTCAAAAGATTGGGGCTCCAGATGAGAAGTCTTTCTGGTATTACAAAATAAAAATTGAACTACTTCTCGACTGGAGCTTCAAATGTTTTACTTTATTAGGCGTTAGATTGCTACAGGCTTGTGTACAAAAATTGACCTTTTTTGAGCACGAAGGAAACTTTTCTGACTGACACGTCAGAATTTCATTGTTATTGATCAAAAACAAACATACTTATCCATTTCCGAATCACAATCCAGAAGCAAAGTAAAAACTTTGGAACTGACAAGTTAGGTTAGACACGTGAACTTCCACCAGGGAAGTGAGGCCGGGTGCTCCGGAAGGGTAAGCACCTCCTGTTTAGCTAGCTACACCCGTCACGTGTGTAATCAAAATTGTGTGAAAGGAACATGGAATTATGAGACGTCAAATATATCCAAGGCAATCCTGGACACAGAGACATCAAACTTATCAACAATACTGTGATGACGGCCATAAAACTTTTTGAGGGCCTTGATAAGCCTAGGCTTGCAATATCCCCGAGTCAACAATTTATTTGCAAGCAGCCTACTTCGTTGTACAAACGACCAATTCTATTTATGAACCTGTTCATGTTTGGATTGGCTATGCCGTGTGAAGGCAAATGAAATACTTTTGTTTTACCCGTTATGGACTATTAATGAAAAGTGTTTCGTAAAAGCTTTTTTTCTGTATCTATCAACATAGTTTTTTTGCCATTTTCTAGAAATCCGAAAATGATAGTTAATTGTCTTTACATTTATAAATTTTGACTGTATGGACTTGTACAAAGGCGGTAAAAGACTACAGCAAGAAACATCATTACTCAACAGCAAGATGTCGTGTGTTTGAAAGTTAACACTATAACTGATCGGTCACTGCGATCTTTTTTATAGTTGTGGTCATCCATTCTAATAAGTATGAACACAATTTAAATGTGCCGGTCCAAAAGATAAAAAGAGAAATATTACCAACAATAAAAGAAAGTTAGAATAAGCTACTATGTAAATTTAATATATCCTGGTGAGATTGAAATAAAAGATACAGCCGATTCCTCAAGTTCTGCTTCATATTAAGACTTAAACATAAATTATGACGCCCACGAAGGCTACATTTTAAACTTTATTACAAATGGGATGACTTCGTTTTTTCTATTATCAACTTTCCTTTGTTATGCAGCATTATACCTGCTTCTGCTTAATTTGTTTCCAAATTAATACGCTATGGTAGAGTGTGTTCCCACTACGAAAACGTTGTACAGTGAAGCAGGTTGCTTGCAAATAAATTGTTGACTCAGGATATTTCAAGCCTAGGCTTATAAAGGCCCTCAAAAAGTCTTATGGCCGTCATCACAGTATTGCTGACAAGTTTGATGCCCCCGCGTCCAGGATTGCCCTGAATATATTTGACGTCCCATAGTTCCTTTCACACAATCTTGATTATACATATAAATAGGAGGTGCGTACCCTTCAAGAGCACCCGGCCTCATTACCCTGGTTTAAGTTCACGTGTCTATCCTGATATGTCAGTTCCAAAGTTTTTACTTTGCTTCTGGATTGTTATTCAGACATTAAAACTTATCAACAATACTAATAAAATGGTAGGTTTACTTTAGTCCATGTATCAACAATTTCCCCCCAAAATCTTTTTACGTTTTACTGCCAACCATTCACTTAAACAAAAATTGAACCTTTTATGAATTATCATTTTAAAAAAAAATTTATATAGCAAATAAAAATAGTCTAATGACAAATATAAGTTATTAGGCCTTCCGCTGTTTTACAAAGGTTATATAAGGGAACCGCAAACCTTTCAGGTTGGACTCGACATTCTATCTCTTCATATAATCCTAAATTTAGAGATTACATGGATGTCGTCTATCCCAGCGAGTTTCAAATAAACAATAGGACTGATTCTTTAAGTTCTACTTCATATTTAGACTTAAACTTCAATAATGGCTCAAATGAAAGGCTACATTAGAAGCTATATGACAAACTCCATGACTTCCAAATTTTCTTTTGTCATGGTAGAGCTAGTTCTTACTATGGCAATTTTATACAACGAAGCAAGCTGCTTCAAATAAATTGGTGGCACAAATATATTGCAAGCCTAGCTAGACGTATCCAGACCCTCAAAAAGTCTTATGATCATCATCATAATATTGTTGATAAGTATGTCTTCGTATCCAAAACTATCCTGAATATATTTGATGTCCCAAGTCCCTTTCATTCATTAATTTCACACCTGGCAGGTGTTTCTAGCTAGACAGGTGCTTAAACTTCCTGAGTATCTGGCTTCACATCCTTCGTCGAAGTTCAGATGCGACATGTTTAACTTAATTTGACAGTTCCAATGTTTTACTTGCTTTTGGGGTTGATTCAGATATTTGCCAGTTTGGGTTTTTTTCTTCAATTTCTATCAATAATATTAATTGTATACAAAATACCTTTTTTAAATCAGCATAAGCTACATTTTAATCAAGTTATAGTCTGCCCAAAGTCTTATAAGTTTATCAGGCTGCTGATTTCAGCGACACAAAAACCTCCTTTGGACATCACAAAGTTATCCCCAACATACTGGCAGGTCGTTACAAGCCAAGTGGACTGGATACAATGTAAACTAAATTTCTTGCTCAATGGCATACTGGACTTGGTCCCTTGAATCAAGAGGTTGAACAACTTGGCACCTATCTTACTCAAAAGGACTATACTTAAACATGTATTATGGACCCTGTAATCAACTAATCTATTAACTCATAAACTTTGTATATGTCCTCAACTTCAGACCATTTTACTATGTTTAACATTGTGATAATGCTCAACTTGCGAGAGTAATAGCTTATTAGCACTATGTGTAATGAACCTATAACCATTCATGGAAGATTGCATGGTCATTTGACTGACTAGATGGAGATCTCCATTAAACAATAACTGCTATTTTTATTACAAGGCATTATTATCTATCATAAATATTTCAAATCCATCAAATAATTTTCAGTACCTTCTTAAAAGTTAGAAAAAGTTTTCATCATTCAAATTTGAAAACCATATACAGTGTATATACATGTAACTAGTTTTAATTATGGGTATCTCGGACAATGAGTCCATAAAAATTAAAGTCTTTGCAGAACCCAAAAGTCTGCTATATACAAAGCAATAATCAACACAAAATGACCCTTGCATGTCCGACAACTGGGCTGGTGAGTGCGCAGGATGGTTCCTAAACAAGGTGTCATTTTATGTATTTTGTTAAGATATGGTAGTGATCTGCTTATGACGAAAAATCATCAGATTATATTTCCAAAATCAATTTTAGCAAGGCTGCGAGAACATATGCAGTTCAGTTGTCAATATAGGATTTGCACAGGGGCGCATCCTCTATAAAACCATAACATTAATATGTTTGCATTCATGTAATGTTAAATATGGTCGCTTAAGTCCTTAACAATGGGGTCATTTTGCAAAACAAGGGATCAATGGTCCATGGCCCCCTTCTAAAATGAACACTGAAAGTTTTATCGTTCTCTGCGTAAATTTGACTTTATCATTTGACAAACAATTGCCCTTCTTCATGTTAGAATAATCTAGACTGACAGTATTTTATCACAGACTTGGGGCCATCAGTCCATGAATTATATTACACACTGCATCTATATCTTAAAATCAATTAACACATATTCATTCGTTCATCCTTTATTTTTCCCCCAATATTCAGTCATACTTTTAAACAAAAATCAATTTATACAGCAGCAAAAAGTAAAATTTACATTTATTATGCACCAAAGGTATATTTAAATACATAAATATGGAAGAATTTTATGTTTCCATATACTACAGAAACTTGGATGGAAATAAAATATTTAATAAATAATACAATAGATAACAATGATTTAGCACTTTTACATTTGTAGCACTGACAAAATATTCTTAATTCCTGTTTGTTCTAAGACCATTTAAACACTTGTTTTCAGAAATATATTGTGGGTACTGAATTTGTACCAGCTTCAGAACACACCAATGGTCATCAGAATACAGTGAGGTTCCTAATTTTGTACGGTCTTCAGAATATACTGAGGGTACCAATTTTATATGGTCTTCAGAATATACTGAGGGTACCAATTTTATACGGTCTTCAGAATATACTGAGGGTACTGATTGTTTACGGTCTTCAGAACATACTTGGGGTACAATGTTTATGTACACATCTTAAGTTCCAGCATACACTCTCAGAGGATAAAACTAGCTAAAACAATAAACTATCCACAAATTGTCATACATATAAATGGTTGTATGTATTAACCAGATTTACTCATGTGCAGGATAAGATCTACTACACGGTTACTATATCCCCATTCATTGTCATACCTGAAATAAATAAATAAATAAATATTTTGTGTGCCATTTCAAAAAAATAAATAAATAAATAAATAATTAAATGAATAAAATAAGTTGTATGCCATTTCCAAATGGTCACCCATACTAACCCCTACTGACTAAATTAAAAAATAAATTAAAAAATATAAATAAGTTGTAATTGAAACTTGGAGGCCATTTCAAAATGGTCCCCCATACTAACCTCCACTGCATAAGATATAAAACTAAATAGCTTGCGACTGAAATTTGGAGGTGATTTCAAAATGGTCACCAACAGACCCCTTCTTCAGATTTTAGAGGGATTCTTTACCAAAATCATTTGAAAAAAATTAATTAGGGTCGTCTGTTCTGAAAGATGTTGTCACACAAATCCTTTACCATCCTCAAAATGTGTGTCCCTTGTCATCATTTTCCAAGATTAATGATGTCCAAGGTCGTTTGGATACTGAGGTTACAGCAATAGTTCTACAGATTTTTATCTAATGTGTGTGTGTGTGTGTGTGTGTGTGTGTGTGTGTGTGTGTGTGAAACTGAAGGTAATGACCATTACCTGAAGCCAAGACAATTGTGAAGGGTGTACTTACCATGACACGAGTTTAACAAAGTTTTCATTCAGTGCAATACCAGCCCTGGCATCAAAGGTACTGCTGCTGGCATCACCGTTGAAGTCTGTTGACACCACTTGGTCTTCAGTATAGGCCAGAATGCCTTTTAATGGTCCATCAGCAGCTTTTTTAACTGCAGCTTTGATTGCTTCATAACTAGCCTAAAATTTGAAATGTCATAAAATACAAAGCATTTTAGAAAATGTGACTTAGGGAGTGCATGAAAACATGTCCCGGCAAAGGGAGATTTAGAAAATGTCCTTAATTTAAACCCTGATAACTAACTGTACACCAATTATCATCATTTGATGAAATTAAATGCACCTAACAGAATATTTTATTAAGTTCTGACCAATTGGCATTAAACATGTCTGAGTATTGATAAGTTTTGCTTATATCAAAAATAAACAAACTAATCCATGTCCAAAATGACAATCCCAGAGCAAAGCAGAAACTGGCAAATTAAGTTAAAACACACGAACTTCAACTTGGGAAGTGAGGCTGGGAGATCCATAAAGGTAGGCATTATTTGTTAAGCTAGCTACATCTGCCACATATGAAATTTAAAATGAAAGGAACTATGGCAAGTCAAATATATCTAGGGTAATTTTGGATACAGGGGCATACACATTAAAAATATTGTGTTGACAGCCATAAATCTTTATAAGGCCTTGATAAGCCTGTAGTTGTAATATCTGTGTAAACAATTTATTTGTAAGCATTGAAAATATTGATAAATCACACACACACACACACACACACACATTCATATCAAATTATTTATAGATACTTACACCCTTTTCCAATCTACATGTAAGATCTACCACTGACACATTTGGTGTTGGTACACGGAAGGCCATACCAGTTAGTTTTCTGTAAAAAAAAAAGAAGTAAACATTAAAGGTCGTGACATCCTCTACATGGCAGGTTTTCTTTTGAAATGGATTTTATGCTTAACCAAAAATATAAAGGGAAATAATTCAAAATAACAATCAACCTAGTTCCAAGGCTATTGTTTATACTATTAACCAAACCAGATTGACTGGAAAGCACATTTCAGCTCTCTGTGATATTCAATAGTGACCTAGTTTCAAGTTTTATGCTGATCTAGAGGCTAGACAACTTTTATTCAGTTGAGATGAGTTTTGCTACTATGACAATTATACTGACATAGATTTTGGCAAACACGTCCCTCTCTCACCACCACCCCCCAACACCATTTGGATCCTGATGATTTACAAACATGAATTTTTAAACATAAACTGGGGGTGGGTATATAAAACATACCCGTTCAAAGCTGGAATGACCTTGCCTACAGCTTTAGCTGCACCAGTTGATGAAGGGATTATGTTCTGAGCTGCAGTACGTCCACCTCTCCAATCTTTACCACTAGGTCCATCAACAGTCTTCTGTGTGGCAGTGTAAGCATGGACTGTTGTCATTAATCCCTCAACAATTCCAAACTCATCATTAATAACCTTTGCCAAAGGAGCTAAACAGTTGGTTGTGCAGGAAGCATTGCTGAAATGGAGAACAAACAATTGTACTGACAACAGATTACAATCAAAACTAAACAAGAGGGAATGTGGCAAGATATAAGTGCATCAAAAATACCAATAGACATAAATTTGAACTTTGAACTGAAAAGCTAAGATCATATTCTGCTACATCAAAAATCCGATAGACATAGATTTGAACTTTGAACTGAGAAGCTAACATCATATTGTGCTACAATTTAATGTCTACTTTTTCCTTGTATTTTCTCCCATATCAGACACAAAAATCCTGTGTTTTAAGTATATATTTTTCCAAGAAGTCCAAAAATTTTTGCATCCAACTTTTTCTTAACCTAATTTTCAGAAGGATATGACCATAAAACCATGTATGAAGAAAAATCATATGGTATTGGACTACTCTTTCACCAAAGTCATGTAAATATATCCCTAATTTGGCAATTTTCATGTTATTCACCACATTTGAGGACTTTTTCTTTAAAAGAGAGAGAGAGAGATTTACCTGACAACAGCTTGATTGTTGTATGTTTTTTCATTCACACCCATAACAAACATTGGTGCATCAGCAGAAGGTGCAGATATAACCACTCTCTTTGCTCCACCCGTTAAATGAGCCTAAAATTACATTAATCTTGTTTAAACAAATTTTACAAACAAAGGGAGGCAACTAATAAAAGGATTAAATGTTTGTGCGACACAAAAGGTTACATTTTATCTCTGTTTAATAGATTTATATTAAATTATTATAAGCATTGTAGTAAACCCAGTGCTTTTGTTACATTTTTAATGACTTTCTTCTGCCTTTAAAATTGGGAAAATGCAAGTTCTGTGATCAAGCTTACTACATTATGATATGCTGGCAGTAGCTAGTATTTTCATTGTCAAGACTAATAGAATCTGTCACCTATTTGTTACCGATACCGGTTGATCTCAGTCGAGGGTGATGTGATGAAACATATATCCCAATCGAGGCTTTGCTGAGATTCGGATATGTTACATCACAGCATCCGGGACTGAGATCAACCGATATCTGTCACAAACATGTGTTAGATTCTATTTCTCGTACCATTTAAGTGTTTATAACTGCGATATATATAAAACAAAACATGTACCTTCATGGGGCCTCTTGCATTCCTTTGGGCACCTAATGCATTGTACAAATCTGCCCTTTGAAAATAATCCCATCGACAACTCTTCAAAATTTTTAAATATCAACGATTTGTATTCAATGCAAATATAAAATACTCTGACAATGAAATATTTTGAATAAAAAGTAAAATAAAACACATTTGTGAAAAATAAATAAAGAAACGCTTTGTTTTGATGACGTCAAGCGCAATGATCGGATACGTCATTCCGATTATTCAATTGTCGTGTGAGGCAGTACCAGACAAACTGGACAAGACAGAAAAATCTAGCACTGGTGTGCACGTGAGATTTTTCTGTTCGAGGTACGAGAAACTATATTTTGGTACTTTCTGATGTTTTATGAGCAAAGACAAATAGATTGAGTTATTCAGTGCATCAAATTTGTTTGCGAATTTTAGTGGAAAAATTGGGAAATTTTAGTCATTTTTCCTAGGGGAAACTACCTTTATTCGGTAGTAATTTGAGGCAAACAAAATAACTGAATATAACCCCATATATTGTTTTGTTTTATGTTACAGCAAAACCTCATTTAAAAGCCCCTTGATAACTTAGCTGCAACTCAACTAAATACAAAACAATTCTAACCTCATGTCTTGGATATCATATTAAAACAGAATACAATGATCTACACAAATTTACAAAGTAAAATAATTTTTTGTGCTGCAGAATCCATTGCTTCTTCGTAGAATTCTTGTGTAGCTGCTGTACTGTCTTTATCAGCACACCATTTACTCCTTAAGTGTACAAGTCGGTGTAAAGCCAAGCAAGTGAAATGTTAAGGTTTATTTTACTTCCCAGGATAGACCAGTGCAATGTTTGATTATTTCCTTACCGATGCTTTTTCTAATGTAGTGAATACTCCTGTTGATTCCACAACATATTCAGCTCCACTGGCTCCCCATTTTATATCGCTTGCCTGCCTCCTAAAAAAACAAATCAAATGCATATATACATGCACTAGGATTAAGATTTCCAGGGGCCCCATCTCAAATTTTCTCAGCCAAGACATTACAATTAAATATGACTTTTCCTAAGAATCTTGCATCTAAAATGCTGTAGGTTCAGCTAAAGTGTATAGATGTATTTAGCTAAAATAAGAGCAGAAGTACAAAGTAAATAACCAGGCCATTTCAGTATTCTTAAACATCTGTGACCTTGACCTCAGAACCCATGACCTTCATCTATATATCACGATTGTTATATCAATACCTACAATATTCTAATATACATGGATGATGGCTAGACAAATAGCTTATAGTTTTCCAGATAATTAGTAAATGCACAAAGGTAAAGTCAATAATATTTCACTTATATTGAGATGGCACCAGCTATAGGCAAAGGTGCAGAAGTGTTACCATGCCAAGCCCACTGTGACACGGGACATCGTTTATTTTAAGATGTCATCCAAAAGGACTTTTATTTTATAATGACGAGTGCTTGGCAAAAGAACAGTCACTACCAGCTTTCAAGTCATGGTCAGATTTAGTTGGGGTTCAAACCCACGGCCTCCCATTTACGGAGCGAGCAACTACTGCAGCTGTCTTAAAACCCCAAGACCTCTATAAAAACAGTCATATCATTATCTGGTCAAACTGAAGACACTGTACAAAATTTTCAAAATTCCATGCAAAAATATGTAACACATTTTAACCAAATTACACTAAATGAATGAATTTTAAGAAGCAAAATATCATATCAGATTTTGTCTCCAGTAATGTTTCAGAAAATTTGATCTGTTTTAGGTCTTTCAGTCAAAGGCCCATAACTCCAAGGACAATTGCCAATCCAACTCAAATAAATATAAACATGCACATTGCTTAGCAGCATGTTTCCTAAACTTGCTATTCATAACTTTACAGAATAACTCCAGAGAAGAACTGAGCTGTACGGAGACATAAGGGAAGGATAGAACTTCAAATTTCATATCTCCCTTGATTTGATTATTGAATGGGGTTTTATGTCCCAGTTAACAATTTTCACTTATATCAAAAGATTCGAGACTTCAGCAGATATAGACGAAGTGACAGATATTTTGACATTTGCCATGTGCTCAGGGCAATGTGCAGGAACGTTTCTTTGATTCGCCCGACATGACATGGAGCATTGGTTTGTTTATAAGGTCTCTTCTAAAGGTGCATTGCTAAAGAACAGTCACCACCCCTTTTTCTTGGTCTTGGTCAGACTCGGCTGAAGTTCGATCACATAAAGCGAGCATGCTACCAAATGAGCTACTGTTATGCTAAAATATTTGTAAAAGTATTAATTTGTCACTTTATGATGTTACTTTTGCAAATTTATGTAAAAATTTAAAACCCTCTAATTTACTTTTAAAATTAGAAATTAGTTTTATTTAATACAAATGTTACTTTGATCATGGCCATTACACTTACTCATTAAAAACTGTAACTGGTTTCCCATTTATATATAGTTTATTATCCTTGGCTTCAACTGTCCCATTGAATTGACCATGTGTAGAGTCATATTTAAACATGTATACCTGCAACATAATAATTAATAATACTTTAATAATTTATAATAATTTTAATAATGAAGTCATATTCTGTACATGTGTATTACTTAGTGATGTCCAATAGGACAAAAAATGACGAGACATAATCAATTAATTATTCAATTAATAATCGCTAAATCAGAATTACCGGCACATTTTTGCATTATGATAAAATTGTGCATCAGTAAAACAAAGCTGACATAACAACATCATAAAAATTAGTTTTAATTTGTGTTTGAGGGTCATGTGTTCTTCCTAAATGATGATACCTCCATCAGGGTGACTTTAAGGTGTTCATTGAGTCAGTAGGATGCAGACAAGGGTACTACTCCCCAGTCACATTAAAGTGACACTGGTTAAACCAGTAAGAGCCAACGGCAAGGAAAATTCACTTTCCCACATGTGATCCGAGCAGGATTTGAACTCACAGCTATGAGAGATCCTGATTTGTAGACTGACCTTTCATCCATTAGGCCACCACAACCTCCTAACAGGGATTTATCAGGGTCTTTTGGGAAAAGGCCCTGAACTAAAAATTGGGAAAAACTATCAACTGTTTGCTAATTTTGGGAAAACTTCGACATCATTTTTTATGCCATTAATGATTACATCACTGACCTCTTCATCTCAAGAACGGGAATCGTTACTTTCAGCCACCAAGAATTCATAATTCTTGTGATCACTTGTTGAATCAGAATAATCTTTTTCTGCCGCTAAGTGTTTAACAGTGTTTAATTTTCTTTCGTTTTCATTTAAAAACAATACAATTTTCTAATTGGGAATTATCTCAGTCAATTTGGGAAAAAATTTTCCATTGGGAAAGGGGCCGAATTTCGGTCCTAAATAAGGTCTTGATAAATCCCTGTCCTAACTTACCATTAGAGATGTTTCGATAATAGATTATAACAATTATGACCATATTTAAGCACTCGATTAAAGTATTGAATCATTTCAGCAGAAGGGAACTATGGGCAGAAACAATAACAAAATTTCTGCCTTGCTCTTCTCATTGGGAACCTATTCATTTTCCCCGGATATTGGGGATATATAATAATTTACTTTTGTCCAAATTTGGCTGGCAGGACTCTACAGGTGGCCAGGTAGCTCAATGGGTTGAGCTTCCTTCTAGTATTGGAAAAGTCCAGGGTTCAAGTACCGTTTGGCCGCTGCATTTTTCCCTACAACAGGCTGGTCACAGGGTGGAACCTGGTGGTTTCGATTCAACAAAATTGAATCGAAAAAAGGAAAAGAGGAATGTGGTGGGCGGGACTCGATAGGTGGCCTGGTAGCTCAGCGGGTAGAATGTCCAACTAGTATTGGGAAGGTCCAACAAGGTTAGAGTCCCAGTTTGGCGGTTGCATTTTTCCCTCATCCATTACAAAAGTAAAAATATGTGGCACAAAATTCAAATTGCTGATAGACAAATTAAATGGTAATGCCAGTTCAAAATACATGTAATACTTATAAAGTAATGCCTGAAATTTTATATTCTGTACTTAATGATGAATGAATGTTCATTCTATGTATTTGTTGCATAATCAATTATTTCCAATTATTAGTTATTTAGGTGAGCATGGGTTACAAACTCATCAGATTCCCATCACTACTTACCATATAATCAAGGTCAATAAATGGATCATTAACAGCGACCACTTCTACATCTTTATTGTTTACTGCAGCTCGGGTTACAAGACGTCCAATACGTCCAAAACTGGAAATATAAAGAAACATTGTAAAATTCAAGAAACAGCAATGTTCAATCTACTGCAGCATTTTTAAGAACTTTTCCTCTAAAACTCTATAACTCAATATTTTTGCATTCATGTAATGCTAAAAATAACCCACTAAGGTCTTAACAATGGAGTCATTTAGCAAAATAAGGATATAATGGTCCCAAGGTCCCTACAAGATCACTGCAATGGCTAGAATGATCACTGCAATGGTAATTATTATTTTAAGCAAAATCAGGTATCAATGGTCCCAAAACCCAGACTAGAATGAACCCTGCAATGGTACTTCTACAATTGAACTGACATAGTCTGACAAACTTTCTCAAATTATTGGGGTTCGAATCTTGGTTGTCATTGCGATTCTAATACAAGCTTTAGACAACCGACTCCCCATGTACATACAATTAAAAATTTGTAACATGAAATTATACACAAATGTCTAAATATCTTTAAAATCAGAAAACTCTGAAACTTTCTGTATATTATTGAGTAATGACAATATCACTTTACCCATTGATTCCAATTTTCACTGTCATGTTGCTGGATAAAGGATTTCAAATCTGGAAAAAAAAAGATAAAATATGGATATATTTAAAAATATACCAGTCAGTATTCCAACATTTATCTAAAAGTTTTTCCTGTACATAACAAAATGTTAATAAATCAAAAGGGTTGTTCTAAAAAATAGCTTTTGGATAATATTTTTGCTCCATAAAAAAATCTTTTTTCTTTTCTTTATCAAGTTTTAATAAAGTTAAACAAGTTGTTGATAATCAAGAAAATCTATTCAGTAGGTTAAAAGAAAAACATTTGAACATTTTTTTTTGCTTTAAGTTTCTTATTTTACTAGATGTTTAACATATAACTTTGTTCCAACTTTTAGAGAGCCAGAGCTAACCCTGAATTTACTTGTTATTCATAGTAACCATCTATAAATCTCCGATCACAAAGGAGATTGCAAACACTAAACAATTTGGTCAACATATTACTGTATTTCCATAAATTGAGTGCACATGGTTTTATTATTTATTTCTTTTAATTGAAAATGTTTTAATTAAACTCTCAATAAAATGCATTTAAAATGCACTGACCTAACCAAAATATATTTTTAATTAAAAACATTATAGTTCAGTTCTCCTGTACATAGAGAAATTTTGCGAAAATTTTGGAAATTTGATCAAATTTATGCACCAATTGGGCCTCATGCAAAGTTACATCAGGGCATTTAGGGTCAGGTAGGTCATTGTTGTTCGGGTTTTTACCAGGTGTGATTATCATGAATATTCCAATTATGACATAGCGTTTATAGTTGTTCCAAGTAAGAAGGTACAGAAGGGATAATTTTGACATTGTCATATTTGTCGTTTTGTTAAAACGTTCAAAACTTGCTTATGTACAGAATTAAGTTCACTTTTTCATGAATGAAAAATATTTTTCCTGTTAGATCAGTATATTCTGTATTAAGTTTTGACAATTTTTTTGTGACTTTGTTGGAAAATACGACTTTATTTTTGCATTTTCCATGTGCACTGAATTTGTGGAAATACAGCAGTCTTTGTTCTTCTGCACTGGGAAGAATAACATTAGTAAATTAGAAATAAAAATATACCACCACATACTAACAAAATTGTGTAACAGGGCAGTATTTTACAATAAATGTTGTGTACTAGCAGAGATTCAGATAAGAATTTGACATGAAGGGTCATTATCCTATTTGTTGTAAAAGTGTATCCTGTAAAATCTAAAGAGTATCGACACTGATCCATAAAAATGTAAAGAGTATTTTAAATTTTTAAAGCCATTTATTCAAATAAGTATAACTTTTAACAATAATACAGTAACATTATCTTCATTGTGACAATGGCATTTCCCAGGCACTTGGGTCAGGAGTTCAACCCCTATAGCAGGCTTTACTGTTATAAGAATTGTAAAGGGTAATGGGAATTTTCAAAGGGTTTTGATACCCTTACATTAACAATTTAAAGAGTATTTTCAAAAAATTGAAGGGTATTTACACAGAAACTTCTCTTATCTGGAGCTGTGTACTATTAGTTATGTGTACCATGTCCTGTATCAGTCTATGTGTTTGATACCATTTACATGGCTAGTCCATGTGTTTTTGTTTACATTTGCAGATGTGCTTTGGTGTAATTAAGGTATCTTAAATTCTAGGTGCTGACTATGGAATGTGTTTACTAGTGATTACTTTTCAGTGCATTGCATGCTGGTCAATTTTTAGGGTCTTAATAACAGGCTTTATAACATTAAACACAATTAAATGATAGATCTACGATACATCAGTATTTATTATTTTTAATAGCAACACACACACACAGTTTTTAGTTTCACTTCTGTTGGTATATTAAAACTATATTACAATCTCCAGTTTAGTGAGAGTATCTAAGTTATTTAAATTTTAAAAGAATTTTTTTTGAAAGAATATTTCTAAGTGTGTTGTAGTAAAGTAGATAAAAATATTTTCCTACTCAAAAAGTAACACCAGGGGGCACAATTTCAAACTCCATAAAGAATTCAGTAGAACTAATATGAGGAAAGCAACTTTGAGTCAACATGTGACAAATACATGGAATTCCCTACCAGCGGAACTAGTCAACAAGCCATCTCTAAATAGCTTTAAAAGTGCCATTAACAAGCATTGGACAAACCGGAACCGGATAGAACAGAAACTAGTTTAAAGTACTTCATTAAAATGGACCAGAGAGGCGAAAAGCCTATAGTGGTTTCTACAGACAGGTAACAGGTATTGGCATAGAAACAAACAATATATCCGGTCTTGTACTGTACTTGCACCACAACAGGAGCAGATTCTAACCAGGCAGTCAGTATAATTATTTACACATGCATTGTTTGTTTTGTTTGCCTTCACCAATAAATATGTAAAATTATATAAATTGTGTTTTGGCTTATTATTTCTTATCTCCCTGAATGTTTCAGAATCTATGTATATTGTGTTTTTATCGTTAATAAGTTACACACAGACGATAGTGTTAATTCAATGTGACACTAAACACATCCTTCAGTCACTTCTATTCGACCTTGGAGGACATCTATAGACAGCCGGTCAAGGTCAACCTGCTTCAGCTCAATAACAACCTAGAGCGGATTACAACCCATTAATTTTGACAAAAACGACAGTCAGATATTGCATTCTCCATTCAATAATTGTGTTGCCATGTCAAAATTGAGTAAGACATACATCACGACTTGAAATCGTGATCAAAAATTGACAAAATAAAATCTAAACATGAAAAACAAAACGTGCACACCACGCGAGGAAATTATGCCATTTTAACATGCATTAAACCACCAATGTAGAATTTTATCACTTCGAAATACATTAATTTAACTTGCATGTGTGAAAATTGTCTCTAGTTTTATAATTATTAAGAAAAATAACACAAAAAATAACTTACGCAAGATACCGGCCGGCTGAGGATGATGAACAGGAAAGAAGTGACACACGCATGCGCGTTAACCCTTTTTTGGTCACTGACTTCGTTCGACTTGGAAGAATTCCATTAATTTAAGTTTTGCATGCACAGCGAAAATTTACCTCTACGAAGTCCCTTTGGCGACATGTAGATCCAATCTTTGTTTCATATCATGGTAAAACCACATATTTTTAATAAGTTCTCAAATTGGTCAATTTCCATGATATTTCCACTGTTAAATGTAATATTGTTAAAGTATAATTTTCTTAACTTAAAAAAACTTGAAAAAAATAAGAAAAGAAAATTTCGTTGTTTTTAATAGATAAAACATTTCAAATTCAACGGAAAATTTCTAAAATTGAAATCTACTATACATCATGCTTCACATGGCTGTTAAAATTTGTACATGTGTACAATGCTGTTCGGTTTTTTAAAAAAAAATGTTTTCTTGACCGTATTTTGAAAATTCTGAATTGAAGACACGACTACCAATTTACATCCGTCTATGGCATGACATTGGCATGCGTTTTCGTGATTAAAATTTTTTATTTTAAATGAAAAATGTATTTTAAATGCTAAAGAATCGGATTTGTCAAACAAAAGCTGATGGCACAGTGAGCTTACTTGCAAACCTCTGTTGACATTTTTAGATCATGGACTCGGCTTTCAAGTTAACCAAGAATTAAGTTAAGGAAAATCTTAGCTAAGAAATGATTGTAAAACTCCATTTGGTCTGTCAGGTGATAAAACTGAATTATCCACCCGTTCCACATTCCAAGTCGTTGAGTTTTATTCATGCTTTTACGGCCGAGCCCTCATTTTTTCAATACACTATCGATAGGTGTTTTTAAGATGAACAACAGTGCCACACTTGACATTCTTATTCTAAAAGTGAGATTGTCAAGTGTTGGCTATTTTTTTCCCGTCCTCCAATATGTGTATCAGTCTCTGTCTATCTATGAAGTGTGAACAAGTCAAGTATTCAAGAGATAAATAACTGGATTTTTAAAATTATATTTTATTAGGGTATTAATTTGCGCCAATATAGCTCTTGTTTTGTTGATTACACATCGGTGTACTATGTACTATATATGTTAGAAGTTTTGAACATTAACTTTCAAGTATTAAACAAAAAGGACAACAACAGGCCCATTATACGTTAAGCCCCGGTCACACAGCACTCGACGTACAAAAGTTTTGAAAATCTGATGGACGTGGTCGTAAGTGGTAATGTTTGTTCAATTTTGGCTTGGCGTGCTTTGTACGAGGTACAACCGTTGGCGGCTGTTCCACTGCCTAAGCACGGCTAACCACGTCCAGTCACGCATAAGGCTAAAAATAGGTTCGCACGTGTTCGAACGCGGGGGAAAAAGCGGCAAGTTACCACGGCTAACAGCGGCCTCATCGCGTCTGCAGCACTGCCGATCACGTGTTGAGCGCGGACGTAATTTTAACGGACACTCCACTGTCATAGCACTGCCCAATCACGGGTAACTGCGGCTCGACGTCGTCGGAAGCGCGGCTTGCCGCGCATATAAAAGCGCCCCGCTCTGGTCTTAACAGTTGCCGATCCAGTTCGTCTGCAGTCCAAATCTCCAAATCGTCTGCAGTCCAAAACGCAAGTTCGTTCGCAGTTTTCTGTTTTATCATGACAAGGAAGAAGGGTCCCCCTGCCGAGAAGAGGTCGAGGTGACAGTCCCAGTCCAAGCCGAGGTCCATGCTTCTCCTGCTGGTACTGCCAGTTCAGACCTTGACCCTCAGGCTGATGCTGGTCCTATTGCTCCTGGAGACGGTCGTAAATCCCCAGCTGAGGTCTCCTCGCAATTCAGTCACGCACCCAGATGTTCCGTAACACCCTCCTCCTCCTTCTGCTCTAAGGAAGGATATGTTGGGCCTGTATCAGTTGGTTCTGTTGGTGCTGGAGCATGAAGATGAGGATATCACGGCATTGAGGGTTCAGGTCTAGACTGCAAGTGCTGAGGTCTCAGAAAATTACGGTATTTATATGCCGCAAATCAGAAGTGATACAGAAGTGATTAGGCAGTAAGCAATCGTATTTAGAACTTGTTGGAGACGTCGTTTAACGGGCTTATGTAATGATATATAGGCGGAAAATCCATTTCTTAGTGCTAAGCCGCTAAACACACGCTATTTCCCGTGATACCAACGCGTAACACACGTCCGATGACCGTGCTCTGCCCGTGCCAGACCGCTAGACTTTCGCGCCTTACTGCGTCTCCCCAAGTTGTAATCACTGCCGGAACGCGGATTATCACGTATGTTGCACGTCTTTACCACGTGTGCCGCCCGTGGTTGTCCGCAGACTAAAATTTTTAGCAGTTCAAAACTTTTTACCGCGTTCGACGCCGTTCTGATTTTTCGCCGCGCCCTGTCACGTCTATAAATCCAAGCTCCGAACAGCGGCCAACATTCGTATCTCTTTCGCGACATACGGAGCTAGGAGGTGGGCGCTGTTTCGGAGCTTGCTATAAATCGACTGTAGCTCGTCTAAAACTCGACATCAACGCGAACAACGTCGTCTGATTCACGGGAGACAACTTTTTGACGGGTCTTGGCCGTGATTAAGCCGTAAAGCGCTGTGTGACCGGACCATTAACCTGATAAATAAAGCCTACTGTAGTTATCTTAAGCATATATCATAAATAAGGTCACGATCCTGACTTTAATTTGACTTTGTAGATAAACAATGCTGCAAAACATCATAATTGTACAATGACCTTGTACTATCTGTCTACCAAGTTCTGTGTATTTGATCATCTTAAATAACTTCGTATTATGTTAATAATTAAAGGTATAAAACAATTATGAACATAAAATATTAATAATGAACCGGAAATGGTTTATGATATGCATAACTACACTTTCTACTGACCACTGCTGTAAAATTTCATGAATATTTGGATGGACGGTTTAGGAGAACTAGTGCGGACAAACTTTGCGACGGACGGACGGAATGCATTACTATATCCCCTCGCCGTTTTCTCGGCGGGGATAAAAAGAAGTACACATGTACATGTGTATGCCTACATACACGTGTTATCTTCCTCTTCATTTGCATTCAAAGTATCTTGAGTGTGGGGTATATTTCTGTTATGCGCGTTCGATTGTCCCAACTTGGTTGCTATTAAGTTACAATAGTTGATATTACAAACTATTTGTCACAAAATATTCAACTGATGGTTACAATATGTCCTCACATTGCCATAATTAAATTGTTGACAAAATGTCTTGCTAAAAATGCTCCGTCGATAATAAAATAATCATCACAAGTTAACCTGCAAACGTGTCGAAAAACTTCCTATCAACTTGCCATAGACTGCCCTTTTCAAATCGCATTGATGCTTTGCAATTGATTAACATTCCAAAAATGTCCATCTCCTTCCGACACCCGATGTTTTGACCATTTTTACAGACTTTGACAAACATTCAGGCCATGCGTGACAGGTAAAAGAACCCTCGCTGCACATTGCTCTGAGCGCATTGCAAAGGTAAAAATGTCTGTCACTTTACATGTAGCTGGTGACGTCTCGATACAA
Organism: Anadara kagoshimensis; assembly: GCA_021292105.1. Lineage (NCBI taxonomy): Eukaryota > Metazoa > Mollusca > Bivalvia > Arcoida > Arcidae > Anadara > Anadara kagoshimensis. The sequence goes on along the minus strand of CM037870.1, from coordinate 1,661,827 downwards.
GTGAGATATTCTTGAGTTGGACGTAAAACCCCATTCATTTAATCAATCAATCCATCCATCCATCCATCCATCCATCTCAAAAGTCAAATAACGAGGCCGAATAATCTGCCATAACGATGGTAATTACTTTTTATCGAATCATGTACATGGCTGAAACCTCCCTTAGCTACACATCTCTTTGTCCAATTTGAAATAGAACAAAAAAGACCCTATTGTCGTCGCTAAGGCAGAAAGTTCGGCCTATCCAAATCTTTGCAAAACAACTTGCCATAAAATGTGCATTGTTCAATTGCAACTTAAAATTTTGGCACTTCAATAGCTTGCTACCAAAGGCAGAATCCTGGCACACACAAAGGGACCCAAATTGTTGATACCACGCGAATTCGAAGTGTTCCAGGCCTTTTTCAAAGATGAACATAACTGTTGAGTATAGATTTTGTATAGGCAAACAACTTTGACCTGTCCGCTTGACCTTTAATTAAATTTTATTATGGACGAGTACATTTATGTATGTGGATTGCACGTGTTTGTTTCTTCTACAATAACCATGTGTAGAGAATGCTAACACTACCCATGTGCTGGATGGATTCTACTTATCTACTTATTTTGCTCAATCTATTTCAATCGCTTGTGGTTGGAAGGGTCTTCTAAAGCGGCCACAGGGTGGCTTATCTTTTCCGAACTCTACAGAGGTGTCTTAAGCGTGCATTGAGACGCGGGACCTCGGTTTTGAGTCACATTAAAAAGACTATTCTAGTATCGAGCTTTTTATAGCTCCAGACAGTATGGCCAGGAGCTGAAAATCATCTCATATAATTTCCAAGTCCCGGGTGAGGTTCGAACACACAACCCTTGACTTCGAAAGCCAGTGACATTATTACTCGGCCATGTCCGCCCATGAATGTTCCTAATGAAAGGTCAAGCGGACAGGTCAATGTTGTTTGTCTATGTATATGGGAATATCTTAGTATTGACAACCAAATAAAAAAGTTATTAAGAAAACATTAGCACATCGTAAGATGCACGTGTACCACACAGGTGTTATAGGAAATTAATTAACACCGTTAGGAAATTAAACCATTGATTAAGTTATCAATTGAAGAAGGAAGCCAAGATGATGACAAAATCTCTTAACGATTCCTATCTCAGCTTTCTCTTGCTGCACAGATTGAACATAAATATTTTATACAGTGATTTTGTTCAGAATTGATTAAACTGCACAACCTTTTCTGGTCTCCGTGGGAATACCAAAACAGTTTGAGACAGTCGTGTATATATACACAGTACAGACCTGTCAAAAGTTTAACACTGAATAAACAAAAATGAGTCCAAACTTGGTTGCTAAGTGGATAAGACATGGAGAGCTAGTGGCCGAAAAGCTGCCGAGAAATAGATAGCGCCTTCAGAAAAACTGTCGAATATAGGTAACAAGGGCTGGGATGTACTGCCATTTTTACAATTAATCGTTAGTTTAGTTTTAAACTTTCGGCAGGTCTGATCTGTTTATTGTGTGTTAACGGAGTCATGTACTTCGGGTATTAATTAACGTTTCTTTGGACCAGGCCAGTATGGCTGAAGCGGAGACATCTACGGAAACTCTAAAACTCCTGAAATACATTTTAAATGACAAAAAAGCATACCAGGAAAGTGACAGACGACAAAATTTATCAGGTAACAAGGACACAGCTCAGAGATCTACGAGCAAACTGAAGACCAGAATACACGCCTTTACTGCATTTACTAACACCGATAGAAACAGACCTGGGTATAATCAGAAACATTTGAGCGAAACAAGGAAAGATTACAAAAAACGAACGACGACAAATATCCGAGGGTTCCGGAACAGATCCAGGTCCATTTTTCACTTGGACCAAACAAAAATGAAAACGCAGACGACAGATGAATGTAAAATTGGGGGAGAAAGGAGTTAAAGGAGGAGAAACTTAAATGGATATTACCCCCGGTCACTCTCCCGGCTATATATACTGTTAAACCACACCCGTTACAAAGGAGAGATTTCTCCGCCCCGTGTCCTAGAAAAGTGTGGGGAACGGACGACTGGGATTCATTGGAAAAATGTCGGTATCTCAGACCAGCTCTACCGAAATACAACGCTAAAGAAAAATAACTGTGACTCTAAGGACATTCTGAACATAAAAAAATGCAAACGTGGATATTATCATATTTATATTTTTTGACAATATGCGTTCATTGAGGATGTCATATCGACAGAATTCACGAAATATTTTGAGTCAACAACCACAAACATGCCGAATTGAAACCAGACAATATGTGAGTCATTGAAGATTTTATATGGACGGGTCGACCGGAACCACGAAATTATGTGACGTGTACAATTTCTGTCATTATTTTTCATTGAAACTGTCACATTGGCGGATCGACTCAATTCACGGGATATTTTGTGTCAATATGTTTCATTGAAGATTTCATATTGACAGATGGACTGTAGCATGTGTACATGTCATTATGTTTCATTGAAGATTTCATATTGACAGATCGACTGAAACCACGAGATATTGTAATGTGTACATTTGGGGTCATTTTGTGCTTACTGAAAATTTCATATTAACGGACCAACTGAAACCTTTAACAATGCAATATGTACATTTTGTTGCATTGAAGGTTTTGGATTGACAGATCGACTGAAACTATGAGATATTGTAAATTACTAATGCGTGCATTTTGTGTCAGTATGTTTCATTGAATATTTCATATCGACGAATCGACTGCAACCACGGGATATTGTAATGTGTACATTTGGTCTTAATATATGTGTTTCATTGAAGATTTCACATCGACGGGTCGACTGGAGTCACCAGGAAATAATGCAATGTGTACATTTTATTTGGTGGTAATATGTGAGTCATTGAAGATTTCACATTGGCGGATCGACTGAAACCAGGGCATAATGAAATATGTACATTTTGTATCAATTGATATGTGTATCATTGAAGATTCCATATCGCCGGGTCGACTGGAACCACAGAATAATGTGATGAATACATTGAACTTGGTGGTAATATGTATTAAATTGAATATTTCATATTGACGGATCGACTAGGACCACGTGATATTGTACAATTTTGTCAGTGATTATTGAATAACACGGTGACCAATTACATTTTGTAAATACAACGAACACGTTAGTGGTTTTATGTCCATCGAACATTTTTCAAGTAAGGGGTAACTAGTCTATATTTTGATATAAAAAAGGCTAATGTCCATCGTGTTAACACTGGTTCATAAAGAGGATCTAGTTACAATTTAAATGGTTGCTATATGGAAAGGTACCGTACACGATTTTTAAGCTATTTCATTTCATGCTACAGTATTTTCATATTGAAAAGTAATTACATTAACTTTTTATAAGAGTTTTCAAGAATTGATTGCAATACTTAATTACTAAGATATAAGGAAGTCAACAATGTCTATAAAAACCACCCAAGAGAACCAGTAAAAGTGCCTTTTATTGGCAGGTGACCCTTTAATAAAGGATGGTGGCTTTTTCACCATGTCATTAAAAAAAAATTAAAGGCAATTTTTGAAACAAACAATCAACTCTGTATGGAATAATGATAAAGATATTCCAGACAGTCTGTATATATAATTATGTTTTGCAATTTCAGGCTGACCAATTCGACGGATTTGTCCGTTTTCGACGGATATGTACCGCGAAAACGGATGGATGTAAAAAGGTACTAACATTATAACAAAGTGCATTTAAAACGTACCAAAATTATGGCTTTTCTCGTTAAAAATGCACCATTCCGGATAAATTCATAGCATTGATTGGTCAGCCTGCAATTTTGACTTTCGATAATAGAGTCTGGACTTCCGAATGATTAGGGTTTGCAATCATGCAATGTTTGGAATGAGTACTGAGGGATTTTATTACGAAACGGCCGTCTAGTGCTGCAAAATTAAAACATGTGTAAGTAATGTTGTTCAATGAAGTTTGGTTATTCTTTAAGAAATAAGGTAATTTTCCAATGTCTTTATGAACATGCAAAGTAAAATGGACTGTCTCATATTGCCAAAAAAACGAAGCCTTTTGTGCTAAAATTTGAGATGGAGATGGGGGGGGGGTGTCATGCACTTAGTAAATTAATACTTATCCACTTGTGGTGGATCATTCATTCCCGACCGAAAAGTTAATCACAAAATCAGTACTGTGAAACCTCTACTTGATTAAACTCGCATATTTTGGCAAGAAAGTTATCCAATTTTAAAGAGAAATCCGTTGAAAATGACAAATTTCCGATGAAATAAGGTTTATTTTTTCCGTCGTAAAACGGAAATTGGTCACCCTGCTCGGTATAGAAAAGGCGTCGCTTTAACTAAAATTCAATCGACTATTTTACTTCATTTTTACGACAAAACTGTTTGCTTTGGAATGTTCTTGCCGATTTGAAACTTTTTTTCTCGTTTTCTCTGTTCATCACTAGGTGCGTCCAGGGACGTATATTGGACGTAATATACATCCCTGGTGCGTCATATAGGGGCCTCGATTTTACAGGGCAGACAGACAGACGTGGCGATTTCTCCCTCCCCCAGACTAGGTTTTTTTTAGTGAGAGCATAATAACAGACTGAATAAATTATGCACACTATATTCCATTAAGTTACAGTTACGAGTGGTGTTAAGCACATGCTTACGGACCACAGCGCCTCTAAACGCCTGGGTTCGAAATTCGAATCATGCTCGAGCAGATCCTAGATTAAGTTTGCTTGTCGAAGGTAGCACGGTGATTTTCTTCGAACACTCCGGTTTACTCCACCATCTCAAGACTAACCGCTATGATATAAGCGAGAGAGCATTGTCTAGAATGTAAAACACCATTATTATGATTACTCCACTCCACGGTTATATATCGGAGGGAAATGTTCTGTATTTTGATTGTGTAAGCAAAAAAGTATTTTAAGTAAATCACATTTTAAGCAGGTGTGTTGATTTCCTTTTACTTGTCAAAGTTTTACACGTGCGTTTGCATTCCGTAGGTTTCTTTTGGTGTTTACTGCAAATTACTTAATATTTTTTTACATTTGATAAAGAAAAGCAGGTGCTTGCTTATATTGATATACAGTACAGACCTGTCGGAATTTTAACACAAAGCTAAGGAATTGGTACCGAATCAGCAGATTATTTGGCCCTTTCGGTAGTTTTGCTATTTATTCCTTGGCAAGTTTTACTTTCGGTCACTAGCCATCTATATCTTGACCATTCGGCAGCCAAGCTTTGGTTCCTTTTCATTGGCTTAGTGTTAAACGTTTGACAAGCCTTTACAGTACGTGTATTGTGTAAGCGGAGTGGAGTAATGTCGGAATTTTACGCCCCCAGTCAAGATTCTTTCACCTATATATCAAGGCGATCGGTCATGGATGATGGAGGAAACTGGGGTGCACATATAAAACCGGTAAGATAACAGACAAACTTTCTCAAACTAGGATCGGGGCCCAGTGGGATTTGAACCTTCAACCTAGGCGGCGAAAGGCGCCGTGGTCTGTAAGATTGGGCTTTGTAGTGCTCGGTCACAGACAATGTATTGAAATTTTGCCTTATGTTTGTTTACGGGGGAGAGGGGTATTATTATTATATCCAGTTGTTATTGCACAGCAAGTGAAATAGTGACCTTGTGCTCCGATAACAGCCCGGGCTCAAGTTTAAAACGTCTTAGCATTTAAAATGCTTATTTACAATCTAATTGTAGACAAACCTTACAGTTAGCCTTCCAACGTGCCAGGCTTGATCCACATGGGAGACCCATGAAAAGTGTGCATAAATATTTAGTTCCTTAACTTAGTTAGAGGGGTTATATAGGAATGTCCATGGTTGTAAATTGTATGTCCTCAAGAAATACTTGAGTAGTCTCTACGAGAGGCAAATACCGCCTATCCGAACTTTCCCAACTTAATTTGACCTGATCAATATCTTTGATGTACAAACCTAAATTTTGTATCAACTTATCATCTCATGTTGGCATTAATTTGTGCCAAGTTTGATCAAAATACAAACATAGATGCGGAAGTTATGTAATGGATGCAATGCCGGAATGACAGATGGACATGACACAGGGTGAGGGAGTGAGGTGTGACAGATGGACATGGCACAGAGTGAGGGAGTAGGGGTTGACAAGGGCGGGGTGTGTTTGTATTATAAAAGACAACAACCAGAAAATATAAATTTATTGTTTTTATTGTATTTATGTATAAATGCTGAGATTCTAACTCTACCTACGACTTATCACATACAGGTTTTACCATATAACATTAAGTAACTATGGCAACTAAATCATCTCTGTATATAAACAAATAAATATATGTATGTACTGGTAATAAATAAATGTAAATTCTGTACAACCATTTGTAAGGCTTGTTTTATGTCAGCAAGGCTGGACGGTGGGGTATAGTTAAAATCATAAATAAGAGTTGTCTCCCTTATACCATAACATAAACCAACATGGTGTGAGCATTACTTTTGAAAGATTACAATATGTGCTTACTTTGTAGAACTAAAGCAGTGTGGAATATAGTACAGTCAAACCTGTCTATAAAGGCCACCCAAGGGAATTATTAAAAGTGGCCTTTATGGGCAGGTAGCCTTTATATACAGGTTCAAATAATATGAATAATGAACAATTGGGATACAATTCTACTGGCCTTTATAAGCAGGTGGCCCTTATATAGAGGTGGCCTTTAAGGCAGGTTGGACTGTATATAGAAGAGTAATCTCCCTTATATGGTAACATACACCAATATGCTTGTGTGATGTTTACAATCAATTCTTTCGCAAAACTACAAAATCTAGTATTTTGCAAAACTAAAGCATTTTAAAAATTTTCCTGTACAGATTGTGACTAATAACAAAGGCATAATCACATTTCTTTCTTATCACAATGTTTGTAAAAACAATATCATTTTTTCATATTTTATTAATATTTTACTTAATAAAATAAATTTTGAAATAAGTATACAACCTCATCTAATTTAGCACTAGAATCTCTTCTAACATTGACTAGTAAAACCAGCGAGAGTTATATGGACGGATTACATTACAACCATATCTGTACAATCTGTAAAACTTTCAGGCTGACCAATTCGACAGATTTTAACCGTTTTTGACAGATTTGTACCATAAAAATGGATGAATGGATGGATAACATGAAAAGGTTTCCCATTTTGACTGGGTTTTTTAATTAAAAGTACTAAAAATTTGGACTTTTTGTATAAAAATGTAGGAAAATCAAACACTTAGCAATAAAAAGTATCTAAATGGCAATCTTGCGCACTCATAATGTTCCGATCTGGACAAATAAATAAATTTGATTGGTCAGCCTGAACTTGATATTCTAGAATGACATAAACATTTCTTAAGTAACGTCAAACAAGAAATAGCTCTTCAATAATAGCATAGAAGTATATTTTGTAACAAAAATACAAATTTTAATTTGAGAACCATCTTTTAAACATACACACATTCACACATCCTGCACTTTTAAACACATGTACAAACAAACGCAGTGTTCATTCCAGAAGGGGTCATAGGACAGAAGGGGTCATAGGACCACTGATTCCTTATTTTGACAAAAAATCCCATTGTTAAGGCCTTAGTGGGACATATTTAACATTCAATAAATGCATACATATTGATGTTATGATACTTCAGAGGAAGATTTTTTAACATATCTTCTGAAATATATCCTAGATTAACAATGCATACATGGACGCACTTTGTACATTGAACTATTCACTCAGCTAACAATGCAAGCAATATTAGAACTTAAATCCTATCAATAAAAAGGAAATGCTAATACTATTGTCATATTTCTGTCTTTTTTGGACAAAAAATAAAATTAAATGCTTTCAGAAAAATCATTAAAATACATGTACAGATAATTATATTTAAATGAGTTAACCTACCCCACAAGGCAACAACCAAGTATATTTACTGGTACATATCGGTGGTCATGTTCTGAGGATGAAAATATGTGCAGATATGTCTTAAGTTAAAATTTTTAATATACAAAAAAATTACATTTTGGCACTTGAAAAATCATACAACCTGTTGCAAATAAAAGTAGTATTTGACACTTGTCATCTGACGGAAAGTAATTGTGATGTCAATAACTCTTCGGAATACTCTAGTTTCCAAGACATAAGAGCCGTCAAAGTAGAAATGTCTCTAATGTATTCTGTAAACCAACTTTTATTCACGGATATTAACTTTCACCATTCTCTTGCCAAAACCATTTCACAACAATAAACTTTCATGATAGTGACTATAACTGAATATTTCGTATCCATAATACCATTTTCCGAAACAAGTTGGCATCAATTAACTTTTGCAATTATTTTGTTCTCGCAAAACACTTGAAAGTTAATCACAAGCGAATAAAAGCTGGTTTGCAGTATTGTGATGTCTTTAATATTGCAGCTATATTCATGAAATATATGAGCTTCGCACATTTTTTCCATGACGTACATGGTCTTAAAAACAGAAATGCTTTCCACTTATAGATTTCAATAACAGGATTCACATATAATGTGAAACACACCCAACAAGCCACAGAAATCTACGATACCTGAATTTGACAACTGCTAACAATCTACCAACAATAGCAACATGTACAACATTCTAAATCTTTGTATCTACTCTAGCCAGCAAGTAAGGCTTTCTATGAGGTAATATTTTGGGGAGAAAATTTGAGTAAAAATATTGTATAAATGACATGTAACCATTTAAGAAAATACAAAAATAAATATGTATCAGAAGAAACATTAGCAATTGGATACTTTCACGGCTACGACTGTTTGAAAAAAGTTTACCAAGGGAAATAAGAAATTTTTTCTTAAAGGATATATTCACAGGCCCCGGTTTCATAATCATTCCTTAGCTAAGATTTTCCTTAACTTAAATTTAGCAAATTTTTGCAATCTCTTTTTGAAACTACTGATAAATATTTTTGTCAAAACTAAATGCAAATGTTTTTAACTAGAAGTGATCTTAAAAATGACACCTTGAATTCCTCAATATCTTTAAAATTAACAAAATTATAAAGATATGAAAATTTGCAAGATTTAAGTTAAGGAAAATCTTAGCTAAAGAATAATTGTGAAACCGGGGCCTGTTCAAGAGTCACCTTGGAAATTGTGAATATTTTTCCTCACAAATGTTTCTTCTTATACAATGTTCATGTTTATCACAGACAGTAAGCACTTTATATCAGTTAGCAATCTCACTGATAAGAAGCCGTAATTTGAAATGTCTCCTCATTCTTGTCATCTTCATCATTAATAAATACCAAAACTTCCGCGGACCCCATCTTCAAAACTGGCATAAATCGAAGTCCAATTGTGTAGGTGGCGCCACCTTCTATATCAAACTTGGATTCTTTGAATTGTAATAAATCGTCTCTGTTGGTTAGAACACTGAACATTTTTTTATGAGGATACGGGTTTGTGTAAGTTATCCTCTTGCTGCTGCCTTTCCCTCCTCCTATTGGGAGAACCAATTCAAATGCTCGACTAATTACTGGTGCGCGACAACTGACACAGACTAACCAAGTCCTTATTAACTGATGATATTCCACATCTACTACATTTAAGTAGAAGAATTTGCTCCCTTCTTTCATTGGACGGACAGCAACATTGAGCTCATGAACGGCACCAGCCGCAAGCATAAACTGATTACCTGGATGTAACTGCATTTCCAGGGGATGTGATGAAAAACACCGTACAAGTCGAGATGCTTGAGTACCTCTGAAATATACAAATGGTGTATAATATAGTTAAAATCATATAATTAAATTGAAAACCCCAATGGGAAATACATGTTCCAATTTATCTGCATAATCAGAATAGGATTAGCCAAAGGCACATCTAGTTTCCCCTAAGATTGATCCTAAATATCCTTTTATCCTTTAATTGTAAACAAGGTTTTTCCAGGATTTGGCCTACTGACCTACTAATTAACCCAACATGACTCACATGTGAACTTGATCAAACTTTGTCAAAAGGATCATTCAAATTAGAAGAAGACTGGACTGGAACCTCTAGAGTGTTAACAAAATTTTTCTATGATATGACCTAGTAACCTACTAGTCCAAAATGTGTACTTGATATAGTTTTTGTCCTTTGACCCTCAGTACACAAAATATTTATTACTTACCTAAGTAACAAGGAGAATCTGCTGGTTTGACCCTCGGTACAATTAACATCCACTCTTTGCAAGGCATGGACATAAAACTGCCATATCTGAACTGGACGGGAGAAAAATGGATCCAGATAGACTGCCATGAAAAATCTCTTAATCTGTGGGGACGGTCCTAAGGCAACCTGTCAAAATATACATACCCGGTAATATATAAACATAATAAAAATCCACGATTTAAGGACACAAGTACTGTAAATCAGGGTCTGAGACTAACTTTTTTCAACAATAGCCCACAGGGTCTGTAGTTGTTTAAAATCACTAGCCCTGCTTGAAGTTGAGAAGTCTGGGGTATTCTGTAATTTAAAGTTTAGATTTTATATTCATTAGGTCTAAAAAGCTCTGTATCAAGTATTTGATCGAACTGTTTTGAGATAAATTACTAGCCTATCGAGCTACTGGTAACATAATATATACTACCCCTGACCAATATTTACTAGCCTCAAGCTAGCAGGCTAGTGTTAGTGTCAACCCCTGTGAATCATGAAGAGGATTTTCAAAATAACGAAACAAAACCAATAGTTTGGCTGTGTATACCTTTTGATTTCATTATGTTATTTTGAACATGGATTGTTCAGGCAAGTTCTGTAATTTATATATATCAAAATGGTTGTCCTGTGTCATGGCAGGCATGAGATGTAAAAACCCTCCTTGCAAATTGCCCAGAGTGCACTGCAAAGGCAAAACTTTCTGACCCTTCACCTATAGCTGGTGGCGTTTCAATACAAATAAAATGTTCTTGAGTAGGAGGTAAAACCCAATTGAATCCATACATAATCAATCAATCAATTAATCAATCTTGACAATTAAACTGACCTTGAGGTTGACATCTATGGGTTCTCCTGGTTGTTTTCCCTTGCTATCACAGATAACATTGGGGTCACTACAACGTATGTGTGCCTGTGTCAGCCCTGTACCTCCAACAGGAGCACCTGTAAAATAGAGAAAATAATCAGTATTATTGTACAAGGACATACTACCAAACCATGCAGGGACTCGAATCCATGGCTCATGAGTGTATTTCCCACAGGAGCACTTGTAAAACATAATCAGAGTTATTGTCTTGATAAAGGGCATACCATGAAGCCCAACTGGTACTCAAACCCATGACTCATGAGTGTTAACCCTGTACTTCCAACAGGAGCACATGTAAAACATAGAACATAATCAGTATTAGAAAGTGAGGCTTTTACCAAAGATAATGAGTGTACATAATTCTAAAACCAGTCAAACCAGGGGTTCAAAATTCCCTGGGTCCGAGGTCAGGGACCTATTGATTTTACCTTGGGACCATTAATATTTAAATTGTAAAAGTCCGCTGAACCTGCCATTTTTACCAGAATAATTCTACTTTTTCAATATAATTACATAATTGCACATGGATCTTTCAATGTTGATATTGGACTTTCAAAACTTTATGTGGGACCTGCCAAAAATAAAGGCAAAAGGTCCTGGACCTTCCATTACAAAACATAATTTTGAACCCCTGCAAACTACAAAAATTTAAGATACTGCTTACTCATCTGGTGCTTGGTATTAAGAGAAGAGAGTATTGACTATTTCACCTGGTATCAGGATAATGTTACTAGGGGGATCGTAAGCTTGTCTGCAGCATACTGAATCTGTGAGCTAGACCCCAAAGTCGCCCTAACTGCAGGCTGGAACAAGGCAGACCATAAAATACACTCTCGCATACACCTTGTTCTTAGACTGATCCTTAGCGATTAATAAACCTGCTCAGATTGTGAATAGCTAAAAAATTGCTGATGCGACATAAAACAACATGACAACCGACCAATCCCTCAAGGCGCTGGTAAGCATAATTTTCTCCTCTTGAACAGCTGCTTTAAATTGAACCAAAATTTTGTGAAAAAGGTCCTTGGTCTGTGTAGATTAAAAACTGTGTCTGGCATGGCTTTTCGATATTCAAGATGGCCACTGATGTGATGTAAAACAACATTTCAACCAATTTACCTGGCAGAGACTGGAATATAGGCATTCTCATAGATTTTTTCAGGAATGACTGTTCTGGATGGTGGAATCTGAATGTCTGGTCAATAATGTGAGGTTGTGGCTGAACTTTCAGTAATAATACCGCTATAGGCTTTCCATCTTCATTTTTAAAGAATATCTGCACAATAAAATAGTATTTAGTATTGCCATTAATTTATCAGTCTTCATCATGTTGATACATTTTCTTTCAAGTACATGTTAGTTTCATATTCCATAACTTCATATTGGTGTGTGTCAAAAATGGATAGGGACAAAAAATTGAAAATCATGAAAAAAAATTATAATAATAATTCTACATTTATAACTTTTGTGCTAATGAATGGCCTCCTGACTTCAATTTTAAGAACAACTGTTAAAGAGAATAAACCCAGAATGACAAAAGAAGGTTGAATTTTTATTGATTATTAATATAAGGTTAATGTGATGGCTGTCACCTTCATTTTAAATTAAATTTCAAATGTAGTCAGTGTAACTAGTAGTCTTATGCTTCTAGAGCACCTAACTGCAACTTCTTGTTGAAAGGTCATGTGTTAACCCAATTTGCCAGTTTCTGAAGTTTTTACTTTGCTATGGGATTGTGATTTGGACATATATTTCATACAAGTTTGTTCATACTAGAGTTTGCTCCCTTGGCACAGTTGTTTGCGGTAAAGTTATATCTCTACCATTATGAATTGGCATCTTTGGCTGCATGATGCAGTAAGTAACAGGCATAGATATACCGTATATTCTCGCCAAAAACCCGCACTTTTTTGACAAAAATTAAAAATTTGAGAAGGGGGGTGCGGGTTATTCGTGCAGTTTTATAAAAAACTTGCTCCAGACATTGACGATCTAGCGTGAAATCAGTTGAATTTTCCATGTACTCAGCAAGTCTATGTACTGAAAATGGGATAAAATCGTCATCACAACCGATGTTGGCCAATATTTTTATTATTTAATGTAATGTAGATATTATTCTTTACATGTATGGATACAAACAATAAAGATAGCGTGAATAAAACATGTACTTTTTGACTCCCGATCGTGAGATCAGGTAATACACATCTTGTTGTCACCGAAAAAGGAAGTCATAGTTTGATCATGCGCAAAGGTTGTGTTATGTATTTCATTGTTTATTCTCGGTTTCGGTGTGACGTCACAGGTGAAGATGGCGACTTAAGACACCTTGGAAACAGTGACACTAACCCCTTAGATACTGTAGATTTATATAGTGATTCGTACAGACCAACATTAAAAAAATGAATAAAGTTTAAGTTTGGCAAGGTTATATGACATGAAACTTTCCACAAAAAATTATGACTTTAATAAATGATTAGAGACTTTCAAAATTTATCAAAAAGTCAAAAATATTTAATTTATAAGGCGTTAAATTTGGAATTCGGGCAGGGTAAAAATAACATTGAATAGAATAACCATGGAGCATGGGGAACATTCTTTAAATTTGTTTTGTAACATTTTTTAAAATATTACAGTATAACATTATAAATATTTAAATAATTATTTCATATATTTTTTCCGATTGTGTATTTCTGATCAGTAAAATATGCATGAAATTGTAATTTAACGGTACCTCTCATTCTCATTCTCTGTATCTTAAATTCTGTCGTAATTCATTTTCTGACCCTGGTATAACTCCAAATGATATCGTCATAAAACAATTTTAAAACTTAAAATTTAAAAATAATTTAAAATTATAATAACTTAGAAATCGTCTCTATTTAAATTACATAAAAACAATATTGGTTAAACATCCCGGGATCCATGCAACACCCGGAAAAACTTGGAATAAAACATTCTTTTATTTTTTCACTATATTTATTTGATCTCAATTTATGAAAAGTAGAATTTACATCCGATTCTCACATACCGGTAATTAAGAGCGTATCAATAAACTACAAACTACAGTACCGGGCATCCTGTTTATTAGACATTCCATCACCGGTAATTAAGAGGTAGATCTACCTTACAATATACAAACATTATTGACATTATAAGTCTTTACGATGTCCCATATTAAATATTAGTTGTCATTAAGTTGGAAAGATGTGTTAAAATGGATTTTAGGTTTATAATGTATTTAGAGATGGACGAGTAATCAACGGCAGTAAATTAAACTTATTTAAATTCACGAAATGTTGCTATTTGTAATTCAGTTTTAATCATTTTAAATGTCCAGAATGATTATTTTACTTTTTAAGTTTCTCGTGTCTTTTACGCAAAAAAGTGAAAGTATTACCAAGTTCGTGACCATTATGAACGCCGACGGACAGATCAGTCCTTTTAAAAAATAGATATAAATTTACCTATAATTTTTTTTTTAACTCATTCCATCCATATGACAATGTTATCAAATAGACCTGACTACAAATTTCATGAAAATCGCTTAAAGACTCAAATAAAGTTTAATATCTGTGGTAAATAATAGTACATTTGTATCATTTACTATGCTATATAACGGCATGTTGTCACCGTATCTAAGGCCACCGATAACATCTTTAACTGAAATGCCCGGATGTCCGGAACCAAGAATACGGGGGTCGGTTACGTTATAGCGTGTTTAGACTAATCAGTAATGTTTCAGATTTTACAATACTGGGCTTTCTATTTTATCTTAAAGTTGACGATCTATCACTCAAATATCACCATATTATATCGTCCAGAATGACATGTGGTTTTGCATTCGAGAGTATTGGTCAATAACTAGGATGGCCTCTTGTTGAATGAATATTCGTATCTAAACATGTCGTTGGAATTGCAAATTAAATTTTAATAAATATTTAATTTTATTAATATCCCGATAAGCGATTGTCGAATCCTGGTATTTTTACTTAAAACCGACAGATACGAAAGCGCCGTATGACCTCTGACCTCTGACATAGAAATATATAAGTAGTGTTTGTAATGGCAGTGCTTTCATCTGCTACGTATAAACACAGGTACCGGTAATCATGGATGATTATATAAATGACTTAGGAATCGAGAATGGCTTCAATTGTTAAATAAACAAGAGACACGCCAGGTGTTACCGGTAAGACTTGATTAAACTTAATTACAGGTGACCAGGTATTGACTTCTTTGCCCACAGCTATTCTGTTACACGTGACAACTTTAAAGAAAGACCCATACTTACCTTAATTAATTAATTAATTATTAATTATTTCAAAGACTTTATTGGTCAAACTGAATAAAAAAAATATCACAAATAATAAAAATACAATAAAGAGTAAAATTTCAACTTGAAAATTACCGTAACTTCTGGTTTGTCGATCTTCTAAAATGCCTTGAAAATTCGAGTCAGATTTCAAATTTTTTCTGGGTGCGGGTTATATCCTGCGAATACAAATGTTCCTGGGATTTTTAGGGTCATGCCCCAGGGCGGGTATTAGGCGAGTATATACGGTAACTTTTATACAACATATACAGATAATTACCTTAATATTTTTCTCTTGAAAAATTTCTGAGTTTTTATCTTTTTCCTTCTCTGGTTTCCTAAATGGATCTACAGGCCCCTACAATGAAATCAAGTACATGTATTAATGTTGCCTTAATCAAAATACTGCTATCTCTCTCTCTCTCTCTCTCTCTCTCTCCTTATCGGTCAAAGACCTACAAAAAAATTGAACAAACTAATAAATATAGCAGCATCTCTCTCTCCCTATTGGTCAGAAAACTACAAAAATATTTCAACACGCTTATAAATATAGCAATATTTTCTCTCTTTCTCTTTCTCTCTCATAACCTGGGGTTGTACAAACTAATCTGCTGAGTGTGTTTGCAGAGAGATAAGCTTTTCAGATCTTTCATAAAGGGAGGTAATTACCTGTGGCTGTACAGACTGATCAGCTGTAAAGGTGAGGTATTTACCTGTGGTTATAAACAAAGGTGAGGTATTTACCTGGGGTTGTACTGACTGATCTGCTGTAAAGGATAGGTATTTACCTGGGGTTGTAAATAAAGGTGGTGTATTTACCTGGGGTTGTACTGATTGATCCGCTGTAAAGGTGAGGTATTTAAATGGTATATTAACAGTTTCTTTCGGCCTCATAAATATCTCTGGATAATGTGACTCTGCTTTCTTGTTAAACATTCCTTCTTCTACAGGTGTCTGTAGCTGATTCAGTTGTTTAAAATGGCGCCATTCTCTAGTATCTGTTACTACCCTGCAAAATGATAAAATCATGGGATAGAAAAGTTATTAAATGACACCCTAAAGATGTTATATAAATATTTATACCCAACAAGGAAATCAAACAAAAAATATGGGTCCCTGTTGGAAACACAATCCCAAAAGCAAAGAAAACAAGTAAATTCAGTGAATTAGGATTACCCACCAGCAGGTTTTTTTTTTGTGATTTGCACTTACCGGTATGTTCAAAGGTCAACAATTCCCAGGAAAATGAGCAAACCAGATCCGGTTAAGGATATACACATTTCCTATCAATGTTGATGCTTTGCACTAAGTTTCATGAAATAGTACTTTATAGTTTTGGAGAATTTGCCCAGACAAGAATTTCGGACGGATGGAAGGAAGGAAGGACAGACAGGTGGACGGAAACACGAATTTAATATCCCCTCTTTCTTTGAAAGGAAAGGGATAAAAAATTGAAAACTGGCAAATTAAGTCCACCTGGAAACTGAAGTCTGGTGCTTTAGAAGGATAAAGCCATCCTGTCTAGCAAGCTACACCCACTACATGTGAAATCTCAACTCAATTTGTGCACTAGAAATCTATTTAATTTGGCGGTGGATTTAAATTAGCAGTACTGTATCATCACGAAAAATCTCTTAAACTAGTGCAACACTAAAATTTATAAGTTTACGAAAATCTCTTAAACTAGTGGAGGGCGCGGTGGCCTAATGGATAAGACGTCAGTCTTCAAATCTAGGGTCTCTCACTGCTGTGAGTTCGAGTCCCGCTCTGACCACATGTGGGAAAGTGAATTTCCCTTGCCGTTGGCCTTTACTGATTCACCTGGTATCAGTATAATGGACTGGGGGAGTGGTACGCTTGTCTGCGGCGTACTGACTCTGTGAGCTAGCATGGTAAAGTCGCCCTGAGTGCACGCTAGTACAAAGCAGACCATACAACACACTCGCACTTCAAATGCATACACAAAATTGTTCATAGATTAATCCATTGAGATTAATTAAATAGTTCTCTCTCGTCGCGAATAGCTGAAAAATTGCTGATGCGACGTTAAGCAACATTCAACCAACCAACCAACCAATCTTAAACTAGTGCAAAAATAATATAAATAAATTTATAATACTCACTTGAGATCATTATCTTCCCATTCAATTGTAACTGTGTGTTGTATATTAAATGGATTCTTCAGTACAAATTCAAAGAATTCTGCCGTCGCAAACGAAGGATGTATGATGTGTTCTGTAGTAATGGTCTGACTCAACATAGACATGATACCGTCCTTCTTTGTCTGTAGTCTGTAGATCTCTAAGGTCTTAAAGTCCCGCTGTCTCTCACCCTGGACCGTTTTTGTACACTGAAAATAAGTTGAGGAAACAAAATTAAAAAAGCTAATCACTTGTAATACATACTCGCATATGCTGCGGCGAAGGAATGCACAATAGCTTAAATAAAGTGAACTCATATTTTTCTACGTTTTTCATTTTTTGTCAGAGGTATATATAACAATTTTTTATTTATTTACTATTAATAAATAGATTCATATTTATACTGGCAGTTTTTGTACTCTTAAAAAGTTCAGATTGATTAATTGAAAGGGGCTTTACGACCTAGTCACAAATATTCCACTTATATCATGATTTCACCAGTTATAGGTTAAGTTTTTACCTTTGCAGTGTGGTAAGTGCAATGTGCAGGGAAAGTTCTTTTATATGCCACAACTGTCATGACATGGAACATCAGTTTTTAAGATCTCTTCTAATGGAGCCCATGACTTCCAGTAATAAATGTGAATGTATCAAGTAGAAATTGGTCAAAATCTCCACGTCAACATTTTAAGTATTGTGACGTAACAGTAACGACGTCATCATTATACAGCGATTAATGCTGTGAAAACAGGTACATGTGCTCATTTATCCACCACACAGCAATATGGACGAAGATATTCTTATACAAAAAACAAATGAATGCTACATTTATACTGCGTGTGACTAAAAATTGAACTAGACATAAGGCCCTATATTGTTAGAATTTCCGATAATTTTTGTAAATTCAAGTAGTTTTGCACGCATTTACAAACGAATAATACATAAATAGCTATGTCATATATAAATGACATCATAGCTTTGGTATTTGTTAGATTTTTAAATAAAATTTTGCAAAAAGATAGAAAATGAATTTTTATATATTTTAAAGACAAAAAATGCTTTTGAGAAAATTAGAGATTTTAACCGATTTCTACTTGATACAATCACAAATGCTGATATGATTTATTGGTGAAAGAACAGCCACTACATATTTCAAGTCTTGTGTACACTCTTAAAAGTCTTTGACAGTAATTCCCCGTTGTCTGACAAACATGCTGGAAGTGTAGTAAACACAGTACCCGTTCCTTCTCTCTGTTTCAGTAGCAATAGAACTAAATAACCCTACCCTAGAATGTACACGATTGATGACCTTGACCTTCCCAATATCAGATATACATACCAGGAGTGTGTTAAATTTATTATCCATTCCTTCTTTCTGTCTTACTGCCTGAATTCTTGCTAATTTTCGGTTTTTCTCCGTTTCAGCAGCTGATGTGTCTTTTTCTGGTATAGTTTGTTCTTTATTTGAGAAGAGTAAAGCTGCCACTTCTCGATTATGGTCTGCTAAGTGGTGAGCCCTGGCTACTTTCTTCTTCTGAACTAATCCGCCTATTTATTGAGAAAATAGATGTCAGATATATCTATATGTCCATTCCTGGTAGCTATTATCAACATTGGCTACTAATTTCTGCGATTCTAGCCCAAAACAGCTGCTATAATGCTGATGCAGCTTAAAACAATAATTCACTTACTAATTGTTTTACAAATTCTTTAAAAAAGTAACCTGTTTTAGCAAATTTGTGGAAAAAATACTGTGTAATCAGTTATTTTTGTGGTGCTCAATTTTCGTGGTTCTAAGAAAAATTACAATTATTTGAGCAAATTTGTGAAACATATATAAAATCACTCATTTTTGTGGTGCTAAATTTTCATTGTTTTAAGAAAAATGCCATTATGCAGGTTGCTGAAATCATGATTTGTGATTATCATTAACTTAAGGGAGGTTTGTAATGTACAGTATTATGCTGACATATAAATTTGAGGGTCAGAGTAGTTAAAAAAAAACCAAACGAAAACTTTGATCACCATGAACATTAATGAATCCACAGAACTTATAAA
Organism: Anadara kagoshimensis; assembly: GCA_021292105.1. NCBI lineage: Eukaryota > Metazoa > Mollusca > Bivalvia > Arcoida > Arcidae > Anadara > Anadara kagoshimensis. The sequence continues at coordinate 1,642,234 of CM037870.1, read as the reverse complement.
AAACAATGTTTCTTTACAATTTTTGGGAATTTGGCTACATATAATTTTAAACTTGTGTATTCTGTCAAGTGAAATGACAAACTTTCTCACACTGTAATCCCGTGTGGGATTCAATCCTTAGCAATGAGAGGCCATGCTATCTGTAAACACAGGGTGTAAACCACAGAGGCAACCCGACAACAAAATTTTGCAAATGTCAAGAATATATATGTAAGGTTCAAATAAAATGGTGTACTTTTTCAGTAATCTGACTAACTCTGGATGTTCAATTCAAGTATGGATACTTCTATATAATACACAGCAAACAAACACCACAGCAAATGTAAACCTCTATATAAAAACAGTCATATCAAACACAACCTTTCTGTACAAAGACAGTAATATTCTTTAAACATAAACCAGTTTGTTAAAATCTTTGTCGTATGACACAAAAGAAATGAGTATAGTTTTTACTTCATGGGCCATAAATAATATTTTATTGGTTGACAATAATGGTATTTATTTGGGTTAATGATGCTAAGTTATGATGATGTTATTAATATACTGTAAAGGGGATTATTTTCACAGGGTGAAAATTTCGCAATTTCTGAAATCTGGCATTCTGTGTGGGTGTCATTTTCGTGTTACCAATAGAAATGAGTGTACATGTGTATTCTATATCATTATGATATATTAACCTGTATGGTAGACGTTTTCGTGTGGGTCAAATTTTCACGGTGATTTCATCAGCACAGAAAAAGCAAATATTTTACCCACACGGAAATTGACGTATCGCGGACACTCCCACAATGTTCCAACACTGGCCACCATCACGTTACCAAAGCAATGTCATGGCAACTAATGACATTATTATGTTAGTGATGTCATTAAACCGCACAACTCAGGCTGACTTTTTATTCTTTTTGTGTGTAAATTACTACTAATTAAAGCATGTCGGCCCTTTGTCGGAATGCTGTGGGCGTGGCCGGCGAAATGTCAATTCACCCTTTAACACTAGTATACAGATTTCAGTGTGGAAAATATACTCTACTGTAAATGTTATATAATCAGAACAGAGTGATTTGAGACTTATGTTGAAAATGAACTGATTATAATCAGGCTCTAATTTCACAATCATTTTTAACTAAGATTTTTCTTAACTTAACCATGTTAAATCAGGCAATTTTTAAATCTGAATACTGTAAATTATGTAATTTCGCATGTATTTATTTTCACGGAATGGAAAATTGAGACATATCGGCATAGTTACATTTTTGTGTTTTTAAATCATGCAATATGACACAATAAGCATAATATAATTTTCGCTTGGTATTTATTTTTCGGCAAAACAAACGACCGCGAAATAAGCGAAAATTAGTACACCATGAAAATAAATATGTTTACAGTTATTGTGTAAGTTTTCACGATTTATTCATAAATTTAAGGTGTCAATTTTAAAATCATTCTAACCTTATTGCATCCATCTTCCAATTTTGTTGAAAATTTTTTTTGTTATACCATAAAATATTGTAAAAATTTGCCAGATTTACCTTAAAGAAAATCTTAGTTAAGGAATGATCGTTAAACTGGAACCTGGATAAATAAACCACCTAGATAGTGTGGATTATACACCACTAGGATACAGTTGTTCAAAGCTTGATTAGTTTAATCAGTGATTAACACACATTCAAAATATCAACAAAAATCAAAATATCATTATTAAATCAATATTTGTATAACAATATGCTATAATTTGATGAAATTCTATCCATTTTTTTAAATTTTCAATGTTAAATTCACAATATATTAGAAATTACGCAAAAATCAAATTTCAACTAATCAACTTCAAACAACTGGCCCCTGAATTTATAAACCTGTATATAAAGGGCATTAGATGGTATGATCGATAAAGGGGTATCATATATTAATGGTCTTTTTTATATAACTGCATGCTGATACCAAAATAAATAAAATTGTCAAAAACATGCAACATCAGAAAACAAAGAACAAAACTAACCTGTAACTATGACAACCATGCAAAACATCAAAATAACAATTTATAAATAAATTAAATATTTACATCAAATAAAGAAAAATCAGTGTTCAATCTAGAATTAATGGACCCTTGTCTTGTGCTATTGCCCGAAAAATAAAAAATAACAAATCCCCCCCCCCCCCCCATATATTGTTTGTGGGCCAACTATCTTTAGTCTTACCTGAGTCTTGAGTAAATGTAGTTCTATCTCTCCTTTTTATTAAATATTGTTTCTTTGAATTAAACCAACTGGTTATAGATTGCAGGGCATAATATGACATGTATTAATAAAGTGGTGTGAACGTATTACTAAAGATCTTTCCAAATAAAATGACTTACGGTAAGTTATTATGCCGACCCCATTTTTGAAAACAGGTCCCTTTTTTAAGGCCTGGGTCAGAATGGTCTTACTTACTACAATTCTGGACTCAACACTGATCAATAAATCATTCAAATTAAAATCATTATTTTTCATTACAAACATTTGGGTTTTTTCCAGAAAAATGGGCCAGGTTAAATGACATCCATGTATTATTGAAATTAGAGAAAATAGAATCTACGTTAAATTCAAACCCAACTTGTATTACTCCAAAACAGTTCATAATTTCTAGAAATTTGTTAGAATTGTTTGGTTGCCATAGTTACATGATGCACACACAATAAAAGAAAGTAAAATTACCAGCAGAAGTAGAGAAGGGCGTTGATAAGGCACCGCCTGGGTAGGTGGAGTTACCTGCCGTTTGTGACACTATTAACTTCTGTTTACTAGGAAGTGAAAAGGGTGCTGTAAAACAGACCAAACCAAAAAGATCACATGATGGCCACATGATTGTCACATGACCAAAGACTATATATATCCTACAAGTACCTGTCACAAACTGATTGAAAGAAATCAATTACTTAACTCATGCTTGCCAAACTTTAAATAAATTTTTTCTACTATTGGCATATTTTAACAATAACATATCATGGTTAGATCATATTAATCTACTAAAAATGAAATTGAAAGGAAATTTACATTCATGCCAAGAAAATTTTACAAACATGAAACAATGTTAACAACAACAATGAAGATTAAACTATCTACGCTTAATAAATCAGAAAATGATGTGTATAATGTATAGAAATGTATGTAAAATGTTGTCTAAAGGTAAACTAAATGATAAAGACATACAGTATAGCCTCTTTATAGAACTGTTACCCCAAATATCCATCCCTGACAAAATTTTGTAAAATGTAAATTCAATATTATTACAGTAAAACCTCGTTATAATGCCCCTCGATAACTTTGCCACCTCGCTTATCGCCACACTATTTTGAAGTCCCAAAATCCATTTTGTTTATGTTTTTCTTTATCCACCTCCCCCAATTTATTGCCAAACCCCTTTATAATGCCAAAATTTGACTGAACAAATGATGGCGATGAATCAAGGTTTTACTGTACATAAATATTACATTTCTGACAGGGTGACAGTACATATTGTCAACCTCAAAGACACATTGTTTGCCGAGGCAATTTTTAGTTTTTATTACACCTCAAGTAAAAATCTCACAATTTTATTGGATAAGAGCTATTTAACAATTTGAACTGTCACATGCAATTTATAATGTCAAATGACCAACAATTTATTTTGAGCGAAGTGGATTAACAGTGTTTTAAGCCCAGTCAAGATTCTTCCGCTTATATTAAGTTAGTCAGTTGAGAGAAGTTGGAGGAAACGGGAGTACCTTAGGAAAACACCAAACTGACGTTTTTGATTTATCTAGTAAATGCAAAGTGCATACCAATAACCATGGCAATTATAAAGACTTATAATTATAAAGAAGCTATACTGTATAGAAATTTCTATCCTACTTTGATGATAATGATATTCTGAGTATCTTAGCAAACATCTGATATCTCCTCTTAACCAAGTTCTTGAAATATTCGATAAATTGTTCAATCTTATCTCATTTACATTAACATGATAAGTAATATTACAACTTTTTTTCATCTAAAATTGTTTACAGAAATAGTATGATAAAGTTTTAAGAGTCAATGGGGTTCATCAGCGTGCCATGTGATCAATACCCCTTAACGTTTGTGCGGAACATTTTGGAAAACGTTTACTTCAAAACTTCTGGGAGTTACCTCATTTTTACGGGAAAATGTGAACAGAAGTGATTCCATCTCCAAAGGAAATTATTGTTCTGCAGAATGTTATAGGGTATCACACAATACACTGGTGAACTCAATTGTCTCATTTTTGCAATATATGAACTTTCAAATAAAAAAATTAATAAATTTACCAGTAATGGCTAGTTTAGGATCAACAAGATGGCCTATGTTTGCCATCCTAAAGTGTAGTTTCCCCCTATTAACTGTTGTGATACCAATTGGTTGTACATTTCCAGGTTGTATGCCACTGTTTACTATATTGACATCATCTTGGTATTCCATAGTTATTACATCAAGTTCAAAGGTCGACTGAACAGCCTCGTGTCCACATCTGCATAGATACTGAAGTTGGAAAAATAACAATATTGTGTAATACAAAAGGAGTTAAATTTTTCAGGTCAAAGTGGAATCCAGAAAACCAGACCTGATTAAATTGAAAATATTGTACACAGATATAGATATTTTTTAGCGAATGAGTGAACAGTTTTCATGTCTTGCATCCAGACTAGAAATGGAATATGTCTTCATTATATCACACCCCATTATATAATTTTAAATACAAATATTACAAGTTGATGTGGAATGGTAACTTTGACCCTTTATTTATGCAACTAAGTTTGGTATGTGACACATTGTCTTATGTTGGTTTATATTTGTGCCAAGTTTGACCAAAATCCATCCATATACATGGAAGATATGGGGCGGACACAATATTGGGATAGACAGGCAGACAGACAGACAGACAGGGTGATTCCTATATACCTTTATATCCCTTAACTTTAGAGGGTATAAACAGCAATATTTACTTACCTTGAGTTCCACAGCACACTCTCCAATGCGTAGTAAAGAATCACCATCCCAAACATCAATATGTAAAACCTGTTGAGACAAGTGGTGTAAAAACATGCTGTTTTCACCTGGCTTCATAAAGGCTGGATCCATGTAATACCTCACCTGTAATAAGTAAAACAGATTTAAAGAAAACCTTAAGGAGATTACTATACTAGGTTTCCACAATTTTAAATTGGTTCATAGCTAAGTTTCCAAAATCAGTGACGTTATAGTCCTTTTTAAAGTACTTTTTAAAAAAAATTGCTAAAATATGTCCTTTTTTAAAGATTTCTCAGAAATTAGTAGCCAATTGTGAATTTGGCTACCAGGAATGAAAACACAGAATATAAAAGGGGTTTATCTTGATAAATACGGATTAATACAATGAAAATCTAAAACTTGAATTCCATATCACTTTGAATTTTTCATTTCATTCAAGACTATTAATGCCAATTTGATAAATATGATTTTAATCTTTGGTGACTGATGATGTCACAAATATGACATTGAAGTGTGTTTTATTATTTTTACGCCATTTTTTGTGTCATATTTTACATAGTTTTTCCCTTCAAAAATTGTGGGACCTATCTCTGTGGCAAAGTGGTCTAAAGTGCACAATTACGGAAACAATTGTTTCAAGATTAAAACAATAGCAGTGAACTTGATATATAGACTCATTGTGTAACATCATGCAGCAAAGAACTGGCAGGATTTACAAAAGAAACAAGTATAATAATCTACCTCTAATCCTGGAGAGCCAGAATCTGCTGTTCCATTCTTGTCTAACCTCTGTAGAATGTACGGCATTAATAACGGGTCAGATGAAAATTCATTATGTGGTTTAGACAACATTAACCTAAAATATGGAGAAAAAACTTATTTAATGCACAGCAATAAGAAAATGTGTATAAATTTGTTCATATATTTATAAACTTTACAGATGGCAGAGTAACTATCATATAACATAAGGGAATTTTTATGTTAAATTCATTTTCCCATAAACGAAAATAAAGGTTTATGAATAATCAATTTTGATATGATGCACATTCACACTGACTGTCATTTGACAATGAGAAAATAACAGTATGTGAATAACATGAAATGTCACATCTATTGAAAATTCACAGTATGTATTAACCAAGTGACAAAATTTTATCAAGCAATGTGTGTGTGTGTGTGTGTGTGTTAAATTTGTGTTCAATGTATGTGTGCTTGTGTTCAGTTTGTGTTCAACATGTGTGTTTCAGTGTGTGTATGTGTGTGTGTTCAGTGTGTGTGTGTTTTTATACATTACCTCTCTGTAGTAAGTTGGGGACATCTATAAAACTGTAATGTGAAAAACACCGTCCCAGATGTGACAGCCTTCCCAGCATTGTCTAACCTGTAAATAAAGTAAGGTTAAAATCATTAAGAGCTTTTCATGGTCTGCCATTTCCTCTAGAATAAAACGGTGCTAAAATTAAGTATACATGACTTTATGTGCCAATTAAAAACTGTTAAAAATGTTTGATGTTTCTTCATGTAAAATTTGAATTTGAACCGGTCATAGTTTAGCTATTTAAATTTATGATCTGCACATTGGTCGACATGTCACATGTTGACATGAAACCCTGACAATCATCAAAATAACACAAAAATAATGTTCTTGTGAACAAAAATACATCCTGGTATACACAAGCAAATTCAGTGAATTAGGATCCCACGCCATAGGTCCTTTTTTTTGTGATTTGCACTTATATTCAAAGGGCAATACCTCCCCCAAAAACAGGCAAACTAACACGGATTAATGATATGTGCAACTCCTATCAATGTTGATGCTTTGTACCAAGTTTCTTGAAAAAGTGCCTCATAGTTTTGGAGAATTTGTCCAGATAAGAATTTCGGATGGATGGAAACAGAATTTTATATTCCCCTCGTTCTTCAAATGGCAGCAGATAATTAAGGTCAACTTACCTGGAGAATGCCAGAAACTGGAAGACAATTTCATTACACTGTAATGGGTCATGTTCTTCCTTGTGTAGGCTGACAGTAACTGAGGTCTGTGGGTCGATAACTTCTGGAGGTTCACCATGTCTGTCCAGCACGGGCGGGAAACCAGCTGAGTATAACTTAGCATATGCTGCCCTGGATAACCCTTGACCCCTGAATAAACAAAAAGGCATGTTGAATGGCAAATAAAAATTGTTTTAGTACTCCAAATTCTGATAATTATTTAGAATATCAAATATTAATTGATTGATTGATTGAATGTGGTTTTACATCCCAATCAAAATATTAATGTATATCTAGATGTCGCACTGTATACCGGTACATAAAGTGAAAGAAATTTTATTTTTGCAGACAGTGTGCTGTTTGTATGTTCCATGCTTGCAATGACACGGGGCATCAGTTTTTAAAGTCTATTCCAAAAGACCCTCTGAATTTTATTTCTAAAAGCCAAGTGCTTGGCGAAAAAAAAGTCACAACCTATATCAAGTTTTGGTCAGACCTGGTCAGGGTTTGAACCCACAACCTCCCACATATGGAGCAAGCACTCTAGCAACTGAGCTACCATAGTGGCATATCAGTGTGAATGTTAACTTACCTTCTTGGCTGTGGTCCTACAGGTATGGGTGCATGTACTGGTGTATATGTACTAACTTACCTTCTTGGCTGTGGTCCTACAGGTATGGGTGCATGTACTGGTGTATATGTACTGACTTACCTTCTTGGCTGTGGTCCTACAGGTATGGGTGCATGTACTGGTGTATATGTACTGACTTACCTTCTTGGCTGTGGTCCTACAGGTATGGGTGCATGTACTGGTGTATATGTACTGACTTACCTTCTTGGCTGTGGTCCTACAGGTATGGGTGCATGTACAGGTGTATATGTACTGACTTACCTTCTGGGCTGTGGTCCTACAGGTATGGGTGCATGTACAGGTGTATATGTATATGTACTAACTTACCTTCTAGGCTGTGGTCCTACAGGTATGGGTGCATGTACTGGTGTATATGTACTGACTTACCTTCTGGGCTGTGGTCCTACAGGTATGGGTGCATGTACTGGTGTATATGTACTGACTTACCTTCTTGGCTGTGGTCCTACAGGTATGGGTGCATGTACTGGTGTATATGTACTGACTTACCTTCTGGGCTGTGGTCCTACAGGTATGGGTGCATGTACTGGTGTATATGTACTGACTTACCTTCTTGGCTGTGGTCCTACAGGTATGGGTGCATGTACAGGTGTATATGTACTGACTTACCTTCTGGGCTGTGGTCCTACAGGTATGGGTGCATGTACAGGTGTATATGTACTGACTTACCTTCTGGGCTGTGGTCCTACAGGTATGGGTGCATGTACTGGTGTATATGTACTGACTTACCTTCTTGGCTGTGGTCCTACAGGTATGGGTGCATGTACTGGTGTATATGTACTGACTTACCTTCTTGGCTGTGGTCCTACAGGTATGGGTGCATGTACTGGTGTATATGCTAATTCATTCAGTTCTGTTGCATTCATACTCATCTGCAAACTGGAACCCATCTAAATAGAAAGTGAGAACATTAAATTCTCTCATGCCAATAATGAGTTGAGTTGGTGTTTAATGTTTCAGTCAAGAATATTTCACTTATATCGAGATGTTGCCAGCTATAGGCAAAGGTGCAGAAATTTTGCCTGTATGTTGCACTTATGGCATTATACTTGGCCAGAGCAGTCACTACCCACTTTCAAGTCTTGGATCTGACCGGGTCGGGTTCAAACCCGCGACCTCCCACCATTACTCAACTCTAAACAATGGTCATACTCCTGAAATATCTAGTGATTTAAGACAAAACAATAGAATGAATTGTTTTTACTATCTATTAAACTTACAGCTCTCATATGTGATACTTCCATGGCGTACATTCCTGCTGGACCTTGTTGACCGGGAACATACAACTGTTCTCCAGGATATGGATACTGGACGGCCCCAGGACCATACTGAGGTTGACCAATACTTCGCTGTATCATTGGGGCCTGTTGTTGGGCAAGTAACTGTTGCGACACCATTTGTTGTTGGTGCGGGACTTGTAGAGACATTGGTCCGGGACTCATAACCCTGAAAGTGAAAAAGATATAAAACTGATATCGAGTAGAGATCTTGGTCCAGGACTCGAAACCGAGAAAGTGAAAAGACAAATACCGATATACTGTAAGAACAATGGTCCAGGTCTATAAACTCTGAAATTAAAAAAAATCAAACTACCAATATAGTGTATAGATATTGGCCTGGAACTCGAAACACTGAAAGTTTTAACTTATTGATTCAGTGACCGTTGAATATTTTGATTGATATTACGGGTGACAATCTTGTTGATATGTTGATCACACCCATACATTGGCTTCGAAGGTAAACTGATATAGTTTTATATGATAGCACCTGAATTTGAAAATAATATATAGCCTACAGAAGATGTAGGAGATGTATATGTGTGCATTAAGTTTCTTTGCCAATGAACAACATTGAAGTCCCCATAGTTTCTGCAAACACTTTGACAATTTTTCGTTAGATATTCGTGTTGATTATAACATGATCAAAATATAGCTGTTAGTAATATAAAGTATAACCTCTGAAGAACAAAACAAAATTTCTCAAAACTAAGCTTGCTTGTTTCCTTATCTTTTCAAACATTTTCAATAACTATATTTTGAGCAAAAAATGTTTAATTCAAGTGAAAAAAAAAAATTAAAAGTTAAAAGACATGGTTAGAAAGTGTGTTTACTCATGCAACAACAAAAACTGAAAATAAATCTCAATTATACACTCACTACATGTAGATGTTATGGTGTTAGGAGTTTTAAAAAAATTGGCCTCCTGTGAAAAATCCAAAATTGAACACCGAGGTAAGTAGTACAGCATACTGTAAACATATTAAACAAAAACAAACATACTAATCCACGTCCGAATCACAATCCAGAAGCAAAGTAAAAACTTTGGAACTGACATGTTAGGTTAGACATGTGAACTTCCTCCAGGGAAGTGAGGCCGGGTGCTCCGGAAGGGTAAGCACCTCCTGTTTAGCTAGCTACACCTGCCACGTGTGTAATCGAAATTGTGTGAAAGGAACATGGAACTATGAGACGTCAAATATATCCAGGGCAATCCTGGACACAGAGACATCAAACTTATCAACAATACTGTGATGACGGCCACAAAACGTTTTAAGGGCCTTGATAAGCCTAGGCTTGCAATATCGCCGAGTCAACAATTTATTTGCAAGCAGCCTACTTCGTTGTACAAAGTCCCCGTAGTGGAACATATTAATTTTCACAGTGTACTTTTTTTTGCTTATTTTGCAGTTGTTCATTTTGCGCAAAAATTAATACCAAGCAAAAGACAAAAGGAATGTAAATACAATAAAACATAATTAAGCATACAAGCACATTAAAGTCAAAATCTTGCAACAATTTAGGGTTGGGTGGTGAGCGAAACAAAACCAGGCAAAATTAAACAACAATATCAACAAGAAAAAAAAAGAAAACAACAAAAACAGGTTAGAAATTAAAAATGTAAAGATAAACAAAGGAATAAACAACATGTGAGTCATATAAAAATTCATGAACAATATGTGCAACCACAAGCATAACAAGGAAACGTAGAATCTTACTCCATTGGATAGGCATGACTTTGTCGTCGTGACGCCATTATGTCACCCTGAGCTGCAGCTTGATGGCCATAATGCCCTGCCATGTGGCTAAAATAAGCATACAGTTAATTCTGAAGTTTGCAGAACATTTATAAAATTCAGTATGGATGCAGGACCAGTTTTGATAATCAGACTGACAATAACGGTCATTCATTTGCTTATTATCTGCCAGATCATTGTAAAAAACGTACTTACAGTCAAACCTGCCTTAAAAGATACCTGAATATGTGGATCCCCTATTTTTAAAAGGCTAGTAAAATTTAATTTCAAATGCTCTTTATTCATGTTTTTAACCTGTATATAAAGGTCATTAGTCCTTTAAGGCCACTTTCACTGGTTCCCTTGTGTGGTCTTTATAGACAGGTTTGACTGTATTTGTTTTTGTGATGTTTGGAGAAAATTATGTCAGAAAATTACGTAAATTTTTCCATAATAATGTATGACATTGATCTTGGATTTACTATTGCTGCACATATTTATCAGAAATCCACATTTGAATTTGAACATGGCTGATTGGTACTGTCACTGGCTTTCAAATTCAAGGGTTGTGGGTTCGAACCTCACTCAGACTTGGAAATTGTCTAAGAAGATTTTTATCTCCAGTCCATACTAGAGCTGTAAAAAGCTCACTTTTGAAGTTGTCTTTTAGGTGAGACTAAAAACTGAGGTCCTGTGTCTAAGTTCATGCTAAAGACATACCTGTAAAGTTAAAAAAAGAGTAGGCCACCTGTGGAAGTTTACAACTTGAAGACATTGAAACAGACTGAACAAGATAAGATATAAGATAAGAAAATTTGACAATCAGGTTTAAGATAAATTGTAAATGGCATTAATAAAATATCATTGTGGTCAATTATTTTCTAAGATGTTGACATGGTGTAGCATAGATCATGCATACCATCAAAATGGTGTTTCAATTGTTGGTACACACAAATTTTAATTATGATTTTAAATTTGCAAGATTTAGTTTAGGGAAAATCTCAGTTATGAAATGATTGTGGAACCAGACCTAGAGCCAGGTCAAATCATCTATACATGTTTTGGTACATACCTTCTTCCTGACGGTGGTTTCTTGGCACTTGTTGGACTTTCCATTAGGTCCTCGTCAGCTTCACTCTGCATCGACATCATGGATCCAGGCAGTTGTAACTGAGTATGTTGTGAGGCTTTGTAACTCATAATCATACCATCCTAAAATTAAAAATTAACAAGTTATTAATTTTAAATTATGAATTTATTTTAGAGTCATTGGAAAGACAAACACTACTGCTGAAGATAGGTCAATGTGAATGCATGATTTGGCATGTCAAAATGACTAAAATGAGCTTAGTAAAACTAGATATATCTCTTGAGAGCCAAGTCAAGATGCTAAAATACAAAATATAAAAAATTTAAAAATATTTACTTAGTTTCATCACTTACATGATAGTAGTGTATTTCTTGATGTAGAACCCTTCTCCAATGTATTATATATGAGGTATTATTATACATAACTCTCTAACACAAAGATGGAGTAGTGCATGTCTCTAATACAAAGATGGATACATAATGGAGTGATGACCAGAGATGTCCTCATAATGACAAAACAATGTTTACATGGAATTATAAAATAGATTAATATGCTTCTTTTGTTTACTTAAATCATACCAATACTTCAACACCAGACAATTTGATGAGGTGCAATGAGGGTAACCAATCAAATGTGGGGCCCTAAAAGCGGTAAACAAATCAATCAGGGACCCAAAAGGGTAACCATGAAAAACAAGCATAAAACAGTCAAAATAATAGGGTGTAACGAAGGGTAATCAAACAAATGTGGGGCTCAAAATGGGATTGAAATAGCCCTTAAATAATAACAAACTGATGACTTTTTGTACCAACATAATGGTTGGTATCTTTCTTTTTTTCTCTTCCTCAATCATAATCCCGGTTATTCTAGCTCATCCTCTCTCTCTCTTAATATATCCCGGTATTAAATTCCCCCCCCCCCCCCCCCCCCCATATCAATATTATCAACTTCAAATGACTTTTTTTTAATCCTTGCTGTTACAACAATGATTAAACACATTAAGGTCATCTAAATGTTTGATTAAGTATAATATTTATTTGATTCAGACAAACATCTAGCTAATAAGATTTTCATCAATGAGTTCCGTTTAGAAGGTTAACCTCTGACCTTGAATAAAATAAATATTTACATTCCTGGGTTCAAATAAGGTTTCCTGATCACAAATATATGTGTTAAGTAATTTTTTGTTTGATGAATTTCACCTGTGAAAAAAAATAGTTGTAATGGCAGGAGGGAGGTTTTCATAATAGCTTTATTGTGTTCATCATAAATTTAAACTAAGATAAAAGGTGTGCTGTTTAGTTTTAATTTCTTTGTTTAATTAGCTCCCTATCCAGGTTGTTGAGTGGAGTGGAGTGGGGTGGAGCAATGGTGTTTTATATCTTTGTAAAGATTGTTTCACTTATATTGAGTCAGTCAGTTCTAAGATGGTGGAGGAAGTTGGAGTACCTGTAGAAAGCCATTGACTTTCAACAAGTGAACTGACAAACATTCTTACACTAGGATAGGCCAAAGACAGAATCACACTTAGGCGTTGATAGGCACTTTGTCTTGAAAATAATAGGTTGTATGTGGGGTGTTAATGTGTGAACTCTCACATGCAACATGTGATCCATGACAGGTATTTATTACAAATGTGTACAGAATAAATTTGTCAAGAGTAACCAAAAATATAGTGTCAAATCAGTCTCTTGTTAAATTTATCTAGCTATATACAGTAAAACACGTTTATAACGAAGCCCTAGGGACTCTATTTTTAACTTCATTATAAAGCAATTTCGTTATATTGTTATAAATACACTTATACAGATGAGCTGTTGGGGTCCAACATTTTACTTCGTACTATCCACATATTCGCTGTAAGCATGTTCGTTATAATCGTGTTTTACTGTACAATGTATAGCTTAGGCAGTAGCCATCTGTTTCCAGGTAACTTTTCCGTCACTAGCTATCCATATCTGATCCACTCGGCAGCCATGTTTTGACTCATTTTTGTAAGCTCAAGGTTAAACTTTTGACAGGTCTGTGTTGTATAACATACCTTAGTTTGGTAAGACCAGTTAAACGTCACCAGTCCTCCAGCGGTCTTACTGGCTACCGATTCCTGCATTTTTGTATCTGGCATTTTAAACACAAACTCATCATCCGGAGCAGGTTTTGGTCCACCACATAATGCCATGACTACTGTATTACTAGTTGGCTGGAAAAACGGGTTCCAGGCTCCCCATCGGATGGTTACAGTTCGGGTATATCCTCTAGATATCGTCTTAGATTGCTGAAATTAAATAAATATGTTTTTCAGTTTTAAAAAATTTAGTATGAAATACATGTACATGTATTAGAATCAAGAATATTAATCTCAATCTATCTGCAAAATTTTTTGGAATTAAACTTCAATTAATCATATAGACAAATTTCATTTTACAATATAATTTCACATTGTAAAATGAGTTCTTTTCAATAATAATAAATTATTTCTTTGGAATATAAAATATTTTCATCCCTGCATCATGTGCCTTGCATTTGAATACATTTAAATTTCCAACACACAACAAATAACTATGTTTACATTTTTCTTATTAACTTACTTTTCTATCTTCATCAGACATTGGTTCTCCTATAACATATTCCAGTGTAAAGATGACAGAAAACATAGGATCTTCCAGTAATTCCTGTAAATCTATTTTGTTCTTCAAATATAACATAGATCCACCTGTTCCATTTATACTGAAATACAGAAAAAGCAATGTGCAAATTATTCCTAGTACAGTAAAACATGTTTATAATGAAGCCCTAGGGCTCTATTTTTTACTTACTTATAAAGCAACTTCGTTATATTGTTATATATAGACTTATATAGAAAATCGGTCGGGTCAAATAATTGACTTTGTTCTATCGATGTATTCGTTTTAAGCTTGTGTGTCATATTCATGTTTTACTGTAGCTGGAGTTGTGAAATTCTATTCAAAAGTAATCTATTTTAGCAATTCTGTGAAAAAAAATGAAAAAGGAGTTTATTTTCACAAATTTTGGAAATTTTGCTGTTAATAATTTTATATTTATGGAAATTCTTTCAAAAAGTAACTTATTTGGCAAATCTGTGAAAAATACTTTTAAACGACTTAATTTCAAAAAGAAATTCTGGAAATTTGGCTGCTAATGATTTCAAATTTACAGAAACTTAACTATCCTTATGAATCTGCTAAAATTAGTAAACCACTAAATCTAACTATCTACTAAAAAATACCGGTACATAATATACATACTTCCCTGATTCTTTCTGTGACTGTGACAACATAAATCTGGAGCTTCGTCTAAAACTTGGACTCGCTGTCGGTTTGAGGGACCTGGAGGATTCTCCTTGTACCTCTAAATGTAAAACTTCTGGCTTCTCTAGATAACACCAACCATTATGTACACCAACCTACAAAGAGAGATACCAGCTGTGAATAATATCAGAGTACTAAAAGCATATTGCTGATGGTTAAATTAGTCACTGTATTACAGGTACCAATGATATTTTTGAGTTATCTCCCCTTGAATATAATTTTTGCCTTTTTCAAAATGGACTTGTATCAAAATTCTTCATGTCTATTAAGAAATGACATTCTGCTCATGGTATTTCAAGAGATAATACAAGATAGTGTGGTGTGTGCAAAATCAGATGAAGGGGAAAGCCGAATGAGCAGAATGTCATTTCTTATATTTACAATTTTTTCTTTCAAAAATATTTTGTACCCATATTTGTTTCAACTCTTGACACTATTTTTTTTTTCAATGCTTGCTCATGTGAGATGAAAATTTTTGTCATGTGAGATTAGTGTATCTCATATGACCACGTGAACTTAAGTGATGTCATAATTAAAGACAATCACATAACATCAGAAGGTGGGGGACATGACATCATCTTTCCAGAAAATTCATAGGCATCAAGGGCCATATCACCAATTCTCTTTCAAGGGAATGCAATACAATTGCTTCTGTATGTTTCATCAAAGAGAGATACAGTCATATATTGTAAATTTAAAGAAATGAAAACGCATTCAGTGAAATGAACATAAATATAAACTTTTTCAGAAGTATGAAATAATTTACCAGTAGTCTTCGTTCCACAATGGACACAGAGTTGCCTGATATTTGTCTATTTTCTCGACAGACACGGTCCTCGTGTAGTAACTGGCACAACTCCTCCTCAAACTTCTCAATGTTTGGATGTAACTGTATCTGTAGACCTTCTATCTGTAGTGGGATATGTCGTAACAACTTTGGCTTTCTGAGCTGGTCTTTACCTACAAA
This sequence comes from Anadara kagoshimensis, assembly GCA_021292105.1. Lineage (NCBI taxonomy): Eukaryota > Metazoa > Mollusca > Bivalvia > Arcoida > Arcidae > Anadara > Anadara kagoshimensis. The sequence goes on along the minus strand of CM037870.1, from coordinate 1,626,191 downwards.
AGGGATAAAGAATATTATCATAATATTAAAAAAAAACTGACTTCATTTGTTCATCAAATAAGCCACTGCAATGGTCAAAATTTCTGTCATTTCACCGGTGATTTTGTAACCTTGTTTTGCAACTACTTTTTGCCTTTTGGATTGGGAAAATTTGCTAATTTTTTTATGACCTAGGAAAATTGAAACTTGAAATACAGTAAATACCAAACTAGGTACATTATGACATGTTTGTAATAAGATCCTGATTTCAAAGATGTTGTATTATAACAATATTGAAAATTTTGCTTGCTCAGTGAGGACAGTTTTATATATGTGTTAAAAGTTTGTTTGTGTATTCCATTGTATGTCTTAACTGTTGTTTGGAAATTTTCAGAGGCCTTATTGGGAAATTTAGTAATTTTCCCAGGGGAACTACCTTTAGTCGGAAGTAATTTGTAGCCTACAAAATAGGGCTAAAATGATTCACTGAAAATGCAATTCACAGCAATTTTAGTCCCATTCAGTTTATTGGTTATGTTTCCTGAATTTTGGTTCAGTTTCTGTCAAATTTGTCTTTTAGTCTCAACTAAAAAAATATGGCAGACATCAACATCGACCTGCCATTTAAGCTTAAAAATGTTCCAGCAACATACTGTTCTTTAGTGTGAAGATACTTTTCTTCTAAATATGATGAGAAAAATAAATTGGTGTGTAAAATATGCTTTACAAAAATGTTTTTGTCGTACATGTCATTTTCTACTGTTTCAAATGAAAGTTTTGCAAATTTTATGAATCTTAAACCAGGGATTTATCAGGGTCTTTTGGGAAAAGGCCCTAAACTAAAAATTGGGAAAAACTATCAACTTTTTGCTCATTTTGGGAAAACTTTGACATCATTTTTGATGCCATTAATCTTTTATGTATTCAATACTATTGAGTTGATTGAAGCTTGAGAAAAGCAGCCACAATTATGGCCAGACTTCAGCTATGTATCTGGTAAGATTTTCTAATTGGGAATTTTTTCAGCCCATTTTGGAAAAAATTGATGTTTTTTTCATTGGGAATGGGGCCGAATTTCGGCCCTAAATAGGCCCTTGATAAATCCCTGTAAACAGCCTAGATATGACATTCCTATGGATACTTAACTTTCACAAACTATCATGTTTAAAGCAACATACTGAATCAAAAATAAGTGTATCATGATAGGTATCATATTGTAAACAGTAAAGGGGGTGTATCGTTATAGCCCTACTAAAAAATCACTGTTTCACCTATTACATAGCTGGTCATGTCTAAATATAAGTGAAATATCCGTGACTGGTATGTATAACCCACTTAATCCAATCTACTTTACTGCATGTATATAAAGATTCTGTGTTGTTACCTGGATCTCCTCCATCAAGAAGTCCCGGAATGATGTCATTTCCTCCAACAATTACGTTCTCAGGAAGTAGATTCATCACCCGCAGCATTGCCTTATGGGAACTGAGTGTATAATGTAAAATGCAGTCTGGGATAGGTTTTAACAAAGGATTATCTGTAAAATAATTGGAAACAGGTATTAAATACTGTAATCAGTATAAAGGGAGATAACCAGCACACTACTCAAAGATGACATGTATCATATGCATTAGTATGTGATGGTATGAATGACAAACAACAAAACTGATTTATATTCAAACAAGCAAATTCAGTGAATTAGGATTCCCTGCCAGTAGTACATGTAAAATGCACATTGCACATCTGCGATTACTGTTGTTACTTTGCACAATATTGTGTATAGTTTTGATAAACAACTTTTCGAGAACTTATGTGGACTAGATGGACCATAACTCAAAAGAAAATGAGAAACCCAATTCAGGTCAATGTTATATGCATCTCCTAACAATACTGATGCTTTGCATCAAATTTGGTTAAATAGCGTTTCATAGTTTTGGAGAATTACTCCGGACAATAAGTGTTGGGACAGATAAAAGGACTGACAGAAGGACAGAACTTCAAATTAATATCCCCTCTAATGTTGACCCCTTTTTTGAAATATAGCAAGCCACTATCTTTCTCCAGGCCTAGAAAGTATTCAGCAAAAATGTGAAAATAAATTTACCATGCAGTATTTTAAATAAAAACAGTAAGCATTTCCAAGAAATGTAGTATATTATAATATATAAAACGTGCAATTCATTCCCACAAACAGGTGATTGTTAGTAGCAAAATAAAATAAAAATATTTGCTTAATATTACAGGTGTAACAATATACTGATATACATGTCCTGGCAAAACCTGTTCAAGGGACTTCTGAGCAATACCATAATATTATAAAAGCTCCAAATATTGTTTCGTTCCAGTACAGAAAAAAATGTCTACACAAAATCTGATTTCACAATTATTTACTGCCAAAATCAACATTTGTTGAACATTTCAATACGATGGTAACAGGGATTACGTTTAGCAGGTGGCCAGTTGCCCATAACTCCTAAAAATCAGTCTAGGCCCCTAACTGTTTTACATGTTTTAGCTATTTAAAATATTATTATTCACAACTTCTTCTGAAGTGAGATGGACCCCTAATTCAAAAGAAGTTCTATCCCTGTTATAAATATTTGCAAGGTAAGTAGTCCAGAGTCAAACATTTTTGTACTAGATAGATTTGACAAAAATTATTTTAGTGCAGTCGTAGTCAATCACTTAAAGTTTGACAATTAATTTTACATCAAGCCTGAAAAATATATATTCTGTAAAATTCAATTCTTTAAAAAAATAGCGTTGAAATGTGTCCTTATTTGCAGCAATATGTCAGATTCAAAGGCAAGTTTTACATTCAAAGAATAAATCATAATTAGTAAAGTGATAAAGAATTAAAACTTTGATAATAGATTTAAAATCAAGGCAAAAAATATACAATTCAATTCTTTTATAGAGTTGAAATGTTAATAAGGCAAGTTACACTAACAGAGGGGAGAATAGTCAATGCCTTTTTCTGAATGAGATTTATAAAAAAAAACAGAAAAGGTTCACACAGATTTTCAAAAATTATAGGAAATATTTTCTGTCAGATGTCTTACCTGTTACCAATGAACCTATAATGTTGCAATATTTTATATGTTTCCAGCTTTTTTTCATTTAAAAATAAATTATACATTGTACACAAATACCATTCGATACTGTTTATTAATTTATTTTTGGATTGGAGAAGATAAAAAAGAAAACGCTACAAACACAAGATTTAAGGAATGAAGTGTAGTAATGATTTTTATACCACAATCATGATTCTTTTAAATATATGCATGAGATGTCAGTTCAGGGATAGTGGAAGAAACTGGAGTGCCTAGAGAAAACCACCAACCTTTAGAAAGTGAACTGACAAACTTTCTCACACTGGGGTCTGCCAAAGTACGATTCAAACCTGTCAGTAAGAGGCTCTGTAATAAGATTCAAGGGATCATTAATGTCTGACTGAAAATTCAGACAATTAAATTCTTTGTCAGAAATTCAGACAATTAAATTCTTTGTCAGAAATTCAGAAAATTCTGAATTAAATCATTGCTTTATTGAAATTTCAGAGAAAAAATCAGATGAAATTATCAGAAAATCTGAATTTTTTAATGAATGATTGTTTTCTAAAATGTAAACTTACATAGGACTAATCTGATGAGCCTGATAGAATCATTAGTAAATTTACAATGAAAGACTTTATACATTTTGTTGTGGTTATCTCCCTTTATCAACTACAAATATCTTTCTTATCTTTGTCAATTGAACAGTTTGAGAATACAATTATTTTTTTTTACATTTTTTTTAGTATTTTTCAACTTGTGTACACAATGTATAATAGACATTCAAATATAAAATGGTTTAATGATTTAAAAACCTATTAAACAATTTTAGAAGTAAATGAAAATATTCACTAAATTTTTTATATATTTTCTACTGTATATTAAACCAAATGTGACATGTCTCCCTATTTTTGGCCATAGTCAATTTAAAGATTTTTGTTCCTGTTCAAGCTTTATGATATATTAAACCTACATATTATGTGCAGAATCATGATTAACAATATGTGTACAACGACTGAAAAACTTTTTCGACAGAATACACAATTTATGCCAAGTCAAATCATCTTCTGAGAAAATAATTTACAATATTCTATTTCAACATTTACAATTAATTTTAAAATTATTAGATTGTGAAGTTTGGATGTGAATTTCCATAAAGTATGTGCAACGATACTTAACTCTTAAGATAAATGTGTACATTATTATAATTGCAACAGATGTTTTCATTCAATTTTCTGATGTCATTTTCTCAGAACATCACAGAATCAAATAAGTATATGGTTTTCCTGTAGCACATCACAAACAAATCATGCTATCTACAAGTTTACAATATAATTAACACAGTTTATATTAACATTTATATTTTACACCATTTTACATCAACCAGACTAGTTACAAAGAATTCTTGACACATAAATTTACCTTCGACTGGCTCGTCCATAAAATATAATGCTCTCGGTGAACCATAATAAAGCTGAACTCTACAAAATAAAGGTATAAATGTATAAAAATAAATTTTATACAAAGTGTAATTTTATCAACTTAATTAGTCTTTGACCAATTCATTTTTGTTTTTAATCATAGATCATTGGATGAAATGCCTTCAGGGATGTTGCAAAAATTGCTTAAATATTTCATGCCAGAAAATGTGTTCTAAATGACTGGGTTTTTTTCCCCACTATCATTTATCATTTTTATACCAGCAAAACTAATCAGTATTATTATAAACCTCCACTTGCAGTCTGTTGATTGTTAAGTTCTTTCTTACAACATGAACATAAATTTGCTTACCATTATATCACAAGTTTTCTGATAAAAAATAAACACTAAATGTTACATTTATAAAGACTTTACTGAATCTAATCACATCTAGGGACTTTAAGTTTACTTTATTATTGACTAATAATGGACTTACTTTTGTACTGGGACTCTGGCACTTCTGGTTGAGTCTGGAATTTCATCTCCCATAGAGAAGACCCGGATAATTCCCCATCCGGCAGACACTCGCTGTTCTCTCCCTTGTCCGTCATCAAAAATGGAAACAATCTCCACCACAGCAATTATGTTTACATTGTTAATGGATGTATGGAAATAGGCATTCTGAAAATAAGAAAAATATTATGCTTGTAAATCAAATATTATACTGATTAATTGATTGAATGTCCCAGTCAACAATATTTTAGTTATATTGTAACATAACCGGGTAAAGGTGAAGAGGCAGAAATTTTCACATTGCATTATACTCCTGACTACCGGTATATGCAGAGAGGGTACAGTGGTAGTTACTTTTATGAAATCTGTTTTTCACTGTTTCCATTCCAGTTTTTACACAGCCTTGTCTTATACTAGTGAAGCTATCAGTCAGTGAAAAACACAATAAGACCCATTCACTTCCAAAAGTTTCAAATTGTTATAAACGTTGAAATTGCATCTGCAATATCATAATTGAAAGATCCATGTGCAATTATAAGAGAAAAAGTATGATTATCTTGTTGTAAAACAGCAGGTCTATCAGACTTTAGCAATTTAAACATACAGGATCCCAAGGTCTCACAATTTTGAACCCCTGACATATATACAATCCAACCTGCATTAAAGGCTACCTCTTTAAAAGGGCACCTGCTTATAAAGGCCAGTCAAATTGTTTCCCAATTGTTCTTTATTGATATCATTTAAACCTGTATATATAGGCCACCTGCCCATAAAGGCTACTTTAACTGGTTCCCTTGGGTGGCCTTTATATAAAGGTTAGACTATAGTCCAAACACTACACTAACTGAATTCTGGAGTATTGAAATAGAGTAATGTGATTTTAGGTTTCAGTCAAGATTTATCACTTATATTGAGACATTGAGTTCTGAAATGACAGAGGAAACCAGAGTGTCCAAAGCAATAATATGATCAAAATGTGACCCGTAAAACATTAACATGATAACCGAAATGCTTTATATTGTACATGTTGCATATGGTTTTTTTATTCATTTACCTGTCCGTATTTTAGCTTTGGTTTGTTTTGTCCACCTCCTGTGGTCATCATATGTGGTCCTAGCCACTGGCGTCCGAAGAACTGCCTGTATGCCAAGTCGTACAAACTGACACATATTTGAAACTCTGCTGACTTGCTTCCCTCTGACTGTAAATATATAAATTATACATTACAGTAAAACACGATTATAACGAACACGCTTACAACAAATACATGGTTAGTACGAAGTCAAATATTAGACCCGACTACTCCTCTATATAAGTCTATATATAACAATATAACGAAGTCACTTTATAATGAAGTTAAAAATAAAGTCCCCAGGGCTTTGTTATAAACGTGTTTTACTGTATGTACATACCAATCAACAAGCAGTAGTACAGTTGTCAAAACTACATACATGTAGTAAGAGTTACTGTACCCATATACATGTAGGTACCATTATACATTTATTGCCTTTGAGTGAGGGAGATATGAACATATTTGTTCATCCGCAACAAGTCACATTCCCAAGGGTGAAGCCTGAGGGATATATGACTTGTTAAGGGTGAACAAATGTTCATATCTCCCCTTACTCAAAGGAAATAATTTGTTTATTATACCAAAAGATAACCATGGTAATAAGAAAGACAGAAAGAAAGAAACCAGCGACTGAACTCATGCTGAGGTGTAAATAGTTTTAAATAGTTTTAATGTTTTAATAACAACTTTTTAGAACTGTGATCCATATCCTTGCACTGCATGTACAGTTTCTGCATCAAATATGTCCATCTTGGATTTTGATTACTAACACTGTTGAAGATAAAGTGTACTACTGCAAACTAACAAATTTCCATCCTAAGATCCATCCTGAATGGGATTCGAACCTAGGCGGTGAGAGGCACTGTGATCTGTGTGTATATTTTAGACCACTCAACCACCAAGGACCCCCCCCCCACCCTTATACTGAAGACATGTTGGTCTATCATGGAATGTATTTATTCTAGTCATACTGGGTATTTGACAATTATACAACAACAATATGACTGTGTGACTTGTTATTTAAAGTCACATGACATCAGCAATTATTACAGCCACATCTGGCTAGAAAATGTGCAGAACAGATCAAACGAAATTATCTCACTAACTTAATACCCGATATAAATACAAAATCAATATATTTATACACCTGTATAAAATATACCTATATACCTGTACTAACGAGATTATTTACCGTAAAGGTGACTATTTACCTGTGCTGTGTATCCATATGGTCTACACACACCTTCAATTAATTTGAAGTTAATGAGATATGGTAAGCAGTCATCATTCTGTGATGCTGATGTCGCCCAGCTATATTTTTTCGTATATGGCAGTAATATATTTTTTCTAAAAGAAGATATCCATTCATGCGAATCTTCTTCTCTGCAGTTATTTTTGACCATTTTCACACAAAAATGTGTTATTTTTAATGCACTGTTTTTGTAATATTATAGAAACTATCCAACCATTTTCATACACAATTCTACTATTTTTTTGCTCTATTTATGCAATATTGTAGAAACTATTGGTCAACACTTTTTCACCATTTTCATACAAAATGGTTATTTTTACTCTTTTTTATGTAAAATAGTAAAAACTATCCAACCATTTTTATACACAATTGTATAATTTTTTCACTCTATTTCTGCGATACTGTAGACTACCAGTTAACATTCAGCCATCAACACTTTTTTACCATTTCCATGCAAACACAACTGTATAATCTTTACGCTCTGTGTATGTAATGCTGTAGACTATAGGTCAACACTTTTTGACCATATTCCTAGAAAAATGTGTTATATCAATGCTCTTTTTAGGGTTATATTGCAGAGACTACCCATCAACATTTTTGGACCATTTTCACATAAAACTATTATGTTTTACGCTCTATTTATGTAATACTGCAGACTATTCATCAAACTTTTTGACAATTTTCATAAACAAATGTATTATTGTTTATGCTCTATTTATGGTGATACTGCAGACTGTCAACAATTAATTCAGCTTCCAGATTCACGGAAAACAAACACATTCTACACTAAATTATTAATCAATCCTTGTGATCCATCCATCAATCGCAAAAATTAAATTACAACAATCCTGCAGAAATTATACTGATATAGGTATTCCAAGGTATTGTGCATGTCAAAATTTCCACACAAGAGCGTTTACCGCTAACAACAATATATCTCACAAAATAAAATCCACTCCAGCAGCCTGATCATTAGTGTTTCCGTTTTCACATGATCTCGTTTCTGTTTTGATGATCGTAAAGTGTGAAAGATGTTCCAGCATGTAAGAAAACATTACACGAAACAGACATAAATATTTAATCACATGATTTTTACCATGGAAACTATAAACTTGTAAATAAGACTCCGTGCAATTATCAATCAAATGTGTACTTGTTTATCGCGACACTGCAGTGAATATTACCGATACATCTGGCGATTCAATAATCCAAGAATGCAGAAATGGGGAACATATATTCTTTATGTAATAAAATTAAATCAAGGTGTAAATAAAAACCGATTACACAATTAATCAGAATTATATTTACTGGTTTATCACGACACTGCAGTGAATATTGCCGGTAAATCCAACGATTTAATAATCCAAGGCTGCAGAAATAGAGTATATCTTTTTTTTATAAAATAAAAATCAAATTTAAATTCACTCTTTAACGACCATTTGAATGCTGTGATATGAAATGAAGCAGACGTTTCATATAAAAAAAATCCCCAGGAGTTAATGAAAAGTCAAACATGATATATATACATGTGTGTATATATACAGACACTGGTGATTAAAATCCAACAGACCTAGTGTAAGTACATGTACTTATATATGAAAGGTGAAAAATTAAATGTTTGACAGGGAAACCATAAGAAGTGTCCGATGTGTTACAACAGGAAAAAAAGCCCGCTATCAGTACTTACGTAGTTAAATGATCAACTACCGACAGTTTTATAATATATATGTACGCCTACCATATATGAGGTGTGGTCAAAAAATGTCTATTTATGGATATGCCTGTAATTTATAATTTAGACAGGAAAAGTTTGAGAAAAATTACTTTATTCAAGAGTTTTATAAACCTCTTAAAAAGAAGAGTTTTTTTTCATTTAATTGCATTTTGCATCTTGAAAATTGCATTAGTATTATGGTTTTAAAAGTTAAAAATTTATTACCACCTTAAAAAAAAGTTTTTTTATTTTTTTTAATTACAATGTTTTTTGCATCTTGAAAATAATATTAGTGTTTTGGATTTGGTTTTAAAAGTTATGAATTTATTTCGGAATTTTTTTTTATCAAATATTTAAAAGTTATTTACAAGGATAAAATATAAACTAATATATCAGTAATAAAAAAAGGGAAATAGCCTGTATGTTTAATATATAAAACTTTGTTTCATTTTTTAAACACTAATGTTTTGATAAAACATTGATAGGAAAAACAAAATTTGTTTAAGAACTTTAGCTCAAATATTTTAATGCACACTTTAGCTCTATAAAAATTTAAAATTAATGCACTTTAAAACTTATTTTTTCAAATTGTATTAAACATACCAGTGCAACACTTATGATTACATCATATATATGTGTATATTATTTTAAACTTTCAGGTAAAAAAAATATAATTTAATGCATGTACGAACAAAGTATATGTTTGAGATTAGACCGGATGTTTTATTGTCCAGTCAAGATATTATTTTAATTGATTTTTGTTTTGTTTTATGAAATTATACAAGTGATATTAATCTAGCTTGTTAGCCTGGTTTTTGGTGCATGTGAAGTCATTATGTTTGATGAAAATCAGACTAGAGTAATGGAGTTTTATGCCCCAGTCTTTCACTTATATAAAGGCAGTCAGTTCATAGGTGGTGGGGAAACCAGAGTGGCCAAGAAAAAGAAAACCACCTATCTCCAGCAAAGATTCAAACCTAGAATGTGAGAGGCAGTGTGAGCTGTAAGCCATGTTCTAAGAACCACTCAACCCCCCCCCCCACACACACACACCCATCCACCCATCCCACCAACCAGGCCCCTGGAAAATAAAAGACCCAGTGCAAAATCCAAGCTGGTGTTTGAGCAGGTAACTTCATCCATTGACATATTTGATTCAGAGAATCAAACCCAGACTTTTTTGGCAATTGGGGCTATTTACAAGAGCACTACTTCAATATGCTTTTATAGATATCAAGACAGCCAGTTCTGAGGTGGTGGAGGAAAACTACATCTACCCAGAGACTGTTTTACTTCCAAGGAGGTCAGTTCTGAGATCACTGAGGTAACTGGAGTGCCCAGAGGAAACCACTGATCTTCAGCAAGGGAACTGACTCCATACTCTGCTGTATATGTCCTAACATAACTAAAATATGTGAGTAAGGTCAGCTCTGTGATCAATGAGAAAACTGGAGTGCCCAGAGGAAACCACTGATTTTCAGCAAACAGACACACTTTCTCACACCAGGATTACTCCAGACTCCAGTGTATATGTATATTTGTCACCCTTCAAAGAATTTTCTCGCATAGCGATTGGTTAACTTGCTGGGGTACATGGAACGATGTTCCGAAATCTGCCGGGGTACATGAACGCACTCGACGTTTAGCGGTAAAAGGGAAGTAACTCGTACATCACTGAAGTCTAGTTACAGTAAACAAACATGGCGACAACGTACGCAAGTCACACAAAATACGAAATGGAAGTTAAAAAGATCCAATTGGTAACGCTTTGAAGGGTGACAAAAACGTTATACAGGGCTTTGGCAGGTTACACGGCCCCATGTACCCCGTCAAAGATTTATGTACCCTTCGCCTGTGGCTCAGGGTACATAAATCTTTGACGGGGTACATGGGGCAGTGTAACCTGCCAAAGCCCTGTATAACTTATAATATAATATCCTAGCAAAACTCTTTAGTTGAAATATGTAAAGACTAAATATTTTATGTCCTAACAAAACTCTATAGTTCAAATATATGACCACTAAATTTTCACAATTAAAAGTCATTAAATCATAATAAAGTTCAGGAATTAGGTCATTCTACAATGTCCTCTAATGCTATTAAACAAAATTAAATATCAAAATATACTTAGAACATCTATAGCTCCCAGTAAATGAAATTAAAGGTGACCATCAATACACCAATAATTATAGTCAAACAACAATGACCAGTCCGCTTGACCTTTTATTAGAGAATATCTGTATAAGAGAGCTCACCAATATAAAGGTAGGATTCACAGTTGATACATACACAGTTCAGATGTTTAGTCTTAAAATAGTGTTAAAGTTTCCCATTATGTACTTCTGTTCCCTAAACATCAATGTCTTAAATATACAAATTAAAGGTCAAACAGACAGGTCAATGTTGTTTGCCTATACCTGTAGTTTTATAATGATGATATCTGAGTAATCAATAAATCAAATTTTAATTTTTAATGAAGTTATTTATTATATGATTAAATTGAATTAAAACCTCATACTATTGTACATTAGTGAATGAAGTGAAACCTATAGTTTCATGTTTCAGTCAAAATTATTTCATTTATATTGAGCCACGACCAGCTATAGGTGAATATTATTTTTTGTCATTATCAGCTGTGTTTTTATTTTGGTTCAAGAAATTAAAATCTTTGAAATTTAATAATGAAAATGAAAACAGGTACATTTGTACAGTCAAACCTGTTTGTAAGGGCCATCCAAGGATACAAATAAATGTGACCTGTATGTGAGCAGGTGGTCCTTATAATGTAGGTTCAAATTACATGAATAAAGAGTAATTGCTATAAATATTACTGGATTTTAAAAGCAGGTTGTCTTTATACAGCTGTGGCTTTTTAGGCAGGTTTGTTAAGGTAGGTTTATTTGTACATTGTTTTACTGTCCTGCTACACAAGACATTTCTAACTCTTGTTTTTACCGATAAATGCCGAGTGCTTAACAAAAGAAAAGTCAATAGCGCACATGACAAGTTTAATTAACTCGAGATTGCATGAATCCTACAACAAACACATCTGAAACCACAGGTATCTAACAGCAAATCCTAGATTAATCCAGCAGTAATTCCAGGTAAGCTTGTACCTGAAATTTCCAGGTAAACCAAACACTATAGATCAATCACAAGACGAAGCTACTGCATAAATAACTATCCAATGTCTGCTATATAATGTCACATTACAAATAGCTATCTATTGCAATTATGAATAAAAAATCAAATTGTGTACTGCAATAACACATTGTACATGGCAGGTAGCAATTTTTATTTATTGTGTATTGGGATTTGCTAGTTAATAGTTATACATTGTAGACGGCAGGCAGCAATTTTCAGTTTATTTTGCATTAGGATTTGATGGTTAATAGTTATAAATTGTACTCGGCAGACAACAGTTTTTAATTTATTTTTCATTACGATTTGATAGCTAAGCTGCCAATATGTATTTACATTTAATTAAATTTTTATCAATTTTAATCGAGTACAAACTTGTTTTATATTACATAAAATAGAGTGAAATACTGGTTTAGTTTTAATATCATAAAATAAGATAACTTTTAAAAGTCCAGAAGGTCCTTAGAGGGACAGGTCCTTAGGATGAAACCCAGGGACAGGTCCTTAGGACGAAACCCTGAATCACTGCTAAGTCACAATACTGGTAGACTAAACCATAATCACAAAAGCCTTACATTTAGTTTTGAGCATATAACTTTGCAACTTCTTTAAATTTTACCATAAAAACTGGTATATTTAAAATCAATGCTGTTCAATTTTTGGTACACAAGCACAGGTCAGACTAGACCCTTAACACTGAAGCCTAAACATAGGACTATTAACACTGGTTGGACCTCTGACACTGAACCCTAAACATAGGACTATTAACACTGGTTGGACCTCTGACACTGGACCATAAACATATGACCATTAACACTGGTTGGGTCCTTAAAACTAAAACATTAACAGTAACACTGAGTAGACCTTAAACCTATGACCATATAAACTGTGTGAGCCCTTAACATTGGGTGGGCCATTTTCACTAGAGCACTAACACTGGTCTGATCCTTAACACTGAACTATAAACATAAGGAAATTAACACTGGGCAGGCCCTTAACATTGGAGCATTAACACTGGGTGGAACTGAACACTGGACCATAAACATATGACCATTAACACTAGGTGGACCCTAAACATATGACCATTAACACTAGGTGGACCCTAAACATATGACCATTAACACTAGGTGGACCCTAAACATATGACCATTAACACTGGGTGGGCCCTAAACACTGGAGCATTTATACTGGATGGGCCCTTAATACTGGAGCATTAACACTGGTCTGACCTTTAACACCTTATCACTGGACCAAAAACATATGACAATTAACACTGGGTGGACCCTTAACACTGGACTATAAATGTATGACCATTACTGCAGGACAATTAATGCAGGGTGGACCCTTAACACTGGAGCAGTTACACTGGGTGGACCCTTAACATATGATCATTAACGCTGTAGGCCCTTAATACTGAAGCAATAGCACTGGTTGGGCCCTTAACACTTGGGCATTAACATTGGTTGGACCTTTAACATTGGGCCATAAATATATGACCACTGACACTAAATGCATCCTTAATACTGGACCCTAAACATATTACCCTTAACACTGAATCCTGATGACCATTAACATTAGGTAGACTTTAAACACAGGACCCTAAAATATGATCATATGCCTATTTCATATAACAAGAGGCCCATGGGCCTGATACGCTCACCTGATAACTAATGGCTAGCTGACAGATTTAAAGAACACATAAATACTAAACCCCAATGACTTTTTTCTTTACATCATAATAACCATTGTATCAATACCTACATTTTAATATACATACCTATACAAAAAGTTTATAGTTTTCGAGATAATTAACCATTTTGGTATTGTTTTGCATCAGTGACCTTGACCTTTGAACCCATGACCTTTTTCTATACATCAAAATGATCGTTGTATCGATACCTACAACATTCTAATATACAAGCCTATACAAAATGTTTAGTTTTCGAGATAATTAACCATTTTGGTTTTGTTTCGCATCTGTGACCTTGACCTTTGAACCCATGACCTTTTTCTATACATCAAAATGACCGTTGCATCGATACCTACAACATTCTAATATATATGCCTATACAAAATGTTTATAGTTTTTGAGATAATTAACCATTTCGGTATTGTTTCGCATCTGTGACCTTGACCTTTGAACCCATGACCTTTTTCTAGACATCAAAATGATTGTTGTATCAATACCTACAACATACTAATATACATGCCTATACAAAAAGTTTATAGTTTTCGAGATAATTAACCATTTCAGTATTGTTTCACATCTGTGACCTTGACCTTTGAACCCATGACCTTTTTCTATACATCAAAATGATCGTTGTATCAATACCTACAACATTCTAATATACATGCCTATACAAAATGTTTATAGTTTTTTAGATAATTAACCATTTCGGTATTGTTTCGCATCTGTGACCTTGACCTTTGAACCCATGACCTTTTTCTATACATCAAAATGATCGTTGTATCAATACCAACAACATTCTAATATACATGCCTATACAAGAAGTTTATAGTTTTCGAGATAATTATTATAATCAGAGGTAAAAAAAATTAGGTCACGACCTTCACAATCGACTTTGACCTCATTTTGAAGATACTAACAAGACGATGTCAAAACTGAAAACCCCATGTCATTATCTGGTCAAATAGTCAAGTTATAACAGTTTGAAGCTATTTTACGATTTTTTCAAAATTAAACGCAAAAACGCGTAACCTATTTTTTATCCGAATTTCACAAAATGAACAAACTATAGGCTTAAGACCCTAGAGAAGCCAAATATCACATCAGATTTTTTCTCCAATCATTGGTTTCGGAGAAGAAGATTTTTTAAGATTTTTGCACCCCTAGGTCACCTTGACCTAGTTATGGTAGCCATAGCAACGCCACGAACAAATCTGA
Organism: Anadara kagoshimensis; assembly: GCA_021292105.1. Lineage (NCBI taxonomy): Eukaryota > Metazoa > Mollusca > Bivalvia > Arcoida > Arcidae > Anadara > Anadara kagoshimensis. The sequence continues at coordinate 1,611,143 of CM037870.1, read as the reverse complement.
ATTGCACCGGCCCATATATACTTCTGACAAAGTTTCATTAAAAACTGTCCAGTAGTTTCAGAGGAGAAGTCGAAAATAGGTGTTAACGACGCACACACGCACACACGCACACACGCACATACACACGCTGCGCTATGCCATAAGCTCACATGACCTTCGGTCAGGTGAGCTAAAAATGATGAATAAACTACAAAAAAACTTATGAACTTCTCTATTACACAATGAACCATATGTACATATAAATTCTGAACTTCACTACTTCACATTGAACTACAATATTATAACTTTTGAACTCCATTTTTTCATCAAAGGAATACTTTCACACAACTATAGTGATAAATCCATTTAAAAGGATGAAATCCACTCTGAATAATTCTTGACAATTTCTCTAAATCCACAATTTGTAATTTTGGTGACAATTTCTCTAAATCCATGATTATGAATTTTGGTGATACATTTCTCTAAACCCACGATGATAATTTTTTTTTCTCAATTTCTAAAAATCCACCTAGAAATTTTTTTTTGTGACAACTTTTATAAATTCACTGTGATAAATTTTGGTGACAATTTCAATATTTTCTTACATGCTAAAACATCTTTCTGAGTTTTTTGTTTTTAAACAGATTCCAAGTGTTCAAAATAACAGCCAGTCACAAAGTCCAAGACTGGAAACTTTTGGGAAGGACTGGTTATTTTACAATAGTCTCCTATACACCACAAAAGAAAATGTTGAAATAATGAAGACAAGTTCTAGTTGAAAATTCTGACTTATTTGGAACACTGGAATTATCCAGACTTAACTTCTTGAAAACTGAAATTATTAAATACTGTTTCCTAAATCCTTTATCTAAGACTGGCAGTTACACATCTGTAATCATAGCACACAGAGTGCCGTAATAACTTTCTATTTCGAGTTAAATTAGAATCAATAACGTCATATCACAAGATAAAAATTATTATTTAAAGGTAGCATAGACAGATTTCAGTTTTCTGTGGTCTTACTTTAGTTAACCAATCAAAATTGATCTTATCGATATCAATCACTAGTATTGATCTTTTATATAACTATTGCGTTTATTTAAATCAGGGGCAAAACAGGGGGTTTAAAAATTGAAAAAAAAATTATTGCGCTTATTTAAATCAGGGGTGAAAGAGGGGGTTTAAAAATTGAAAAATACATGTATATATAAAAAAAATATCTTAAATGAATCGTACATGAAAGAAAACAAAATGATAAAAGATAAAAGGTTTGGTTTATATGTTTTACATGTAAAAAAGTCAAATGTGAAATATACCATGTAAACTTTAAATAAGAGACAATAATACATGTATATACATAGTTAAGTTAAATGTTAAATCAGCTATGTTTCAATTTCTGGTAGCCAAAATAGCCATTGGTTACTAATTTCGGGGAAAATCTTTCAAAAAGGTAACCTATTTTAGCAAATTTGAGGAAAAAAAATACTTAAAAAGGGACTATATTTTCACAAATATTGGAAATTTGGCTACTAATAATTTTATATTTGTGGAAACCTAGATATACATGGTTATGTTAAATCCTACTAATTTCTGAGATATTCTTTCAAGGTGTAGCCTTTTTTAAATTACTTTAAATAGCAAACTTGAAAAAAAAATCCTTAAAAGGCACTATAATTTTAATATTTTTTGGGGAATTTGGCTACTAATAATTTCATATTTTTTTAAACCTATAGGTGAATGAAAATAATTGATATGGTGGTTAAATAAATAAAAAAGAGTTATTCTTAAATTAAGAGGTATTTATTTTAAGACAAATTTAATTTGGTATTTAATAGGCCTATAGCAAATTTAATACATTGTAAATATATTTTTGTATTTACAGTAAATTTTTAAAACAGATATTCAATTTCAAGACAAATCTTTTAACTTTAAGCAGTTTGAAATTACCTGAACTAAAAATATAGTTGTATTTTCGGAATGTTATTTATTAAGTTACGCCATATTGATAAGTACAGTATTTAATTCAGAGGTATATGGTAGTTTCAGCTTTTCCGGGTACTTTAAGATGTGTACCCGTACTTAAATCTACCAAAAGGGTATTTACATATTTAAACAAGCAATACACATTTGTTATACTGAATCATCTATGACATGTAAGTCAAATATTTTTTCTATAGTTTCCAACAACCAATAGGTAAAGGGTCAACAGTGGCAACATAAACAAACTTTAGGCTTAGGTCATGATTTAGCTCTATCCTGTACCCAAAATAAATCATATGACATGTTTTTGAATCATGGTTCTGATTTGTCAAATGGAGTTATTTCCTATTTTACAAACAACCAATAGGTCAAAGGTCAACAGTGGCAACATAATTAAACTGTATACTTGGGTCAGAATTTAGTTCTATCATGCACCAAAATAAATCATATATTAGTGACATGTTTTTGAATCATGATTCTGATTCATCAAATGAAATTATTTCCCATTTTACAAACAGGGCAGGGCATCTGTGACCAAGTGGTGTAAATCTCACATTTACAAAACATAGCGCCTTTCACAGCCTAGGTTCAAATTCAACTTGGGACAGAACCAAAAGTTAAAAGTATTTCAATTTGTTTCTCTTGGTACTCCAGTTTTCTCCACCGTCTTAGAGCCATCTCAATATAAGTGAAAAAATTTGACTGGAGTGTAAAACACTGTTACTCCAATATTTCTATAAACAAAATGTCATTATGACGGAGATCAAAATAATCTAAAGAATTACTTAAGTAGTTAATTAATGTTAAAGTTTTGTTTTAATTAATTTGGCAAACAAACAAAAAAAAAAGGAAAAATATAGGAAAAACATGTCACAACAAAGAATAAAGTGTACAGTTATGAAAATTACTCAATTGATTGAAGAAATTGATACTTTCTGATTAAATTAAATTTTTTAAAAATTGAGTGTGAATAAAATTGCCATCACCAATAACTGGATAAAATCAGTCATTTTAGACAAATCTTGCAATTTTCAATAGGAAATCGATGGGATTTTACTGGCCCAGGACAAATTTTGTTGTCTTAGTTCTGAAATTATTGGTCCATTTAAACAAGTCTTGTGTGTCTTAGATATGAAACCATTGGATTTTTATAGATCCATTGTGACAAATATTGTGCTCTCAGGATTAAACAAGAGGCCCATGGGCCTTATACGCTCACCTGATAACTAATGGCTAGCTGATAGATTTAAAGTAAACGTAAATGCTAAACCCCAATGACTTTTTTCTTTACATCAAAATGATCATTGTATCAATACCTACAACATTCTAATATACATGCCTATACAAAATGTTTATAGTTTTCAAGATAATTAACCATTTCAGTATTGTTTTGCATCTGTGACCTTGACCTTTAAACCCATGACCTTTTTCTATACATCAAAATGATTGTTGTATCAATACCTACAACATTCTAATATACATGCCTATACAAAAAGTTTATAGTTTTCTTGATAATTAACCATTTCGGTTTTGTCTCGCATCTGTGACCTTGACCTTTGAACCCATGACCTTTTTCTATACATCAAAATGATTGTTGTATCAATACCTACAACATTCTAATATACATGCCTATACAAAAAGTTTATAGTTTTCAAGGTAATTAACCAATTTCGGTATTGATTCGCATCTGTGACCTTGACCTTTAAACCCATGACCTTTTTCTATACATCAAAATGATTGTTGTATCAATACCTACAACATTCTAATATAAATGCTTTTACAAAAAGTTTATAGTTTTCGAGATAATTAACCATTTTGGTATTGTTTTGCATCTGTGACCTTGACCTTTGGACCCATGACCCTTTTCTATATATCAAAATGATCGTCATATCAATACCTACGACATTCTTATATACATGCCTATACAAAAAGTTTATAGTTTTCAAGATAATTAACCATTTCGGTGTTGTTTCACATCTGTGACCTTGACCTTTGAACCCATGACCTTTTTCTATACATCAAAATGATTGTTGTATCATGACCTACAACATTCTAATATACATGCCTATACAAAAAGTTTACAGTTTTCTTGATAATTAACCATTTTGGTTTTGTCTCGCATCTGTGACCTTGACCTTTGAATCCATGATCTTTTTCTATACATCAAAATGATTGTTGTATCAATACCTACAACATTCTAATATACATGCCTATACAAAAAGTTTATAGTTTTCGAGATAATTAACCATTTCGGTATTGTTTCGCATCTGTGACCTTGACCTTTGGACCCATGACCCTTTCCTATACATCAAAATGATCGTTGTATCAATACCTACAACATTCTGATATACATGACTATACAAAAAGTTTATAGTTTTCGAGATAATAATTATAATCAGAGGTAAAAAAAATTAGGTCACGACCTTAACAATTGACCTTGACCTCATTTTGAAGATACTAACAAGAAGATATCAAAACTGAAAACCCCATGTCATTATCTGGTCAAATAGTCAAGTTATAACAATTTGAAGCTATTTTACGATTTTTTTCAAAATTAAACGCAAAAACGCGTAACCCATTTTTCGACCGAATTTCACGAAATGAACAAACTACAGGCTTAAGACCCTAGAGAAGCCAAATATCACATCAGATTTTTTTCTCCAATCAATACTTTCGGAGAAGAAGATTTTTTAACATTTTTGCACCCCTAGGTCACCTTGACCTAGTTATGGTAGCCATGGCAACGCCACGAACAAATCTGAATTGCACCGACCCAGACATGCTTCTGACCAAGTCTCGTTGAAATCTGCCAAGTACTTTCAGAGGAGAAGTCGAAAATGTGTGTTAACCACGCACGCACGCACGCACACATGCACATACACACGCTGCACCATACCATAAGCTCACATGACCTTTGGTCAGGTGAGCTAAAAACCAGTGGACTTGTACAGGTTTATTTAGATAAATTCTGAGCGCTTTGTTCTAGAACCAGTGAACTTTTACTGGTCTATTTAGACAAATCTTGAGTTCTGCAACCTGTAAACAACAGCCCTTTCAATAAATTTTAAAGTAGAAGACAAATTTCTTTAAGTAGACAGCAAGTACAGAGTAATATGTATTGTAAAAACATATTCAGAAAACGTAAACTTAGTGGAAGTGGAAGTAGATGACAAACTTAATCCAAAACGGTAGCACACAACTTTTACCATCTTTGTTAGCTCTATTGGAACCACTGGAACTGCCCAATAAGTTATTTGTTTAATTTTAAATTCAAGGCTCAGAAAGTTTATTTGTGTGATATTAACTTATCCTAACAGAGTTACCTTTCTTTATTTAATTATATTATTATAGTCCAACCAGAGTTATCTTTCCTTTTAATATACAATACCAGAAGTGATGGTTACATGATATGTATATTTTCCCCAAACATGAAAGAATAATAACAATAATGATTTCTATCTTGAATTTTAACATATTTATTACAAAAATCACAATTCAGTTCATTAACTAATTCTAAAACAAATATTCCAATTTTCATAAAACCGCGTAAGGATGGACAAAAATTTATTGTGCAAATGTACACATCATGTTGTATATCTGTAACTGTAAATAAGGCGACACCTTGTTCTATTAAAATATCCAAAACTTAAAGCACACAATACATAGGATCTGCTAAAATACAAAACGCTTCAAGAAAGAATGGTCACTATCCATTTTCAAGTTCATGGATTGCTGGGAACCTAACCCAGTCCAAGTCTCACTAAGTGCTTGAAAAGCCAAGAACAAGGTTCAAGTAGGTGAAAAATACCAAACTTTATTTTCTATGAAAGTTTGCATCATTCGCAACATCACAAACACATTTACACAGTGGCCAAAGGAACTGTAGGGACTTTTTGAAAATAATTTATGTCACCAGGGTGAATTACAATCGAATCTCAAATTATTTTATATCATTAACGCACATAGCTCAATCTAGGCATATAAAAATGATTGAAAGTATATGGTTTGCAGGAGTTTTAACATAACCGACTTTATAATTTTCAAACTATCTAAACCGACATGCACAGACACGCGGCAAAATTAAATAATGATTTGCCCTCTTGCAATATACTTACCCCTGCAGTAACTCCTTCGATAAAGTTCAATCCAAGACAAAATGGTGTAGAAATATCGTGAGCTGCATGTCTCGGTCAAAGGCTGGTGGCAAGTGAATGTTTTTGGCGAAGAATTCGCTCCACTGTTTACCAGTGGCGACCGCCATGATGTAAACAATCAGAGTACTACTTCCGGTTGTTGTAATGCGTAAAATGAAAAACGGAATAGATTCTATCCGCATTACGGATAAGATGACCCAACTTATCGATTAGTGTGAAGAGACTAAATCCGATTACTAGCAAATGATATAACAAGATTTTTTGTTTTCATTATTTTCCTTAAATCATAGAAACTTTTGCAATGGAAATATGGTCTATCCACTGATATAAATAATTGTAACAATGCAGCTACTACTTTCTACAGAATCCAGAAACGGATACAACTGCTAAGAATAAAGTTGTGCTTTCCAAAAAAAGTTAAAGAAAAATTGTCTAAACTTGATACAAAATCTAAAATATTTTTCATTTATTCAAAAGTGAAATTAATTCTGTACATAGAGCAATTTTTGAAGTGTTTAACAAAACAAATCAAATGATAACTTCCTTCTCGGGGACAACTTTACCTTGGTAAAAAGTTGGCTGGAATATTCATCATTCATTATTCTATTCATGATGATCAGACCTGAAAAAAAACCAACAATGACCTGCCTGACCCTAAATACCATGATGTATCTTTGAATGAGGCTCACTGACTACTTGATCATTTCCAACTTAAATTTTCCAAAAAATTTTAAAAAAAATAAAAAAAATAAAAAAAAATTTAAATTTAAAAAATTCGAGTCTATGAGAACTACATAACATTAAAAATATAACTTGGTGATGAGGTCAGTGCGTTTAAAATTCCTTTTATTGATAGTTTAATGGAAACATTTTCAATTATTAGGAAATATATAATAAAAACCAATTGCAAGTGCATTCCTTTATGGAGAGTCACTTAGTTTTCGTGGATTTCCGAAAGGCATTTCGTCCTGTTAAACAAAATGGGATATTGGAAAGAAAAATATTCAAAGTGGCAAAACTTTTTAAAAAGCATTCTATGTTAATTACACGCCGCAAAAAAAAAAAAAAAAAAAACATCACTGTGTATATACCATCGTTAAGGCAGATCGATAATTCGGCATAGGAAACACCATCCTGCGTGTTTCGATAATGTGCCATTCTAGTAGTAACAAAAGATGTAATGCATAGATGCACCGACACCAATCAAAGTGTCGACTGTGGTGAGCAAGTAGAATAATTATCATGATATATTGCCAACATCAAAGTCTACCAAGAGCATCAGACAGACACAACCAAATAGAATGAACGAAACAAGAATACAAACAAAAATAAAAAATAATTTATTGCAATTAACAATGGTTAATATTGAATAAGAAAACTTCAAACTTTTTGGACAGACATTGACAATATTAAAACAAGACGTCCCGTGACAAACCGCAAACAGATAAACTTGTTTATTTCGAGTAATTGACCCGATGCATAATCTGTTAACAAAGAAACTTTCTTGTCAACCTTTATATATGCATGTATAAAGATATTTTTATCCAACCAGTAAAGGTTGAATAAAGGGGGGGGGGGATAAAAATCAGGAATAGGAACTCGTTACCTGAAAACGTCTCACAGCTTGAAACACAGTGGATTTTTGGAATATGTCTCATGACCATAGTAAAACCAGTGACATTTAATAAATGTCGCTGGTGAAACAATACATTTTATTTTTGGTTATTTTTTTATTTGTAAAAAAAAGTTGCCAGTAGAGATCGCCGGTGTGTTTTTTTTTTTAATCATTATTATTTATTTACTGTTAATTTTGATAGCCAATAGCCAAAATATTGATTTAAAACTGTAAATACAGCCAAAATACGATCGTTTTAATTAAAAAAAAAAAAAGTAAAATAAAGCGGAAAAATTTCAGGTTCTACCGAGATTTGAACTCGGATCGCTGGATTCAGAGTCCAGAGTGCTAACCATTACACCATAGAACCAGTTACACGTGGCAGGCTTGTAAAACATTTTTAAACCAAATCTTGTTTTATCATGTTTATAAGTATTTATGTTTTTAATATAATATGTCAATGAACATCTCATCCTGGATTTACATCCAAAATTGATATATTTATAAATAAAAACGACCATTGACATTTTGCAAATCACCGGAATGTTTCCGAAATGAGACGAAACCACTTCGGCAAAAGAATTATCCAATGAAATCATAGCGCGCTTTTTGGCAGACGAGTCAAGAGTATGATAAAAAGTAAACATGAACGAAGGAAGAGAAACATCCGAATTTACGTCAGAAATAAGATGAGATATAATCCAGAAGCCAAAGTATATGACTTTCTGCATGTTGACATCGATAATTTTGCTGGAACAACTATAGGAGATATAAAAGAAGTTAGTTTCAAACCATGCAAATAAACCGGAAGTGGGGGTGTGGCCAACAAATTGTAAACATTAGAAACACGTGCTTTTGTTTTTCCACTGTTGCTCGTCGATATTATTTAACTTGCTTCACTAAAGGGTCAGATTATCCCTGAAAATTACCCAAGTAGGCTTGTTTGCTATAACCAAGCAAGGGTTAAACTTTGAAAAGTAAATACTGATCAAATTATTTGTGTTAAACAGGCCCAATGATGATAACATCTGATTCTTGACAACATGACAACAACATATTTATTGTTGTCAAAACTCAAATAATCAACCCCCAGATGAAGCAAACTCGCTCATCCTGACAAAGTTAAAATCTCCCAGAGAGAAGTGGAATCTTATTCATACTTGGTCTAGTGCCAAGTAGATTATTATATTAAATTGCCATCTCCTAAGAATTCTTTCCTTTATCTGATTCTTGTTGAAAAAGAAAGAAAATAAAAAAATAAATAACGCAAATTAAATGAAATCTTTTTCTGGTGCATAACACCTGATTACTTAGAACACATAACCTTAACACCTTAGTCACTTGGCCACTTTGCAATCTGGCTTTAATAGCATTGAAACTCAGATTCAAGACCTTAAGCTTTACTACTAAACACTGAAACACATTGGGGTTGTGACTTTAACCACTTAGCTACCACGGTCCTTCCATGACAATCAATCAGTAATCCACTTACTTATCTATTAAAAGTATTATGAATGCTACTATTAGCTCAGTTTCACCACATGCAATGCTATGTTTACATTCCTGGAAATCAAAATCGCCATTGACCACTAGTTTCTGAGTAACTGATTAAAAAAAGTAACCTATTTTAGCAAATTTTTTAAAAACACTAAAAATTATATTTTAAAAAATTTGGATGTTTGACCTAATAATTTTAACTTTGTGGGAATCTAGACTATGTACATATACAAATGTATATGGTTTAGAATACATTTATAAACATGAATATATTTTCAGGATGTTAAGAGAAGATGTGGAAATTCCAGTCTCAAAATTGATGATCTTTATCTTAATAACCAGAAATTAGCAGATGACAGGTATAAATTGATATTCTGATAGTTGATAAAACTTGAAAATTCAGAAGGTCAAGTGTCACCCCTAAAAAGTACTCCATGAAACAGTTTAGATTACATATATATATATATAGTTGATATAATATCTAGAAGTGAAATGTGAACAAGACATACTCTGCCATTCTTAATGTCAATTTTAGCGCAATTTATGGAAATTCGAGAACTAAACAAAACAAATATCGCTACTATTGTAACCCGTAATTACAAATATGTTCTGGATCTGTTGTAGCTATCAATGCATAGCTTAGTGAATAGTGACTCTATCTCAGCATAATGTTACTTTGTCGAATGAAGGTTACAGGTTATATTTTATTGTTTGATTAATGAAATAGTTGTTTGAGAAATAGATGTTGAATATTTACCGGGGTAAACCCCCACCCCACCCCACCCCCCTCCAAAAGTAATGCAGTGTTGTCAGAGGACTAAGGGATCATTCAGGAAACATATACATTGAAAACTGATTGATATTCCTTATTATGTCCCCCAAACAAAGGGGGGAGGGGCATATAGTGTTTACCCCATGATTACTTCTGCCAAAAATTTGTCTGCCACTTTTCTCAAAAACTATTCAACATATTTTTATGAAACTTTAAGAACAATCTTTAGGTGGAGTAGACATTCCATTGACGGTTTGTATTTTGATCATGTACATGATTGGGAAAACATGGGATTAGTGTGGGGACACTTTTGAAATGGAATCCTGTTTTGAACAACTTATTTAATTTTATCATGTTTTATGAAAATTAATTGCTTTACATTTCTAGATCTGTAGCTCACTATAATTTGGAGGATGGTACAGTCTTTGAGACAACATCTAATCCTCTCTGGGTGACGTGTCTGAACATAAAGCGAATAGAAGTAGAACGAGAACAAGCACAGAATCCAAATGACAAAAATACACAGAACTGGACACAAAGATCATTATTGAGGAAAAAGACTTTACTTTCTTTGCTACTGAACTCCAAAAAGTAAGTTATTACTTTACTTCTGCACTACTTATGGAGTGGCATATCAAATCCATTCAAGGTAATTTGAACACATAATAAATCTTTCACATCAATACATATCCTCAAGCAAAATTATTGAATTCATTTTTCTGTTGATGAAGAAGGACTGGGGCCAGTTGTTCGAAGCTTGAATAGTTTAATCAATTGATTAGTCAAAATTTTAATTCTGTAAAATTTCAGATATATTGTGAATATAATGTTGAAATTATCGAATATGAATAAAGTATCACACAACTAAAGAGCATTGTTCTGAAACTATCAGTTTCATAATGATATGTTAATATTTATTGATGTTTTTAATTTTTGTTGTTCATTGATTAAACTAATCAAGCTTTGAACAACTGGGTCCTGGAGTAGAGTTATGGTGTTTTATGCCCCAGGCAAGATTCTTTCACTGGAGTGCCTGAAAACCTCTGACCTTTGGCAACTAAACTGTCAAACTTTCCCTTTTTAGTGTGTTTTTTTATGACAAAACCAATGTGTTTTACTTTCAAACTTCTGATGAAGGATATAAAATTATCAGAAACTAGACAGTATACAAAAAAATTATTCAAACTGCCAAAATACCAGTAAACATGATGTCTGCCTCATAGCATTATAGTAGCTGGCCAAAGTTTAAAATTATTTGCCACATTTCTGAAATTTGTGAAAATACAGTACCATAGTTTTTTTTCACAAATTTGCTAAAATAGGTTACTTTTTGAAAGAAATCTCAGAAATTAGTAGTCAATGGAAATTTTGGCTACCAGAAATGGAAGCATAGCATTATGGTTGTTGGCCAAAGTTTTGGCATACCGTTACTCTACTAGCTTTAAAATGGTTTTAAATTTTATTTAAGAGAATTTCAAAGTCAGCCACCACACTTTCCAGAAGTGGAAGATCTAGTTATCCATTTAGAAAGATTGGGAAAGAAAGGGGCTCAAATGAACCCAAATTACACACAGAAGGACCTTCAGCTGATGTACCAAGACTACATATCACATGACATTGGTTCTGATGATCCTATTGGCTCATTCATACACAGAAATGCTGTCAGGCTGGGTTTAAGACAACCAGGTATGATATCAGTAAGATAGTTGAAACTGATATTATGTTAGTCCTATAATTGAATACATGTATTTTGTAAAAAATTAACATTGGTATGTTGCAATAGGCATGATTCAAGAGGAGTGTGGATCTGCTCTAAACAGTATATAGAATATTCATCAAACTTTCATATGAACTGTAACTATGCATCTGATATTGATGTTTTCCTGATATTTTACTTCCTTAGAAATTTTTTTTGACATTCTGCTAGGGGAGGTAATCGTCAACATAACAAAATACAGACAACACATGTCTTCCATGAAAGGGAGTTTCAGTGGTTGAGTAGTCTAAAGTCGGGTCATAACTTCTTGCACCAACTAAGTTTAAATCCACTTGGACATCCTAGTGTGAGAAGGTTTGTCAGTTTGCTTGCTGAAGGCTTTGGTTTTCTCTTGAGTACTACGATTGCCCCAACCATTCCTGAACTGACGGTCTTGATAGAAGTGAAAATCTTGACTGGGGCATAAAACACCATTACTCAACTAAACTCTTCCATAAAAGACTTGTGACTAAATATATTATGGTTCTCCTTGAAGGTAAAAATCATTTTGATAACAGAGGGACGGGAAACAATGGTGATGAAGAAGCAGAGCCAGGAACATCCAAACAAGTTAAGAACAAAGCACCAAGAGCTCAAAGAAACAGAAATAAAGTAGGTCATTTATAATGCTATTCTTTATCTCATGACAGGTATAAGCTCACAATTGTCAGCTTGTGTCTTTAATGACTTTTATGGTATTGGTTGGTTGGTTGAATGTTGCTTAATGTCGCATCAGCAATTTTTCAGCTATTCGCCACGAGAACTATTTAATTAATCTCTATGGATTAATCTATGAACAATTTTTGTGTATGCATGTGAAGTGCGACTGTGTTGTATGGTCTGCCTTGTACTAGCGCGCACTCAGGGCGACTTTACCATGCTAGCTCACAGAGTCAGTACGCCGCAGACAAGCGTACCACTCCCCCAGTCCATTATACTGATACCAGGTGAATCAGTAAAGGCCAACGGTAAGGAAAATTCACTTTCCCACATGTGGTCCGAGCAGGACTCGAACTCACAGCGGTGAGAGACCCTGGATTTGAAGACTGACGTCTTATCCATTAGGCCACCGCGCCCTCTTTTGTATGGTATTGACCGATGATGATGCTAGTATAATTTTTGACAATGCCAGAAGTGTATGGTGATCAAAAGAACATTTATTCATAGTCTGAATTAATGGTATTAAAGAAAAGCTTAGTTAAGAAATGATTTTGAAACCATTGTAGTTCAAGAGTTAAATCTAAATAGTAATGCATGGCAAATATCCTAAAATATGTAACATAGCTAAATATATTCAATGTCCAGAATTTCAAAATGTGTGGCCAGGTACCTGTATGCCTTTACATATTGATATGTTTTGTTAGTGATAGGCTTTCAGTTCTTTAGTGCTTTGATATTTAAAGATAACATGAGGTTAACAACATAGCAGAGATTTATATGTAAAAGTGGTCCCAAACAAGTATACAGTAAAACCTTGTTATAATGCCCCTCTATAACTTTGCCACCTCGCTTATCGCCACACTATTTTGAAGTCCCGAAATCCATTTTGTTTATGTTTTTCTTTATCCGCCTCCCCCAATTTATCGCCAAACCCCTTTATAACGCCAAAATTTGACTGAACAGATGGTGGCGATGAATCGAGGTTTTACTGTACATGCATGCACCTTAACGCTTTTATTTTGTTGTATGAGCGACAACCTTCAGTAATTCAGTACTTTGATATTTAAGGATAGATGGTGTGAAGATTGTGAAAGTAACATAGCAGAGTTATATTGCCCAGAGTGTCAGAATGCCCAAGGTGGTCAGGGACTTGTTTTGTGCAGACATTGTTCACAGACATTACATCTAGGGGCAGCTAGAAGAAGACATGATGTTAAAGGTACATACAGTACAGGACTGTCAAAAGTTTAACACTAATCTGTCAAATTTGTGCTGAATTGGCATCTCATTAGTCATTACCTTGATAGATATTTGACAGCTGCTATGTATTTTTACAGTTTTTCACCGACTAATTATTCATATTTCGACCACTTGACTCAGTGTTAAATTTTTGACAGGTTTGTACTGTAGATATACATGTATATGTAATAAGACAAATATCAGTGTTCAATAGTGAATACTTTGGGTCGTCCTGACTCAAACCTTGAAAAAATAGGGCCTTGATTTAAAAAATTTGACCAACATAACTAGGTTTCCACAAATTAAAAACAATTAGTAGCCAAATTTCCAAAATTTGTGAAAATATAGTCCTTTTTAAAGTATTTTTCCACAAATTTGCTAAAATAGGTTACTTTTTGAAAGAATTCCTAAAAAATTAGTGGCCAATGGCAATTTTGGCTACCAGGAATGGAAACATAGACATAATAACATAATTGGATGCATTGACATTTAGAATTATATGGTTCATTGGTTAAAGATGCCTGTGGGTTGTCTTATGGATCACAGTTTCTCTCACCAAATCCCAATCAGTTTGCTTATGAAGGCTGGTGGTTTCTCCAGGCACTCCTGTTTTATCCACCATCCCAGAATCTGCTGTCTAGATATAAATGAAATACATGAAAATTTGTACCCAGGAAAACATACAATTACAGTATTCAAAAACAGATGAAACCTTTAAATACTATAAACATTTAAGGAATGCTATACTGTCAAACCTGTCTATAAAGGCAACCCAAGGGAACCAGTAAAAGTGGCCTTTATGGGCAGGTGACCTTTATATACATGTTCAAATAATATGAATAAAGAACAATTGGGATACAATGTTCTACTGACTGTTATAAGCAGGTGGCCCTTATATAGAGGTGGCCTTTAAGGCAGGTTGAACTGTATTATATTTTGATCATGTGCATATGTTGGAAAACATGGATTTGCCAGTCAGAGCTTGTTTGAATGACATTTTATAACTTGTTGTATTTGTCACTTTGTTGTATTTCAGATATAACACAGGCACCAAAGACATCAAATCCATATGTACCACATGTAAGTATTTAGTCTGCAAAACCATAAGTAGTGTGGTACTTATTACCATGGAAACCTTAAAATAATCATTTTATCCCAACTGTTGTTTGTGTTGTAAAAGTTTGATCTCTGATACATCCCAAAAGCTCAATGAAATAAACCTTGGTTTCAATCTCACTTGGAGACGGATCTTAGTGTGAGAAAATTTGTCAGTTGTTTTCTCTGGGCACTTTAGGTATAAGAATAAAAATCGTTGCTGGGACATAAAGTACTATTGCTTCACTTCAACTATGGTATCAGTGTGAGTAACTTTGTCAGTTTGATTGCTAAAGATTGGGTGTTCTTCTCCAGGCACTTCAGTTTCCTCAATCCAAGAACTATAAGTTTTAAAGAATCTGACTTGGGCATAAAACAATTTTACTCCACTCAACTCCACTAATATCATCCTGCATCCTGTAGTTTGATTTGCCTTTGTTATCTGAACAAAAGGAACAATAACCCTATCTACTCTGATGATGTACATGTATCATTTAATGCTCTTATTTAAAGTTCCTTGTTTTATTTCAGGCATTTAAGGCACCTTTTGCTTTGCTTGTTGGGATGTACAGGTAAAATTATACACGGTATAGACACAATTCCTCCATGTCTGAGTAAAAAATATACAACTTACTATGAATGTGAGCAATTCGAAATACTAGCATTTAAAATAAGAATGACAGAGAGAACCAATCAAGAAAGATAAATTGAGAAAACTTGTGTATATCACAGATATCAAATTGAATCACCGTAATTCAGTGTTGCAAAGTGAATAATGTAAATCGGGAAATTTTGTGTCTTAAGATATTCCTGCACTTTAGTTTGTTAAAATCATCATTCCAAGATACGTATTCCCACAGTAACATTTTCGCCTTGTCTGTTGCAAATGCAAAATGAATTATGAAAACTTGAATAATTTGCAAAAGTTTTATTTTTGGCTCTTGTTATTTTCATGAATTTTTTCTTAAATTAAAGGAATTTGAAGATTCAGGACATATAAGACATGTCAGAAATGGATAGTTTTTATCTTTGTGTATTTTGTTATTTCAGTGGTTTGACGGACAGACCACCAAGATTAAGTATGACAGAGAAAGAAATCAAGTCAAGGGCCCAACCATTAACTGATACAGATCTACAAGATAAACAGAACGGTAAGGTATACATGTGCTGGTATATAAAATATACATTACAGTCAAAACTGTCTATTAAGGGCACCCAAGGGAACCAGTAAAAGTGGCTTAACGGACAGGTGGCCTTTATATACAGGTTCAAATGATATGGACCGGGCGATGTGTTGTGTCCAAGACACTTAATTTCACGTTGTTCCAGTTCACTCAGCTGAAAAATAAATGAGTACCAGCAAAATGCTGGGGGTTAACCCTGCGATGGACCGGCGTCCCATTCAGGGGGGAGTCTTGTACTCTCAGTCGCTTAACGCCACCGAAACCGGGATAAGCTCCGGCCTGATGGGCCTAATGGCTCGGGACAGACTTTAACTTTTTCAAATGATATGAATAAAGAACAATTTGGATACGATTCTACTGGCCTTTGTAAGCAGGTGACCCTTATATAAAGGTTGCCTTTATGGCAGATTGGACTGCATTGTAATCACACTGTGGTGAAGTGCTTCATAATCCAGATAAATACAGTAAAGCCATGATTCATCACCATTATTTGTGCAGTGAACAATTGGTGTTGTTGAGTTGAGTAAAGAAATGGTGTTTTAAGCACCAGTCAAGATTCTTTCACTTATATCAAGGTGGTCAATTCAGGGATGGTGGAGGAAATCAGAGTGCCAGGAGAAAACCAACAACATTCAAAAATGTGAGAAGCATTGTATTCTGTAAAGGCATGCTTTGGATCACTCGGCCCCCAAGGCCCCTATTATGAAGGGGTTTGGCCTTTAAAGAAAAAGGCAGATGAAATAGACTCTGAAATCAAAATTTTGATAGTTAATATACATCTAAAAGGGCTATATTGGGAGTTGGTAGATATTAAAAAAGTGAAGACCAAATTTTTTGTCAGTGTCCATCTGTTCAGATGGTTTCCAGATGAAGCTTGAGTAAGGGATGTCCAAATTGACAGATCGCCGGCCACGCCCACAATGTTCCAACAAAGGCCCAGCATGCTTGAATTACACATAAAAAGAATAAAAACTCCACCTGAATTGTGCTACTTAATGACATCACTGACACTAGTATGTCATTAGTTACCGTGACGCTGCTTTGGTACCATGATGGGGGCCAGTGTCTGAACATAAAAGGTATGCCCAGCGTTACGTCAATTCATTGAAACTTCATACAGTGATAGTATATGGAGAGTTCCTTGTTTGGGGTCAAAAGTTCAGTAATTTAGGTCATGGTTGCTGAAAATAGATTTTGGGGTTGACTTGAGTTAGTGATGATGAAATTTGTACAAGTATATTGCTTACTTTATTGTATTGCATTTATATTCTGTAGGTAGATATGTTGGTGGATTTGAGTGCATGGAAAATTCCTTAATACTTAAAGGTTTGGTACAGAGAGAAGCTTCTGCCAATCCAACGTAAGTTATCCAGAAATTTATTTAGATGTACTCCTGTATACATGTACATTCTTATTCGTGATATTGATTCTCCTTTCTATAAAACCAGGACTTTGCTTGGTATAATTCAAAAACATTTGTCACTTTTAACATCATCACTGGTACAAAATATTGAAGAGTAAGAGTATGGATTTTGACGCCCCAGTCAAAACTATTTTGCTTTTATCAGGGAAGTCATTTCAGTGATAGTGTAGAAAACAGGAGTTCCCAGTGCATACCACAGACAAACTTCCTTACACTAGGATCTGTTTCAAGTGGATTTGAACCTAGATGGCGAAAGCACTAATCTGTAAGGGAGCATTTTAGACCTGTTGGACATATTCCTGCTTTATAACTGTAGGAGAAACAACTTTTAATTATAAAAATTTGCTTCCACAAGTCACACGATCATCAATTCTACCCATTTAATTTTTGTTTCTTTTATTAAGGTATGCCTTGACAGAGAAAGGACAGGAGTTAGCAGAGATATTATTCAGCTTTCAGCAGTCAGTTCAGCGCTATATGAGGTCACATGATCAACCACAACAAATACCACAGCATTACAAGTGAGTATGATGTTCAGCTTTCAGTAGTCAATTCAGCGCTATATGAGGTCACATGATCAACCACAACAGATACCACAGTACAAGTATGTATTATTTTATTATTTTACCAACCGCAAATTAGTTTTAGGGGGTATATAAGAATCATCATGTTTGTCTCTGTCTGTCCATGTGTCTGTCTTGTCTGACCCTGTAAAATCGTGTCCAAGCCATGTGCCATGACCTTGAACCAAGGTCATATCAGAAAGCTCAAGGTCGAGGGAAAACATCAAATATTGGGGGTGGGTATTTAGCTCTGAAGATACAGTTCTAGTTTAACTTTGTTACAGCTAAGAGAACGGTCTGCTTTTGAGGCACAAATGTACCATTTTACATTTATTAAGTTTTGTCCTCCAAATGAAGTGGGGACATCCATTTTGCTGCATTTCTTCTCCATGTTGAGCAGCATACTAAAATATATGCTTATACCACAAATACATGTACATGTACCAAATACTATGTTAGATAACAACACTGAAAGCCTGTCCATAGTGGCCCCCTGTCTATAGTGCTCACTTTGGCCTAGTTTAGCAACTGGCCACTGCAAAATAGGTTTGCATGTATGGTAAATATTTGGACTGTTTGAACTATGAAGTTTAATCTACATGTAAGTTCTTGTTTTGCTGTACCAATACAGTTTAGTTCTTTGGTCTTTGTTTTACAGCACTGTCTGTGGCTCTAGGAAAGTTTGTCTTATTATTGACGAACAAGAGAGAGACAGAGAAAGATTACTTGAACTAGCTGCCAAGAACAATATTGACGCTCAAGTAAGAAGACTACCTGCTGGAGACTACTTGTGGATACTTACACCTCCACTTACGGGACAGAATGTCAAATATACACAGTGTCAACCTACTATGGAAATGGTAAAATATAAATCAAGGACATCACGTTCAGTGTAAACATCATCATTTTCAACAACAGCAACAGTTTACATTCTACAGAACATTATATTGTAATTGTGAATTAGCCTAGTGCCTCTGAAATAGCCAAAAGTTTAGTTTACAAAAACTTGAAAAAAATTAATTACTTTTGTGGCAGATTGGAGTGGAATGGTGGCTATGTAGCTGAGTCAGTAGAGCGTCCCTTAAGTATTGGGAAAGTTCCATTCATTCATTCCCTTCATTCTATATGAACAAGTAATTTTGTTACTTTGCTCAGTCTGTTTCAATCACTTCTAGTTGTAAGCGTCCTCTGTAGCGGCAACAGGTGGCCCACTCTTTTTTAACTCTACAGGGGTGTCTTTAGCATGCACTGAGACTCGGGACCTTGGTTTTGAGTTTCATCGGAAAGACTTGTATTGAGCTTTTTGCAGCTCTAGTATGCCCTATATGGGCAGGAGATGAAAATCATCTCAGAAAATTACCTAGTCCAGAGTGAGGTTTGAACCCACAACCCTTGACTTTGAAAGCCAGTGACAGTACCACTCGGCCATCTCTGACCATAATTTAGTTTCAGTATAATTATAGCATACATGTCTATGAGTTTAACAAAAACCAAACTTACTTAAATTCCTTCAAGTATAACCTCTTCTGAAAGTGTTAGATTTTTCATCCATAAAAAAATATTATGATTTCTTATTATGTGTATTATGAATGTATAATTAGTTTTAAATGCTTTTATTTAACAGGTGCTTCCTTTTATTGTTGAAAGAAAAAGTTGGGATGATTTAGAAGATAGTATTAAAACGAAAAGATTTCAGAAACAAGTCAACAATATGTTGGTATGTAGATATTGAGTTTTGTGGTAAATGTAGTACAATGTACATGTATAATACATCAAGTTGAACTGACAAACATTCTCACACTAGGGTCTACCTAAGTTGTGTTTGAGCCTACGCAGTCAAAGACACTATGATCTGTAAGTGTGAGTTTTGGTTTAAGTAAGGCCTTTTTCAGTTATGACATCAATTTTAAAAAAGATCAATTACATGAAATAAGCAATTTGTTGAAAAATTGATAAGAGTTTGAAATAGAATTTATTTCAATTCCAAATGTGCATTACACATTTTCATTAAACCAAGCCTCAAAGATTTTTAATTAAGTTAAGACTAAATTCTAAGACTTGAACATAATTTTAAAAGAGGAGACTTTGATCCAGTCCAAATGTTTTCTATATAAAAATGTACATTAAAATCTCAATTTATAAACATGATTTGTGCAGTCATATTTTGGTGTTATAAAGGGGTTTGGCGATAAATGAAGGGAGGCTCTATAGAAAAATGTAAAAGAAATGGATTTTTTTACTTACAAATAGCTTGGTGATAAGCAAAGTGGCAAAGTTACCAAGGGCAAGAGGTTTTACTGTATTACCAGTAAATTTTAATATGTATAGAAAATAAATTACCGGTTTCACATTCAACAAACGGTGTCTTGACTTGACTTATGTCCATCTCTCCTTGTGGAGAATTTGGCCAGATATATTTCTCCTCCAAGAATCTCTGTTGGCAGCTATTTTAGCAGCTTCACTCCATGTCCCCAACAAACGGTGTACACATGTTTAATGATTTTTGCAGGAAAGTGGCTTAATCTGTTACTATCTGCTAGAAGGTTATGTACAGAATTTAAAATACAAAGTTACAGAACAGCATCAGAAATTCCTGAAGGTAATTGTGATGTTTTAATGATTAAACAATAGTGTATTTCCAGGAAATGTGTCATCGAAACATATTTTGAATAAATAATCTTTGACATGCTTATTCTAGAATGATCACTTTTACTGGTGCAAGTGGACTGAAGTGGAGTAATAATGTTTTACACCCAAGTCAAGGTTCTTTCTCTTATATCGAGGTGGTCAGTTCAGGGATGGTGGAGGAATCTGGAGTGTCCAGAGAAAACCACCATTTTTCTGCTAACTAGCTGACAAACTTTCTCATACTAGGATCTGTCCCAAAAAGTATTCAACTAGTCTTTAAGAGGAGCTGTGATTTGTAATTGTGTGCTTTTGACCATTCAGCCACCGAGGCCCCTTATAAGTGCAAGCTTGCATGGCTAAACTGATGCATTTATAGCTAACACTAGTAAATATTTACCTCATGTAAGATTCTATTAAGAGACAAGTTACACATGGTATTTTATCATATTGCTTAAATTTACAAAAATAAGATATAATGAGTTTACATTTCAATTTATCATTTGAAAATTTTTGATAAATACCAAGGTGATGATGTTAAAACAGAAACTTTGATGTCCTTTGGAAGAAACCTTAAAAACTGAGGCCCCATGTCATTGCAGAACTAAAGAACCCTCCCTACACATTACCCTGAGGGCACTGTAAAGGTAAAAATTTTCTGCCACTTCACCTATAGCTGGTGATGTCTCAAGTGAAATATTTTTGGCTGGGATATAAAAAACTATTTAATCAATTAATTATGCATGTACATCTATGTCTCTCAAAAGAATGGTTGTCTTTTGATATATTTTTAGGGTCAAGTTGAGAAGTTGTTATTAGACCATGGGTTTTATCTAAGCTATACTGGCTCCTGGTTTAAGTCTGCTGTATGGTTGATGTGGTTCACACAGATTGTCTCAGATTTACACAAAACAGGTAAACTTTTCTTCACAGTTAAAGTTTACTACTGTGAAATCATCTATGTTCATGGGGTCCAATTTTTCAAGGCTCTATGAAAATATTCCATTTCGGGGGGGGGGGGGAATAAATTTTTGGTTTGTAGTTAATAATTAAGGTTTGTTTTGATATACTATTTCGTTGACATATAAATTTGTGTGTCTGGGTGTCCACGAAAAAAAATTGAAAAATCACATTACAAAAGTAAATGATTTCACAGTGATAATGCTACTACCATTGGTTAATCCAACTTTGGTATTACATATTTAGCAGCTTTGCTCTTGTTATGATCTTATTTACTTATTTCACAGGTGTTACATCTTCACAGCCAAAGGTTCTGCATCTTGCTTGCTGAACTAAAGGATTCTTTCATTGTCATTTCTGGTTATTTGCACAAATAGAATTAGTAGCAGGACCATTTTTTATCAAAGTTCAAAATTTTATGCCTTTACCTGTGACCCTAAGACTTCGGATCAGTAGAATTCCTATGATATGATGTGGTTTAATATTAATTACTGTAAATGTGTTTTGTTTGTTTTCGGAAGTGGTAATTTTATTGTATTGTTGGTATTTCAGGAGGGGAGTATATTTTCATGATTTTACCCATTCTTGTGTCGGTAACAAGGTCTTATGTTATTACGCTAGGGGAAAATTCATGAAAATTGTGAAAATTGTGAAAATTTCCACTACACGAAAATAACCATGTTTACAGGACAATATTGTGTATTCCAGGTATCCTTAAAGATAGAAATGTTCCATACAGTACATATCTAAGTAGAACAAGTGGACAGCGGGTAGATAATGTCCTACATAGGTCTGATTATAGAAGTTGTGAGCTCAATGTCTGGACAAGTCACAAGTTTATTGATAGTATATTCAGGTAACAACAATGAGCATTAGATCAAACAGTTAAAAATAAATACATAAAATAATGCTGGATTTAAGTTTAAAAATGTCAGTTTGACAGAATACACCGGTAGTTCAATTTTATACTATTTCATGCATGTACAAAATCTGCTCCTTTTTTTTTTCCTGAAAAAAAAATTCATTTTACTCAAACTTCTCTCATAACCACCTACATGACCTAACTTGACATCATTTCTATTTTTTGAATTGTAGAATTTAATTTTTGTCCTCATGCAAATTCTAAATGGTAGCTCAGTTGGAAGCATGCTTGCTCCATATGTGGGTGGTCATGGGCTCAAACCCTGGCCAGGTCTGACTAAGACTAGAATATAGGTAGTGACTGTCCTTTCGCCAAACACTTGACATTTGAAAATGAAAATTAAAGGGGTTTCCTTTGGAAGAGACCACCTGTTGTCGGTGCTGTATGGATATCAGTGAAATATTCTTGACTGGGACCTAAAACCCTATTCAATCAATCAACAATACAAATTATGATTTTATATTTCCAGTGATTGGTATAAGGAGAAAGCATTGTTGGATTTAGTGAAAGAAGAAACAGCCAGTACCGTTGTTAACAAGCATCTGCTGGTTATCCAGGGTCTGGAGAATTATAACAAGGTAAAGTGTAATTGATGGAAAAGACAGGAGGTTTTGCCACCTCAGGCTGACAGCTTGACTAGCACCTTACAACCTACAATAAAATGTGGAGTAATGACCAAGATTCTTTTACTTATATTGAGGCATTCAGTTCTTTACCACTAAGGCCCCTGATCAGTGTGGAGGAAAATTGCAAAAATCACAGTCCTTCAAAATAGACCTTAAAAACCAATGTCCAGTGTCATGGTAGGCATGGCTTTCTAGAAAAATCCTCCCTGTACATTACCTTGAGCGAACTGCAAAGGTAAAAAATTTATGCTACTTCACCTTTAGCTGGTGACATCACAATATAACTGATATATTTTTGACTGGAATGGTAACTCCATTAATTAATCAGTAATTTCTGTTTCAGAAGAGACAGTCATTGATGAACAAATGCTTAATAACAGCTTACGATCGCCCTAATATTGATGGTAAGTTAAGAATGTTAATTAAAGAGAAGACTTGTATGTAGTTTACCAGTAAAAGTTATTTTTTAAAGAAAAGAGCTAAGAAATGTTTAGAGTTTGGTCAAGTTTTTTAAAATTTTATTGTAAAAGTTGTGCACAATATAATTAGTGTAATTTTCAGCACAGTCTCCTCAAGAATATATCTACAGGTTTATTCTTTGTCAGTTGATCACTATTATTTGATGCATCAACTCATATTCCTGCAGTTTTTGTAATGATTTAGGCATTATATCTATTTTATGAGGCCAAAGGACAAGTAAATCCTGGGGTTACAGTCTAAATTTAAGATATAAGAAATGTTTTGATTTAAATGTTTATTTTCATGTATTTTCAGAAACAGTGAAGACAAGTTTGAACAATAAACATGAAATGCTACATTATGATGTAATGTGTTATCTACAGCTAAGAATACAAGTGAGATGTGGTATAAAAAATCCTCATTTGAAGAATTTGAATTTTGAAAAATTGCTATTAAGAAATGTACTTTTGGGGAGAGCTAAAGAAAATAACTGAAAATCTGTTTTGTTTTTTTTTTTTTTTTTTTTTCGTATTCTAAAGAACACTGCCTTAATAGAACATTTACTTCGTGCACTTAAGACATTGCTTTAGATTTTTGAGACCAGAAACTCTCATTCCTTGTCTAGACAGAGTTTAAAGATTTGATAAAGAGTAGCTCATTTATGATACTTCTTACAAAAGCAGAGTGACTAGAATATTTGTTTACATGTATACATTCCTGATTAAGAATGTTGCACTTTATTTTATTAGTCTCTGATCATACTAATGTGAATTGATTTGTTTTAAAACCTTGATGCATCTGAAAATCATATACATATAGCTATTTGACCAGTAGAATGAAATTTAAAATATAACCTTAGTAAACAGTTTAAATGCCATACATGGAGATAACTCATTATTTGGGACAGATGTATTTTATTTGTTGTTCTTATGCTTGAAGTCCAAATCAAATACAGTCAAACCTGTCTATAAAGGTCACCCAAGGGAACCAGTAAATGTTGCCTTTATGGGCAGGTGGCCTTTGTATACAGGTTCAAATAATACGAATAAAGAACAATTGGGATACAATTTTACTGGCCTTTATTAGCAGGTGGCCCTTATATAGAGGTGACCTTTAAGGCAGGTTAGACTGTACATGTAGCAAGTTATTAATGTTTTACTGTACATACATGTAAATTACACATTCTTGTGCTAATTTTGGATTAATTCTGTTTTCAAGGTGATGACCCAAGTCTATGTTGTAAGAACTGAAACAAATGATGAAACACAAAGGTTACAAACTGAAATACAACAGAGGGCAAATGAAGGTCAAAGGTTACATCAGGGTCAGCAAAGGTTAGTTGGAGGTCAGAGGTTACAGGCAGGTGAAGATCATCAAAATACAAGAGCTAGAAAAACTCCACAGAAGAGAAAACAACTAAAGGATGATATCCATAAATCTCCAGGCAAGGCTACAAATAACTATGTAGAGCAGGAAGACTACCCTAGTGACCCACAGATTGAGGACTTTATGTTACAGCAGGTATTTTAATAAAAAAGAAAATAACTTACATTACTCACACTGTTTTATTTTTTAAAACTTTAACTCTCTTACCCTTAAATTTTATTCTAGAACATGACACAATCATATACCTTGCTGCTATTCATGGCTACTTCAGGATATGTTGATATAATGACTTGCATTGAAATTACAAAAAACCTACTCAGTTTCAAAAATAAAAAAATACACAACTTCAAATGTGCCTTTAGCCTTTTGTTGATCTGGAATCGGATACATACTTACAAATAAGAACAGATACAGTAGGGGCCTCAGTGGCAGAGTGAAGCCACTACAGATCACAGTGCCTGTCACCACCTAGGTTTGAATCCAACTCTATGAACATGTAGTAGTCTGACAAAGTTTGTTGGTTTTACTTTCCACAGGAGTGTAGTTTTCTTTGGATTTCCAGTTTCCTCCACCTTCCATAATCTGACTGATTTGATATAAGTGAAAGAATCTTGACTGGCACTTTAAACTCCATTACTTCTCTATCCATTCCATAATGATCCGAGGGCGCGGTGGCCTAATGGATAAGATGTCAGTCTTCAAATCCAGGGTCTCTCACCACGTGAGTTCGAGTCCTGCTCGGGCCACATGTGGGAAAGTGAATTTTCTTGCCGTTGACCTTACTGATTCACCTGGTATCAGTATAATGGACTGGGGGAGTGGTACGCTCGTCTGCGGCGTACTGACTCTGTGAGCTAGCACGGTAAAGTCGCCCTGAGTGCACACTAGTACAAGGCAGACCATACAACACACTCGCACTTCACATGCATACACGAAATTGTTCATAGATTAATCCATAGAGATTAATTAAATAGTTCTTGTCGTGAATAGCTGAAAAATTGCTGATGCGACGTTAAGCAACATTCAACCAACCAACCATCCATAATGATCCACTCAATTTTTGGGCAGAAAATTGGTTAAATGTTCTAGTTTTGTTGGACTTCAGATAAAGTTTATAATGAGAACGATGGGGAAAATATGTTTAATTAATTTACAGTATGTTTAATGTTTTGTAGGCTCTGGCTTTAAGTACCTCAGTCTCGAACCTGGGAATAACAAGTCAAGTTCCCATTAAATAAAAAGGTGTCACCTAAAAAGAGAGGAGTTCTGCTACAGAAACACAGATTATAGAAACCGATATGTATGACCAAGACGAAGAGTTACAGATAGCTATCAGAGAAAGTATGAAACAGGCTGAACTGAGAAAAAAGTCAGGAAAAAGAGTAGCCGTCCCTGAACCTGGAACTTCAGCGCTAAACAATGACATAGTAACCTCCCCTGAATCTGAAGTTTCAGTTCCAAGCGGCGTTGCAAGTGAAGATGAAATATTGCAACAAGTGCTAAAACAGAGTTTAGAGGAAGCTAAGAAGAAAAACTTATTTCTGAATGATCATAGAAATCACAGTCATCCTGAACATCAGTTTTTGGAACAAGGTAAACTGAAAACGAATGCCCCATCGTCACCGACAAAACAAACTTTAAAATACAGTAATAAGGATAATGACATCTTTGATGAGGATAAAGAATTAAGGCTTGCCATAGTAAGAAGTAAGATGGAGACCTCCTTTTTTTCAGATACCGATACAACAAGCGGTAATGACATTGAACTCAACAAAAAGATTGCTAACCGGACTACTCTCACAAATACTAGGGATTTATCTGATAGCCAGGACGAGGAGTTACAACTGGTGTTAAAGCAAAGCAAAGTGGAATATGATCAAATTCTGAGTCAGAGTAAAAGTCAGACCTCCAGTCAAGAAAACAAGGGTACAAACAGTGCTTTTATTGAAATTCTTGATTCACAGGAGATAGAAGGACAACCAAATGAACAGAGTATAACTGATTTGGGAAGCATGGAACACAATGACCAAATTCAGAGTCAGAGTAAATGTTGGTTCTCCAGGCAAGGAAACAACACTACAAATAGTGCATATTGAAATTCTTGATTCACAAGAGATAGAAGAACAACAAAATGAGCAAAGTTTAACAGATTTAGGAAGCAGGGACTACAATGGTGATGGCAGTAGTGCTGAAAGTAACATAGTGCTTAGAGATTCACAGGATACAGACAGTGAAGAGGAGAGAAATGAAATTTGGATAGAAAAGTTCATAGGTCAAATTTAATAGATAAAACCCCCAAAGCGAAACAGAACTGAGCAATTAACATCCTTCAAAGAGTCTTCTAAGACTAGCAATATTGGTATATCAAGTGATTCAAAAAATGTGAAACAATGAAAACACCTAACAGAAAACATAGGATTTGTGACTCAAAGGAGAGAGATTTTGATGAAAAAATTGATGCCGCAACAACATCAAGAAGCCCAGAGTATGAAAGTCAGTCTTTATCCATTTTGAATATACCCTGTTTTGATAACTGTGACTCAAATGATGAAGATAATAGTTTACAATTTTCATTAGAGATTCCTTTGAAGCAGTCATTTGACAAGAGTAAACCGGAATCTGTGGAAAATACTGGCACAGCATCAGCATCAAAGTCAAGAATGGATGCAAATTTGTTTAAATGTTCTGTCAATGATATATCAGCTGAAAAGGACAGACGAAAGGCATTGGTTGAAGATACTGTGGAAAATTCTAGCATGTCATCGACATCAAAAACAGACACAGATTTATTTAAATGTTCTGATGAAAATAAACCAGCCGAGGTAGACAGAGGAAAAGTCTTGGTTGAAGATACCCAGGATATTGACAGATTTGACATTAATTCAGATGTGGATAGAGTTAGTGATTCAGATAATGGTGGATTTGAAGTCATGAAACAAAATAAAGCAAGATGTGATGTTTCACAAGGATGCCAACTTGATGTTAGAAAAAATAATGCAATTGTTTATGCGAGTGAAGATATTGATGTCATTCCTCCATCCCCAGAAAAAAATAGTCCCTTCACTGGTAAAACACTCAAATCAGGCCATTTCTTGCCATCTAGGTCTCCCAAAGTAGCATCCTCTTCTCCATTAACATCATTAAAGAACAGGGATCAAACAGGGGCAGAGACCAATACTGGTAGTAGAGATGTGAGATTGGAAAATCTGACAAAATTTGACAAAAATGTCAACATATCCAAAGTCAGTGGTTTTCAAAGACAAGAATTAAATATTGGTGATGAAAAAGTTGACATGTCATCTGTACTTGAAAAAATAAATGACATTTCACCAGTATTAAGTTTTAAAGACAAAAGCAAAGCGCAATTGATAGATGAAGAAAACGGACTTCAAAATGATGATGATGATGATGACGATGATGGATGTGATAATAATGTGAAAGTGCTTTCACCTTTATATGAGAATGATGTCGATTGTTGTGTTACTCGGAGTTGTAAATTTGATGAAAATGAAAATTCTATTGATAGTCAGAGCTTTAACCATCAAACAGGGTCTGATAGCTTGGATTTACCGTCACCACAAGATAACCATCAAACAGGGTCCGATAGTTTGGATTTACCAGTACCATCAACACAAGATATTTCTTTGTTTCAAACAAAAGATGATTCTTGTTCATCGTCAAAGTCTGAGGAAGATATATTTTCTACTGATAATGACAGATTGTCTGATGAAGAACCAGTAAATGATGAAGCAGCCTCAAGTTTATATACAAATTCCGCTAAAGATAAAGAGGGGAGTAGTTGTACTAGATCTAACAAAATTAAAGAAGGGAATAACTTGAAAAATTCACAAGTTTTACCAGTGAATATTAAACAGGAAAAGGTCAATTCTGAAGAAAATGAAGATTCGTTCCTGTTACAGCAAAGTGCAGGAAAAGAAATAGTCAGAAATATAAAAATGGAGCCAGTTCACCCTTAACCAAGCATAATGTTAGGGATTTACCGGTATGTGTTAAAGAGCTAAAACAGGAAACAAAAGATATAGATGAAATTTCAGCTGCAAGTTTGCCTGTTCGTGTTGCTGGGGCAGAATGTCATGATAGTGTCGATGATGCTGAGTTGGCAAGGCAACTGCAAGAAGAATTTGACAGGGATATAAATTGTCAAAGGGAAAAGAATATGAAGATAACAACTCGGAAAACTAGAAGTTCGGGAAATCTGTCAAGTGTTGATGAAACCAAAAATCCAAATAGTCAAGTGAATTCTGAGAAAATTGGAAATAAACATTTAAGTTCTTCAGTGATTTCATCTAGTGATCTTGTAGATGTCAATCATGTCGACACTCAAAAAGATGAAGAATTAGTGAAAATGTTGCATCAAGCAGAACAAAATAAAGAATCAGGGACATCATCTAGACATAGTGTGGGTATTCCGTATGTGGACACTCAGAATAATAAAGAATTGCCAAAAAAGTTGAAACGAGCAGAAAAAAACAAAGATGCAATGACATCATCTAGACATTTTGCAGATGTTCGTGATGTAGACACTAGGGCAGATGAAGAATTGGCAAAAATGTTGCAACAAGATTTAAATAAGAAGCCAAATTGGAGCAGGAAGTTTCTGATTTTGAATGTGCACAACAATTGCAGAAAAAACTGATATCGGAAGCTGTCTCTCCCAGCAAAAATCCTGCTATGCTGAATGATCGAAAGATGTTGAGAATCATGTTCCAAGGCACGTAACTTTTTCCCAGTTAATGGACTCTGAATATGCAGAACAGAGACAGGGTGTAATAAATCGTCAAGTTAATGATAAGAGTATAGAAGACAGTGATTTTGAGTTGGCTAAGAGATTACAAGAAGATGAGGAAAGACAAAGATCAAATCTGAACCATCCATGTAACAGAATTGATAAAGGTATGTTTGAATCAGTAACATTATCAGAAATTTTTAGAAATGTCTTCATATTGATTTATCATGCCTTCTTAAGAAAATTTCAACATTATGGATTGAGTTGAATAATGGCATTTTACACCACAGTCAGGATTCTTTCACTCGTACATGTTATGGGGCAGTCAGTCCAAGAATAGTGGAGGTCTTTGGTTAGCAAACTGATAAACATTCTCACGCAAGTTAGGTCATCATGACCTCCTTTTACAGCTGATTGATTTCTGTGTCTTGAAGGCTTGAAACGTGAAATGCATAATATAAGAACATGTTGAAAATGAAAGTTTGTGACAATGGCATACTTGATACAGTTGGAAGAACTTCCAATTGTACCCTTCAATAATTTTTTAATTTTGACTGAAAACATCTAAAAACAATGAACATTGTACTTTTTCATTGTCATGAAAATTTGATACAGCGAAAATTAATAATTTTCATTAAATTGATAATTAATTTAGATATCCCAAAAAGTCCTATGAAGAGGAAGGGAGATAACTCCACCATCACATCTTCGCCTTCAGCCAAGTCCAAGAAATATTTCCAGACTTTAGATGATTCTATTCCATCATCATTAGAGGCTTTGTGGAACAGAAAACTAACCAGTGTTAGAGCTAAAGAGAAGACTAAATCTGTCTCACAGGTGAGTGTTTTGTAAACAAATAACATTATTGTGTAATAGCTCTAGAGTATAGTAATTAATTGATTGATTGAAACAAACATGTCCCAGTCTAGAATGTTTCACTTGTATCAAGATGTCACCATCTGTATGTGACCTTTGTTGTGTGATCAGGACAAATTGCAGGGAGGTTCTTTAGCATGTCATCATTGCCATGCCTACAAAGGACTTCAGTTTTAATAGTTTCGTACAAAGGAACTTGCGATATTCATTTCTTAATGCCGAGTAATTGGGTAAAGAATAGTCACTATCTATTGTCAAGTCTTGGTCAGACTAAGTTTTCATTAACATTATCCAAACATTTAGTGACAAAAATAATATCGGCAGTTGTCGATTCTGCATGAGCATTATATTTTGTATACAGATAAACTTGGTTGATATGCATTGTAGGTCTTGTATTGTTTTCACTTCTAGCTAGAACAAATAAGAAGAGAAAGACATGAACATTATCAAAGTTCAAAATCTCCACACAGACCAACTTCATCAACACCCGTCCAACCACGACGCTCATCAACAAATCAAGTAACATCACCTTACAAAACAGCTTCATCAACACCAGTCTATGCACGGTACCCATCAACTAATCAAGTGACATCACCTTACAAAACAGCTTCATCAACACCAGTCTATGCACGGTACCCATCAACTAATAAAGTGACATCACCTTACAAAACAGCTTCATCAACACCAGTCCAACCACGACACTCATCAACTAATCAAGTGACATCACCTTACAAAACAGCTTCATCAACACCAGTCTATGCACGGTACCCATCAACTAATAAAGTGACATCACCTTACAAAACAGCTTCATCAACACCAGGTCAACCACGACACTCATCAACAAATCAAGTGACATCACCTTTCAAAACAGCTTCATCAACACCAGTCTATGCACGGTACCCATCAACTAATAAAGTGACATCACCTTACAAAACAGCTTCATCAACACCAGTCCAACCACGACACTCATCAGCAAATAAAGTGACATCACCTTACAAAACAGCTTCATCGACACCAGTCCAACCACGACACTCATCAGCAAATCAAGTGACATCACCTTACAAAAGAGCTTCTTCCAGTTATACACAACCAACATCTTCATCACAGAATAATGCCACAGGTGTTAAGAGACCTTTATCCTACACAGGTAGTCCTACAGGTGAGTCAGTAGAATTGTTAAGTGCATAACACTGTCATAAATCTAGAGGAGGGTCATAGAGAAAAACAAAATACAGTGAAGATAAGTAAGGTATTGATGGGCATTTTAATGAGGTTTAACTGTGTTTCCTCCTTTATTTTTGTGTCACTTTAATTTTCACTGTTAAGTAAAACATATGTAAAATTAGTAGTTCTGGTGATGATTCTCTACAACTCGATGTAAACTAGGGCCTTGGTGGTGGAGTGGTTTAAAGCACTTGTTTATAGATTACAGAGCCTCTTAATGCCTGGGTTCAAATCCAGATAGATCCTTGTGGGGGAAAGTTTTTCAGTTCACTTGCTGAAGGTAAGTGGTTTTCTGTAGGTACTTCTTTTTCCTCTAACACCACTGCAGTAGCTCAGTTAGTATAATGCTCGCTCAGTAAGTGGGAGGTCATGGGTTCAAACCCCGACCGGGTCTGACCTAAGACATTACAGTTCTTCCCGAAGCACTCAGCATTACAAAATGAAAGTCACAGTTCTTTTGGATGGGAACTTAAAATAAACAAGGTCCTGTGTGATATGATAAAGAACCATGCTGAATAATGCCATCAGTGCAACACACAGGAAAAATTTCTACACCCTCACCTATAGCTGGCCATGTCTCGATATAGGAGAAATATTCTTGACTGGGACATAAAACCCTTTTACACAAATCAACTCAACTTTCCTCTACCATCCCAGAACTGACCGCCTAGGTATAATTGAAAGAATCTTGACTGTGGAGTAAAACTGACTGGGTCTGAGTATTCCATACTACTCAGTGTAGCAACTGGATTCAAATGTTTGCGTATCTCTGTACTCTTTATTTCTTGTTGTAGGCTGTTTCATTGATTTAGAAGATGATGATGATCACACACATCTTAAGTTTGGTACACAGTCCCCACCGTCTTCACCATTACACAAGCCAGAATTCACCTCAAGTTCTGAATCAAGTAGCTGGTATAGAGATGATAGTGTTCCTTCTAATTCTACATGGGCCTCATCACAATCTTCAACTAAAACCGATAATTATGATGAAAAGTTTGATTCCTCGGCCAGCTCATCATCCATCCAATCAGAATCCAGGTGCAATGTCAAATGTTCAGTTTGTGGTGAGAAGGGACACACCAGAGTGTGGAAAAAATGTCCAAAATATTTCTCCAGGGAAGAGATGGCACATAGACAGGTACAATTTTATTTATCTTGCATTATGGTATATAGCTTATATGGGGTAACATTTGGGTATATGGGGTTATCTTACCATTATTTTGCAGTCTCATTTACAATGTACTGTATAGTTGCTGAGGATTTAATTTTGCTATATTCACGGGTTAACTTAATAGTGCAAAATTAAATACAAAGTGAATATTTTCATGAATATTTCCATTAAATGTAGTCTGAGTAATCCGTACAGAAAATTGTTAACACCGGCCACTGCACCGCAAAATTTTATACCTGTGAATAGGTTCCAGTGTCGGAACCGCAAAATTTTATCCCCGCAGAATTAAATAAATATACAGTATTAATAAAATAAATAAAGTATGGCGCTCAACACTTAGGATAAATAATGGTCATACTTTATTTGTGTCGACATGTTTCGGCAGCTAAGTGTTGAGCGCCATACTTTATATATTTTATTTATAACTGACTTATGGAACTCTGCCGAATACCACAAGGTATCCACTTAGAATAATTATTAGCCAACAATTGTACCTTAGGGGTGTTGGTTTCCTTCCCTACAATAAACTATACAGTATATAAAAACAGAAGAGACTTTGAAAGCTGGTTTCTAAGTGACATGTTAAAGAGCTCTCCCTGCACATTGAGTAGAGTAGAAAATTTCTGCCACTTCAACTTTTGCTGGTGACATGTCAGCATAAGTGAAATATACTTAAATGGGACATAAATCCATATTCAATCAATCATTTATTTACTTAAAATTCAGTGAAAAGTATTTTAGAAAGGTGACTTCAAACTATACAAATAAAATTAATTTTCACATAGTGAATTATTTTATGTCTGTAAATTGTCCAATTCTTTCATACTTCCTTAACAAAACGAAAAGTTAATTTCATTTCTTATAACTCAATTTATAGAATTTTTTCAGCAAGAAATCAACAATTAAGCTGTAGCAAATAAAATTGATAGTATCGCTATTGCGTAGGAATTGAAATGCCTCTGTGCGTCATCCATAATGAGATGACATCACTGAGAGCCAATCTATTCATGCAAACGTAACAGAAAATATCTAACAAATCAAAATGCTTTAAACAAATGAGAGTTGAATTATTGTAGAATAAGGAACAGAAACGTAAGCAGGAAGCAGAAGAGAAAGCTAAAAAAGAACAAAAGACAAGAGATGAACTTGTATGTATTAATCCATCACGTTCAGTCAATATATCGGGCGTATTATGTAATTTAAATTCCACCTTCTTTTTAGTTTGTATTGATTCCAGTCAGAAGTTTTTCACATTGAGAATTTTATTTTACACAGGAACTATAAACTCTAAGATTTACAAGCTTGGGTTGTTGATATAATCTTGCTTGTTCCCAACATCTAGTATCTTCAAGACAGAACTTCTTCATCAATATTTCACTTATAAAGTCAACTAGGACTGTCTCATGAGAGCTAAATACCCCTTTGCAGCTTATAATATGACCTTGACCTTTGACCTACACACCTAAATGTGGTACCAAACACATTGTCTAATCAATGTTTCATTAAAATCCATCCATAGATATTAAAGTTATGGATCATATTTTAAAAACCCAAAAAATAGAACTTCTATATAATGATATGAGTTGTGCTGGGTAATGGTGTTTAATGTCCCAGTCAAGAATATTTCACATATATCGAGACGTTGCCAGCTATAGGAGAAGGTGAAGAAATTTTGCCTGTGCGTTGCGCTGATGGCATTATATAGCAGGGTTCTTTAGTTTGCCATGCCCACCGTGACACATTTATTTTAAGGTCCCATAAAAAAGAACCGTGGTTTTCATTCCGTAATGCCGAGTGCTTGGCAAAAGAACAGTCACTACCCACTTTCAAGTCTTGGGTCAGACTCAGTCGGGGTTCAAAACCACAACCTCCCACTTTATTTAATGATATGAAGACCTTATTTCTTAGGTGCCCATTATACATGTATGCTATATATTATATTTTCCAGAAACACCATGAAAATGCCTTGGATGCTATAATTGCTCAAATGCAACAAGAAAAGACTGGACTGAGTGAAACAATAAAAGAACTGGACAAGAAGAAGAAACAAAGAGACAAGAAAAGATAGCACTAAAACAGAGCAAAGACAATAGTTTTCGACAAATGACAAGGGAAAATAACTCAAAACAGAGCACAGAAAATAGTCCTCATAAGAATTTAATATAAAGCATCTG
This sequence comes from Anadara kagoshimensis, assembly GCA_021292105.1. NCBI lineage: Eukaryota > Metazoa > Mollusca > Bivalvia > Arcoida > Arcidae > Anadara > Anadara kagoshimensis. The sequence goes on along the minus strand of CM037870.1, from coordinate 1,576,053 downwards.
CATCATCAGTTCACCAACAAAAAATAATGTTTAGATGTGTAATTATGAAAAGAACTTTTGTTTTGAAATGTGACATATACATGTACACATGTACATCAAGATTTTACATATACTGGTGGATATAATTATGTTTATACATGTACTACACTTGTTCAATTGTGGACAATCAACATACAGGAACAGGTCCATAAATAGTGTGCAATCTACAAGGAATCCCTGCATCATTGCCCCCTCAAAATAATTTTGTTCCATGAAAATGTTGTACAATGGCCAAGCTCGACCTATCTTTATGATCTTAGTCGAGTTCTAATTTCTCTATTTGTTTTAACTTGACTAGTATATAGCTTTTAATGATGTCACAAGACATTTTTCCATGCATAATTATTAATGTGATAAACAGGTATTGAAGATCTTTTCAAAAAAGCATAAGTTTTGTGGTATTTTTTTACCAATACATATACATGTATTAGTACCAGAATGCATACAGGTACAAGTTTAAATACATGAATGCCATGCAATTTTTTCAAATGAAAAGAAATACCAAAATTTTATTTGGCAGTATTATGTAAAATATTCAAGTAGTTCTTTTTATTTTATGTTTGTTCAAATTATCATTTTATTCGATTCCATATTTCATCATTTTAGACATTTTAGACAATCTTATAGGTTTTATTATTTGTCTTTTTTTTGTTTTTGTTTTTCTTCATTTTAAGATATCGTTATATAGAATTTAACACTGCCTTTGTTAAAATATTTTAAATTTTAATTTTATCTAGTCCCACATGTTTTTAGTTTTAAGTTTTTTTCCATTTTGTGCAATTTTTAGTTAAAATTGATTTTTTGTTAAATTTTAAGTTTTAGATGTTTTATCGTTAACAGTTAACTAGCGACCAGAAATATTAAACAAAATAACCATTCAGTATTATAATGGTGTATAATTGACTGTAGATGTTGCAGAGTAATACTATATAAAAACATCAATTTTGTATCATGCAAAATAGTTAATACAGTATAGTTACGAACATTTCTTGGAAAAATAAACTAATAGTAACTAGAAATATTCTATAGAGAAAAACACTTGGCATAATCGGCTGCAGATGTTGCAGATTAATATTATAAACATTTGTATAGTACAAATTACTATACACTACTGTTGTAAATGAATATTTCTTGAAATTGTTACCAGAGTGTGTAGACTTTATTGAAGAATAAAATATGCCAGAATCAGTAATTTGTTTTGTATAAAATTCTTATCTTTACATAGGTTTATTTTTGTATAGGCAAACTACATTGACCTGTCAGCTTGACCTTTCATTAGGAACATTCATATACATTTACAATGTACAATGATGCATCAGTACATGGGTGTAAGAATTGACAGTTAATACTTGTACATATTGTACATTACTGGCAAATATGGCTGAGTTGTACTGTCACTGGCTTTCGAAGACAAGGATTGTGGGTTCAAACCTCAATCACGACTTTTCTGAAATGATTTTCATCTCCTGCCCATACTAGAGCCGTAAAAAGCTTATTGCTAGAATAGTCTTTTGGATGAAACTCAAAACCCAGGCCCCGTGTCTCAGTGCATGCTAAAGACACCTCTGTATTTTTTTTAAAAAGAGTAAGCCACCTCTGGCCACTACAGAGGACGCTTACAACTAGACATCAATGAAACAGACTGAGCAAGAAAATAAGATAACAATGCATGTTTCCCTTTATGTACAGAAGATAAACACCAGTGTTCCTTTTACATAAATGTACTGGCTTAAAGGTCAAGCAGACAGATCAATGTTATTTGCCTTTACATGTACAAATATTTATTAATTTGAACATCACGGACAAGCAAACCTTAATATTGTTTCATATGTTTGTTTTCTTCATTCCTTGTTGTTTTTTCTCAACCAATGTCATTGAAAAATTGGAAGTGTGATATACTTTTTGGTTTATGCTACATTTTCTAGCAGCCAAAGAAACCTATGGTTGTATCTTTAGAAGAGAATAGAAGAAATTTATAACCGAAAAAAGTACTTTGGGAAAGCAAGTGCAATCAAGAATACAACAAAATACAGGTTAATGTTGGAAACAACCAATCTAGACAAGAAAAAAACAAATACTAGTATATATATAAGAACGACTGATTAAAGGAGAGGTATTGACCCAAGATTTAAGTTTGAAATGGGACTGCAGTGACTGAATGGTTAAGGTGTTGGCCTCAAACCCAAGGTGTCTCACTACTATGGGTTCAACCCTGGTTGGCAACAAGTGAGAAAGGGCTTTTCCTTGCTGTAGGCCTTTACCGGTAAGCTCTGTACCAGTGTAAAGGACTACTAAGTGGTCTATGATGTTTATCTATGTCATTGCAGGAGAGTGTACTAGCACTCTAAAGAACACTCTGGTTGCCCACTAGTTGGTTGAATGTTGCTTAACGTCGCATCAGCAATTTTTCAGTTATTCGCGACAAAACTATACTATTAATCTCTATGGATTAATCTATGAACAATTTCGTGTATGCATGTGAAGTGCGAGTGTGTTGTATGTGGTCTGCCTTGTACCAGGGCAACTTTAAGGTGCTAGCTCACTGAGACAAGCGTACCACTCTCCCAGTTAATTATACTTATACTGGGTGAACAAGTAAAGGCCAACAGCAAGAAAAATTCACTTTACAACATGTGTTGTGAGTGGGACTTGAACTCACTGCCATGAGAGACCCTGGATTTGTAGACTGACATCTTATGCATTAAACTACCACTCCCTCTGGTTGCCCACTAGTACAATGCAGATCATAAATACCTGTACAAACTCATACATCGCATGGACTTTTGTTTAGGTTAATCTTTAAGATTGAAAGTCATAAATAGCTGCTAAAATTGCTGATTTGTTCACATGCAACATCAATACAAAAAGTGTACATTTTATTTTATATTTTTATTCATTAACATATGAACATGATAAAATAACTTTAAAAATGGCTGTACAATACAAGAAGGAAAATTGCAACTAAACATATGTACTTTGCAAAACCCAAGACCACAAGACAATACAATTTAATGATAAAACAGCCAAACAAGAAAAAACAAAGAAAAGACAAACACATAGTGGAACCAATGGTTATAAAATTTTGATTTTTTGATAAACAATGCAAAGAAAGTCCAGTTTTAGTACTATTAGGCATAGTATAAGCCTCAAGTAGTACTAAAACCACACCACTGCCAGACTTTTACTGAATTGCCCATCAAAAATGTAAGGCCTTGACCAAAGTATTATTGGAGAGCCCTAAAACATCTTGCTTATTTCACAACCAGTGGTTCATAAATACTTAAAAAACATTCAACAAAACTTTATTCAGTCAGACAGAACTTAGGCTGACCAGGATGGTTCCTATTCTCGGTCATATTTATTGACATGGTACAAGACATCCTGCGTGTTTTTCTGTACATGACCCTTGGATCACGAGTTTCCATGGTGTGAAAATGACAGTACATGTATGTGAAAATTTTTAAAAGACAATTTTTGTCTAAAATTAACTGATGCGAAAACTTCCAATTTACAGTAAATATTGGTGAATTTTATATTTTGTTTCAGTCCTTTTATCACTGGTCTTTACATGAAAGAAATAAAGCAAAGCAGTTCATTCATTTAACACCATTATTTTTCATCAAAATGAAATATTTACAATTGTAACTGCATTAGTCATTTATTTTCCTATAAGATCTGTCTTTCGCAGATGATGGAATTTGCATACATGTGATCCATTGTCATTTATCACCTCATAAACAACACATAACACCTATTCGATTCTTCAATGAATCAAGCAATAAATAAAAAAAGTCTTGTCATGAATTTCTTTACTTTTAAGCAGAGTCCATTGCCCAGTACCGGTATCTATTGTCGTCCAAGTTCAGGAGAATTCGGTGCATAAGTCAACTGTTTGTAATTGTCCCATATCCTGTAAGTATAATGATGTTATGTAATTAAAAGAAAGCAAAATTGTTTGCATACATGTACAGTTAAACCTGCTTTAAAGGTCACCTCTATATAAGGATCACCTGCTTAGAACTCGCATTTGCACTAGGATTTGTCCCAGTTGAATTCCAACCTAGGTAGTGAGAGGCACCATTCTGAAGTACAATGTACCAAAATCAATTTGTTAAAATAATTATGTTTTTCTTTTCATTAAATATGATACTATCTGTAATTTGATTGGAGCGTTGGATCATGTGATCAGGGTGGAGAAAACATCATCTATCCCTCTGAAAACATCATATCCCACCTCTTCGGAACACACCATGACGTCACAATGATATGAAGTCATCGATTGAGAATCGGTCACAATGTTTGCCTCAGATGAGTTCGGGTAGGAGAAAAGGCAATGAATCTGAGAAGGAATGGTGTTTTCAGTCTTTTTTAAAAATATTGTTCTTTCTTTCTGTCTTTCTTATTACAACGGTTATCTTTCGGTATAATAAACAATTTATTGCCTTTGTTTGAGTCACATTTCCCTCGGGCTTCATCCTTGGGAAATATGACTTGTTGCGGGTGAACAAATGTTCATATCTCCTTCACTCAAAGGCAATAAATGTATAATATAAGCCTTTCTCAATTTTTTGCCAAACCCTTTTTAACCCTTTCAACTCCAAAATCTGACAGAAAAAATTGTGGCAATAAATCAAGGTTTTATGGCAAAGTCATATCTGCCACTCACATTCTACAAGAATAATCTACAAATCATAAGTTAAAGACGTTATACTTGACCTCCAGTAAGTCTCAAGGAGCTTATAGAATTTCGAGTACGAGAAGATGTGTTTGGCAATCTTGTTTCTGCAACTGGCTCAGGCTTAAGTTGTGATAGTGGACTGATGGCTTGACCAAGAATGGACGCAAAATACATGAAACTTAACAGCATCTAAAATATATAAGAAAAAATGTATATATATGTGTATGTGTGTGTGTGATATTGGACTGATGGCTTCACCAAGAATGGACACAAAATACATAAAACTTAACATCTAAAATATATAGGAAAATTTTAATGCATATTGGAATTACTTGATTATTTAATTTAAAACTCCTGACTTTGGATAGCCACTTGAGTAAATGTCAAGTGGTGTGCTTGTAACACTCAATTACCATTGTAGGACCCAGCGCATCCAACCTATTTTACAACCAGTGGTCCATAATTTTCTTGAAATATCTTTATCTTCAAAGTAGCACATTAAATAAATAAACATAGGTTTCCATGGCCTGATTCCAAGTATTACAATCAAGTGAGTGATTACAAATTTCACCAAAAACTAAAACTGAATTAAATTAATTTTTTTATTTTAATTTATTATAGCTTGTGAGGTAGCAGCAGGTTGACAGATTCTAACAGAATCTAACGTTTACACCAGAAGGTTATGAGTTAGAAATATTTACCTGTATAGAAACAAATATATAGTTGTACCAGTCACTTGGAAGCACAGCTGATGAACCTGTTAAAATAGGATAAAAAGTATGCGTTAATGAAAACAAGATCTTGATAGCTGTTAGGAAAGATTGATTGAATGGAATTTTACATCTCAGTCAGGAGTATTTCACTTATATCAAGACATCACCAGCTTTTTTATTTGGCCTTTGCAGCAGACTCTGGACAATGTGAAGGCAGGGTTCTTTAGCATCCCACGCCTAACGTGTTCCAGCTAGTTTGTTAAAAACAAAAAGATGATGCGTCATATTAAAACTCATTAAAAATTTTAAGGAATTATTTATAAATTAGCAATTTGATTTAACCACAAAGAGTTGACATGGAGACAGAAAATTACAAGAAAACTGCAGTACAGTACCATAATTAATTTAAGAGTCGACAATCATACCACATACTTTATAGTTGCTTTTATTCACTGGAGATTTGATTTCGCTATATTGTGGTTTGACTTTATAGCACGAAATAAAATACCAAGTGAATATTTTCATGTAGCATTCATTAAATGTAGACTTAGATAATATGTACAGAAAAATATGTACACTGGCAACTGTACTGCAAAATTTTATACCTGTGAATAAGTTTCAGGATGAACAGTGAAATTTTATCCCTGCAGAATTAAACAACTATACAATAGTGTTGCATCGGCTTGAGACCAAAATACAAGAATTTATAGTACAGTACTGTACTGGCAAGAGTTGCATTCAACAAGCTAGGCAAGGTGTGGAAAAGCAGTCAGTATGACAGGAAAACCAAGAGCAAAATATACCTGTCCAATGTAGTATCTGTACTATTATATGGTTGCGAGACATGGAGAATGACCACCAGGGATGAAAGTTATTGGACACTTTCCACCACAAATGTCTCAGAAGAATCCTTAAAATATACTGGATTGTCAAAATAACAAATGAGGAAATCAGAGAAAGAACACAAAAAAAAAAAAAAAAGATAAGTGAGCTTGTTAAACATTGAAGGTGGAAATGAATTAGACACATATTAAGACAGAAGCCAGATGAACATCCAAGGATTGCTCTGCAATGGACACCAGCAGAAGGAAAGAGAAGAAGAGGGGGGCTGAAGGAGACCTGGTGCAGGACTGTTGAAAGGGAAAGATCAGATTTTGGACTTGGGACTTGAAGCTGCTAAAATAGCTGCCAACAGAGATTCTTATCTGGCCCGATTCTCCACAAGGAGAGATGGACATAAGTCAAGTAAGTTACTGTACAATAATAAATCTCTGTGAAATAGTTTAGTCTTACCACATAGTGTTGCTGTAGAAACAGAAAAATACAGAAATCTGCAGTATAGTATAATAATTAATCCAGGATCATCAGTTATATCTTCACGTAAATACTTCCAGGAATCTGGCTAAAATACACAAAAACAAAAGACCATACACTAGATATATATACTGTGAAATCATAAATGTTCTAAATAAAGAATAAAACTTGTAATTGAATACGATGATGCCTGAACCACCCGATTTATAACATTTAAAAGTTCCTGACTTGGGATTACCATTGAAAATATGAACAAATGATATCCAGTTGTATGGTGTAAGTGCCAGGCTCCAGTTTCACAATCATTCCTTAACTACAATTTTTCTTAACCTAAATCTGACAACTTTTGGCAGTATTTTCTAGTATTTAAATAAATTAAGTTTCCACAAAATTAGAGTATAGATAATACTTTAATAAGCTTAAGAGTGATCTTCAAAATGACACCTATAATTCATGAATATCTTGAAAACTTACAAAAAATTTTCAGATGTTAAATATGCAAGATTTCAGTTAAGGAAAATTTTAGTTAAGAAATGATTGTGAAACTGGGGCAAGTACTAGTTAACATAGACAATTTTTGTGTAGTAAGGGAGATAACTCCAATATGTGCCTCTAGTTTTGTCAAAGAATACATATAATGAAATCAACAACATTGTTATACAAAATTCTGTGTAGTTACTTTTACAATTCATTTGATAAAATAAGTGTGTTTATTTAATACCATAAATACCTTTATTCTCTTGGTCACTGTGTAGATTCCAGAAAACAATAAAATAGAGGCGAAGTATGTCTGGGCTAACATTATACCACTGACTTTTCTATCCAGTAACTGCTTGGCTACTTGTGCTATAGATAGAAAATAAAGTTAATAAACAGCTGTGAGTATAAAAGTAGTTGTTTACTATTTATTCAGAATTTTGAGATAAAGGCAAACAACATTGACCTGTCTGCTTGACCTTTATGGTAATTTAAATATTTCTAATAGACCAGTTAATTTATGTACTAGTATATGGAACACAGGTGTTCATTTGGTCTACAACACAGGTAACATGCAAGTCTGTCCATGTATTGGATGGAACATCATATATGAACATTCTGAATGAAAGGTCAAGCAGACAGGTCAATGTAGTTAGCCTAAACCACTAATTCTAATATCACCAAATCAAATAATAAATTAGAACTCAAATACAAGACTGTTGTTATATTTACAATCATAAAAAATATTGTCAGCATGAACAAAATTTAAAATTAATGCTACAATAAATTATTTTTAGCAAAGTTTATAATAAACACATGAGGTTGATTGAAAAGACTTTTACCAAATTAGGATAGAAACAGCCGCTGTGAGCTGATTGGTCAGCATTCTAAGCACAGCGGACATTTCTATCTACAAATGTATTCCAATAACATACCTGATTTAACAACAATTAACACCAGGTTGACAACTTGCAGGAAAATCATAGTAAGTCCACTCTGTAAGTGAAAAATAAATTTATATTAAAAAAACACTGATATATAAACATTTTTGTCAAAACTAAATACAAACATAAGCATTTAGAAACCATTCAGAATTACACCTTGAATTCCTTGATATCTGAACAATTAATTAAATTACAGTCAAACCTGTCTAAAAAGGTCACCCAAGGGAACCAGTAAAAGTGGTCTTTATGGGCAGGTGGTCTTTATATACAGGTTCAAATAATATGAATAAAGAACAATTGGGATATAATTCTACTGGTCTTTATAAGCAGGTGGCCCTTATATAGAGGTGACCTTAAAGGCAGCTTCAACTGTATTAAGTTCTTAAATTTGCCAGATTTAGGTTATGGGAAATCTTAGTTAAGGAATAATTGTGACACTGAGGTTTGTGATCTATTTGACTGTTAAAACAGGCAGCATGATCACAAACAATACTTAAAAACAGCAAGTGACTGACAAAATTCTTTCACTATAGGATCTGCCCCAGTTGGATTCAGACCCTATATCAGGTTGGCAAAATAAGACCACATTGTTAACTCACCACAACTAGTATAATGTCGTCATCTTTCTTTGCCCAGATATCCATAAATGTCTGAATTAAGATGTTTAAACCCTGAAAATAGAGAAAAACAACATTATACAAAATAATTCAGTTTACTGTTCTAGGTGTAAGTTTAATGGTATATACCTGGCTAAAATTGTAATACTCACAGTCTCTAGACAATGCAATAATGACATTGGTTATGCTTTTTCATAAGGCTTGTCCATCTAGTTAACTAATTTCTTTAAGAAACAAATTTAATTCAGTTCTGTCATGTGCTGTTTTTGAATTTCTATTAAAATAATGCATTCAAAAACAGCACATGACAACGTTGTCATGTGCTGTTTTTGAATGCATTATTTTAATAGAAATTCAAAAACAGCACATGACAGTTCTATAAGGACTTGACATAAACTGAGAGTTTGGAATTATCCTTATTAATTACAATATGTTAATATAAACTATTACAGTTGTAATTAGTAATCAAAAACAAACCTATTACTAATCCATGTGCGAATCACAATCCAGAGACAAAGTAAAAACTTTGAAACTAACTGAATTTCCACCAGAGTCGTGGGGCCGGGTGCTCCGGAAGGGTAAGCACATCCTGTTTAGCTAGCTACAGCCGCCACTTGTGTAATCAAATTTGAATGAAAAGAACATGGAACTGTCATTTATGACCAATAAAAACGTTGACAGATCGTGTAGGCTGATGGCATACCGGTCGGTGTTCTTTGTAAAATTGGAACATAGATGTTTGTTTTACTACTTGGGTCCAGCTGCCTGTTTAAAGCAGACGCAGGCGTATGTCACAATTTTATAGGCCGAACTAACTACTTTAACAATTGATAATTGCAAGTTACTATTTCATATAAGCTTTATAACATCGTTAAGGCAGATAGCTCTGCCTACAATTTCCCTTACTTGTAGAACAATGGTAAATATAACAGCTTTGGTTCCTGTAATTTTGTGCAGAAGTTCTGTACATTTTCTACACAGATGTGGGGTTCTGGTAGTAGATCTTCTGTCAAACTCCAATCCCTAAAACCAAGCAAAAAATTCCACTTAATTTACAGTATACATCACACCAGCAACCAAAAACACTCAACGGACAACAATTGAACATTGCGCTTCTTTAAGAACCACGAAAACCAAAGCCAACAATTACTAATGCAGAAGTCTTCTGAATGCCAAGTAGATCGTTCTTTGGCTTATAATAAAATCCATTAATGTACTAACTAGTACCCCTATCCTGAATCGTCCCCACAAGCTCAAGCAAACTTGATCAAAAGTACAATCTAGTAAGTCCAATTCCATAACAACGAGACCCCATCAATATTAACCTTGTGATAATTGGTCGAAAACGTTTGCTGACTACCGCGAAATCATTAATTTTTGTGTTGTCCGAATTTTCGTTGTTTCCAATGTTATTTTGCCCAACGAATTTACATGTCAACGAAAACAGTGACGTTAAAAACGGAAACTTCAAATCAACAAGAGGCCCATGGGCCTGATACGCTCACCTGATAACTAATGGCTAGCTGATAGATTTAAAGAAAACATAAATACTAAACCCCAATGACTTTTTTCTTTACATCATGATAACCATTGTATCAATACCTACAACATTCTAATATACATGCCTATAAAAAAAGTTAATAGTTTTTAAGATAATTAAACATTTCAGTATTGTTTCACATCTGTGACCTTGACCTTTAAACCAATAACCTTTTTCTATACATCAAAATGATCGCTGTATCAATACCTACAACATTTTAATATACATGCCTATACAAAATGTTTATAGTTTTCGAGATAATTAACCATTTCGGTATTGTTTCGCATCTTTAACCTTGACCTTTGAACCCTGACCCTTTTCTATACATTAAAATGATCATTGTATCAATACCTACAACATTCTAATATACAAGCCTATACAAAAAGTTTATAGTTTTCAGGATAATTAACCATTTCGGTATTGTTTCACATCTGTGACCTTGACCTTTGAACCCATGACCTTTTTCTATACATCAAAATGATCGTTGTATCAATACCTACAACATTTTAATATACATGCCTATACAAAAAAGTTAATAGTTTTTGAGATAATTAACCATTTCGGTATTGTTTTGCATCTGTGACCGTGACCTTTGAACCCATGACCTTTTTCTATACATTAAAATGATCGTTGTATCAATACCTACAACATTCTAATATACATGTCTATACAAAAAGTTTATAGTTTTCAAGATAGTTAACCATTTCGGTATTGTTTCACATCTGTGACCTTGACCTTTGAACCCATGACCTTTTTCTATACATCAAAATGATTGTTGTATCAATACCTACAACATTCTAATATACATGCCTATACAAAAAGTTTATAGTTTTCAAGATAATTAACCATTTCGGTATTGTTTCACATCTGTGACCTTGACCTTTCAACCAATGACCTTTTTCTATACATCAAAATGATCGCTGTATCAATACCTACAACATTCTAATATACATGCTATACAAAAAATTTATAGTTTTCGAGATAATTAACCATTTCGGTATTGTTTCACATCTGGACCTTGACCTTTCAACCAATGACCTTTTTCTATACATCACAATGATCATTGTATAAGTACCTACAACATTCTAATATACATGCCTATACAAAAAAGTTATAGTTTTCAAGATAATTAACCATTTCGGTATTGTTTCGCATCTGTGACCTTGACCTTTGAACCCATGACCTTTCTCTATACATCAAAATAATCGTTGTATCAGTACCTACAACATTCAAATATACATGCCTATACAAAAAGTTTATAGTTTTCGAGATAATTAACCATTTCGGTTTTTTCCATTTGTGACCTTGACCTTTGAACCCATGACCTTTTTCTATACATCAAAATGATCGCTGATCAATACCTACAACATTCTTATATATATCCCTATACAAAAAGTTATAGTTTTCGAGATAATTAACCATTTCGGTATTGATTCGCATCTGTGACCTTGACCTTTGAACCGATGACCTTTCTCTATACATCAAAATGATTGTTGTATCAATACCTACAACATTCTAATATACATGCCTATACAAAAAGTTTATAGTTTTCGAGATAATTAACCATTTCGGTATTGTTCTGCATCTGTGACCTTGACCTTTGAACCCATGACCTTTTTCTATACATTAAAATGATCGTTGTATCAATACCTACAACATTCTAATATACATGCCTATACAAAATGTTTATAGTTTTCGATAATTAACCATTTCAGTATTGTTTCACATCTGTGACCTTGACCTTTGAACCCATGACCTTTTTCTATACATCAAATGATCGCTGTATCAATACCTACAACATTCTTATATATATCCCTATACAAAAAGTTAATAGTTTTCGAGATAATTAACCATTTCGGTATTGATTCGCATCTGTGACCTTGACCTTTGAACGCATGACCTTTCTCTATACATCAAAATGATTGTTGTATCAATACCTACAACATTCTAATATACATGCCTATACAAAAAGTTTATAGTTTTCGAGATAATTAACCATTTCGGTATTGTTCTGCATCTGTGACCTTGACCTTTGAACCCATGACCTTTTTCTGTACATTAAAATGATCGTTGTATCAATACCTACAACATTCTAATATACATGCCTATACAAAATGTTTATAGTTTTCGAGATAATTAACCATTTTGGTATTGTTTCGCATCTGTAACCTTGACCTTTGAACCCATGACCTTTTTCTATACATCAAAATGATCGTTGTATCGATACCTACAACATTCTAATATACATGCCTATACAAAAAGTTTATAGTTTTCGAGATAATAATTATAATCAGAGGTAAAAAAAATTACAATTGACCTTGACCTCATTTTGAAGATACTAACAAAAAGATGTCAAAACTGAAAAACTCATGTCATTATCTGGTCAAATAGTGAAGTTATAACAATTTGAAGCTATTTTACGATTTTTTCAAAATTAAACGCAAAAACGCGTAACCTATTTTTTATCCGAATTTTACAAAATTAACAAACTATAGGCTTAAGACCCTAGAAAAGCCAAATATCACATCAGATTTTTTCTCCAATCAGTACTTTCGGAGAAGAAGATTTTTTAAGATTTTTGCACCCCTAGGTCACCTTGACCTAGTTATGGTAGCCATAGCAACGCCACGAACAAATCTGAACTGCACCGGCCCATATATACTTCTGACAAAGTTTCAATAAAAACTGTCCAGTAGTTTCAGAGGAGAAGTCGAAAATAGGTGTTAACGACGCACACACGCACACACGCACGCACACACGCACGCACGCACATACACACGCTGCGCTATGCCATAAGCTCACATGACCTTTGGTCAGGTGAGCTAAAAACAAACATACTAATCCATGTCCCAATCACAATCCAGAAGCAAATAAAACTTTGGAACTGACTAGTTAGGTTATACACGTGAACTTCCACCAGGGAATTGAGGACGGATGCTCCGGAAAGATAAGCACCTCCTGTTTAACTAACTACAATCGCCACGTTAGTCCGACTAATCAGCCAACTTAACCCCGATTTTATTTTTTTATTTATTTTTTTATTTTATTTTTTACTTGGCAATCCTGGACAAAGAGACATCAAACTTATCAACAATACTGTAAAGACGGCCATAAAACTTTTTGAGGGCATTGATAAGCCTAGGCTTGCAATATCCCTGGGTCAACAAATCCAACTTAATGGTATTTCTTTTAAGAACCATGTTGTGCAACGAATTAACAACCCGGTATTTTTATAAGAACCAAGGAAATTGGACACAAAAATAAATGATTTCCTAGAAAGATACGCGTCTTTCGATAAATATAAAAAAAATGAGGAACCATTCGCTAACTCTACGTTTAATTTATAAGTATTTAGTTTCCATGGTAACCGTTAGGTTGCCAATGTTACCTTTTCTAGATCTACTTCCGCTAAGTAAGATTTTAAGATTTCGTTTGTCTCTTCCAGTGTGGTGACCAGATGCTGTGTCTGGGTATACGATAGATGGACATCGCCATGCCTAAAATGTCAAACACAAAATGCGGTTTACACAAACAACCTATGGGTATCAGGTAGGTAAATTTCAACTTTCTAAAATCGGCAATACAAAATACATTGGTTTCTATAGCAATGGACTCTTTAAGTTTTGCTTGCAACGAAATGCACCTGCGTGGTCATTTCAGATTCCGTAACGACCATCAAGATGCACATCTCCAATAAAACTCTAGACGGTATGTGGATCAATTTTGCAAATGATATACCATTTTGTAGGTTGTATAGTAATATTTCTTTAAACATTTTTCAATCTATTCCTATGTTAAAAATGTTCTTGTTCTACACACTAGAACCCATCCAGACTATAATGATGACGACGACCGGGGGGTTTAATATACGTACGCGCTTTAGGGACCACTAGTAAAAATGTGTTTACACCCTTTCGACTTGATGCTATTTTGATATTTTTGTGACTATAATTTCGGGCACGTGTTATGATAATAATGATATTGAGCCGGATTAATAATCAGTGATCTAGTCTTTTGTCTTTTTTTCTTATTATTTTCTTTTTTTTAGTTTCGTGTATACATAGGGTTTTATTTTCTTCAAAAGTGAAAACAAACTAGAGGGTGAGAGAGAAGAATACGGGAATACGTATTCAAAACTCTGCACATGACAGTTGCTTTCGTCATTGTCACGTATATATATATATATGTGTGTGTGTGTTAAACATTTAATCAATTCGATAACAGTACTATGTACCTTGTAAGGCCAGAGGTATCAAGTGCCTTGCTATGAATTAAACTAATGTGTGTAGAATATTCCATCTGCATAACCGTCTAAATGAACCATGATCTCCAATCACACAGGAGATGGTTCAATAAAGTTATTTCGTTGGCATTAATGTGTATTGAAGATTTAATCATATCGTCTAGATGAACATCTCGATTCGAACAGGAGATGGTTTAATACGTTTTTGTTGTATTACTGTATATTGGAGATTTCGTCACAACCGTCTAGATGAACATCTCCAACCAAACAAGAGATGGCTCAATAAAACTATTTTGTTAGCATTAATGTGTAGTGAAGATTTTTATCACAGCCGTCTAGATGAACATCTCCAACCAAAAAGAGATGGTTCAGACACTAGTTTTGTCGGCATTATAAGCTTTGTATCTAGCATTTTTCAAAACGTTTTAATTTATTGCCGTTATTTAATCAATCGTTAGTATAAATGTACCATACCGTACAAGCAGATTACATCACACCACAGTAACTGATAATCTATTTTCACACGACAATAGTACATGTAAACAAAATTAAAGATAACATATCTAGTACTATATATATCGTAGTACAAATGTGAATGTAAACATAAATATGACTAACCACCTATATCTTGTGTTATGATTTATATATATCAATAAAATGATTGACGTTTAACACCTTAAGTAACGCGGAAATGACTGACTATCTAAATTTAGTCAAGCAACATTGACCTGTCCGCTTGACCTTTTATTAGGAATATTCATATAGGAACATCTACATCCACCAACAACATGAGAAGTATAATGCTTCAGATATACCAATAAAACATTCCAATACAGGTGTCTAAAACTAGCATTATGTACTGTAAAAATTTAAGGTCAAATGGACAGGTCAATGTTGTCAATCTATGTAAATATTTATATCTATATAAGACTTTAAATTTAATAACAAGAAAGAAATATTTTTTTCTAATTTGCAGTAAATATCAGACAAATTAAGGAATTAATAAAATGCTAACTGAATACTTATATAATATATATATGATACTTAACATACCAGAAACTCATTATGCAAATTAAAACTATTTAAATTTTAATGGACTTTTAACTACACTTGTATGTTATATTTAATGAGAAGATGCATTGTGCTGAATAAAATGCATTGCTGCAATGTTTTTACATTCTATAAATGTTATAAAAATTATTCAGACTGCATTTAAAGTAGTTGTCGGCTTCTGCAAACAGATGTTACTGAACGTTATTGATCATTGGCGGTTGTAATGGTGTTTTAATCATAAAGGCATAGCTAAAATTTTCAAACGCTAAAAATTAACAAAAACCGAATAAAATGCTCTACGACTTAATTATAAAAAAATCCTATCCTACCATTAAATGTGTTATTATTCGCCTAGCTTCACGTTAGTCAAGTTTGTTGTCGTTTTTTTCTGTTTGTTCGACTTGAACATTTTGTTTCTTTGTTAAAACGTATACAAACAACTTTGATGCACCTGACACCCCCTGAGTCGGCCCTGCCCCGGCCCACAAAGTTACCTGTAGGATGTTGATCCCCTGTGACTCTCCAGTAAAGGACTATCAGTGTCTAAATCCTCACCAACGTGGTCCCAGGCCATATCTATTCTGTTTGCCATACTGATGATAATAATATACAATTATAATCTACATCACATGATGTTAACTGTAACAGCTCAGGTGTGTTTTTATTCAAAGTTATCTCCCTTTAGTCATAAAATAACGAGAATGTGACATTTAAATGTTCAAAGTTCTACTCAAGCCAAAGTCTTGGAAAACCAAAAACTGTTTTCAGTTTGATAGAGTCCTCAAAATTTTGGATTTGAGTTGTTAAAATGCTTTTTCCGTATCAGCAATTATCTAAGTTTTCATGATATGTGTTTTATATGGTCTACTTTGTACTAGCACGCACTCAGGGCGGGTGATAGCTCACGGAATCAATATGTCACAGACAAGCACCACTTCCCCCAGTCACAATGATGGATGAACCAGACGATACTCTGTCCAATAAATACCAGGCGAAGAACAGTATCTCAAATTTTGAAGTCTATAGTATGAGTTTGACCCGGGGTTCGTACGACCTCTCGCTTTGGGCGGGTACTGTACCAGTCCGAGGCGATTTCTACAACATCGAAGGTCCCTATGTGAATGTGAAAGTTCAAATGTTGGAATGCAAGGATGTGAAACAAAACCAAGAATGTCTAAATAAGAGTTTCAATGACAAGTAAGTCATGTAGTTAAAGCTATGGTGTGCGCAAGGTTTTGCTTCCATGGGCTGTCAAGGTGCATGAAACCAGGTGACAAAGTGTTAAATTACCGAGGTCCCTCGTAAAACAAGAACTAAGGTACAGTCGTTTTGAGAAAATGCATCGTGAAATTAAAGTAAAACCTTTTCTTCATGTTCCCCGTGACACAATAACCATAGTTCACACGTTTTAACAATTTCACCGTGAAACAAAAAACCAGAGTACTTGTAAGTGTTTCAAAAAGTTCAGTACCGAGAAACGAGTACCAGGGTACAGACCTTTCGATGAATACTCCGTGAAACGATAACCCGTGAGGGTACACATTCGTTTCTTCATGTTCCCGTGACACATTTCGTTTTTCATGTTCCGACCGTGAAAAAAGTAAGAAAACAACAGATTACAGGCGTTTCGTAAAATTCACGTGGTGAAACCGACAAGACTTGTGAACTTGTTTAAATTCCATTGAAACAATTTCAAGCCAACGATACAATCCTTTTGAACATTACTCATGCTATTAGCGTTTGACAAGTTCAACAATCACGGGTGCTAGCGTTTTCGCTCAAAACCCATGTGCGTGTTTTGACAAATAGATTATCTACGACGGTGCAGCAAATTTTAAAAAAAATAGAATTTTGCTAACGTTGAGATTATGTAGAGTTCTGTGTCAGTATTGCAGTCCTAGTCCGAATATTCTGACCAAGACATGCTTAAATCTTGATTATTGGACTAGATCGCAGGCCAATCGCGTTAAAACTTCGCCGGTTCCAGATTATATTAAATATTCGGTCACTTTTAATTAAAGTAAATAAATAAACTAACGTTCATCGTATCGGATATAAATAATTAAGAACGGTGACCAGCCGGTAAATTAAAAAAAAATTAAAGCCTAAATAAGGCTTCCGAGGCGAAAAAAAGTCAAGTAAAAAATAAATATATAGCGACCCGCAGATTAAATTATCGAAACAACGGGGCTATTGGTGTGATCCGTGATTTCGTTTATTTTTGTGCAGGCATTTCGCCGTGAAACAGCCTTACGGGATCCCCACCACCCCCGGTTCTTTAGCATCGGATAAAATAATATGGAAAACCTTTATATTTAATTGTAGACCTCTCGTCGAGAATTTTATATCCCCGATCGAAATAAGACGTCATTATCGTCATTCGTGCAATCCATACGCACGACACTGCGATTTTATTACGATAAAACGCGCCTTGGGCTAAGCTTGAATTGATATGTACAACGCCCACGAGTTACGCCCCTTTCGTCGAAAGCCGACGGAGTAGTAAGTCGCCATTTGCATGCTAACGGGGAAACAGACGATCGGCAACCAGTGTTTATAAACATATTTCCTGGTTTTATTTCCAGTTATTTTGTTCGGGAAAAGGTATGTTATATTAACCTGTCCGTAATGCCGGAGTAAAATGGGTCCACTTCCTCTTTTGACACGGAAAAATGCAGGAACATAAATGTAACGCATATTTTGATATCGACCGTTGCGATCTAGTGCACACACTGCTGAATATTTTAGTAGGTCAGAACTATGTCGGCGTTTTTCTCGCAGACGGTACAGTGAAGTTTATCTCTTATTGACTTATAACTCACATATCGATAAAACCAAACATTTGACAATATTTTTCAAACACCTTGTTGTTTTATTTGTGTGTTACGTAGGTAATATTGAAAAATTATTTCGTCAGAGTTTAACGATAAATCACAAAATGGATACGTATCGGACGAGCGGCGACCGGAATCACAAATTCGATATTCCTATTTTATTTTTATTTGTACGCATATTTAGTTTTTTGATTTTTTATTTGTTTTGTTATATTATTTATATATTACAACAACTACAAATCCTTGACAATTTAAAATGGAATTTTAATTTTATTTTAATGTGGAGACATTTAAGTCATGCCACGTTATAGAAAAATGTAATTTGTTTATCATATTTTGGTAACTTTTTAAAATTATAATTCATGTAATTGTGCCTTACATTTTCAATTTTTCATTTCCTCTCAACACTAATAAAAAATATAATGAAGTTGACCAATCATTTGTAAATAAATCAGTATCTGCATTAGAAATGGAAATACATGTAATATTATGGTATACCAATGAAGATATCTGTAATAAAAATAAAGATATCTGCTAGGAATAAAAATAGAGATATCTGTTAGGAATAACAATAGAGATATCTGCTAGGAATAAAAATAGAGACATCTGTAATAAAAATAGAGATATCTGCTAGGAATAAAAATAGAGATATCTGCTAGGAATAAAAATAGAGATATCTGCTAGGAATAAAAATAGAGATATCTGCTAGGAATAAAAATAGAGACATCTGTAATAAAAATAGAGATGTCTGCTAGGAATAAAAATAGAGATATCTGTAATAAAAATATATATATCTGCTAGGAATAAAAATAGAGATATCTGTAAAAAAAGAAATATCTAATAAAAATAGAGATATCTACTAGGAATAAAAATAGAGATATCTGTTAGGAATAGAAGTAAAATATCTTATAAAAATGAAGATATCTGTGTTAGATATCTGCGATAAAAATAGATATCAGTGATAAAAATAGAGATATCAGTGATAAGAATAGAGATATCTGTTAGGAATAGAATAAAAATGAAGATATCTGTGTTAGATAACTGCAATAAAAATAGATATCAGTGATAAAAATAGATATCAGTCACAACAGTAATAAGAATAGTGATATCTATTAGGAATAGAAGTAAAATATCATAAAAATGCAGATATCCGTGTTAGATATCTGTAATAAGAATAAAGATATCTGGATTAGGAATAGAAATACCATATATATAGATATATCTATAAGTGTATTTGTAATGAATATTTCTCTATAAAAACAAGTATTATGTGGATAACTATTACGAATCAGTGATATGTAAATATCTTTATTTTAATTGAGATATCCACCAGAAAATTACAATTCAGATAACCAATACTTGCTTTAAATTTATATATACAGTTGAACCTGCCTGAAGGGCCACATCTATATAAGGGCCACCTGCTTTTAAAGGCCAGTACAGTAACATGTTAATTGTTATCTCAATCAATCAAACCTGTATACAAGGGTCAATTGTCCATAAAGGTCACTACAACCAGTTTCTGGGGTGGGTGGGTTGGGTGGGGTGGGGATAGCCAGTAAAGATTCTTTTATCAGCAATGGTGGAGGAAACCCGAGTACCCAGAGAAAAGTGTTGGCCTTTGGCAAGTGAACTGACAAACTTTCCCACATTAAAAAGTACCTGAGGAGTTTGTAACCTAGATAACGAAGGTGTTGTGATCCATAAGTGACTAGGCCACCAGAGTCTATATATAGTAGAACATACAATCAAAGGGAGATAATTCTAATTTTACCACAGTGATTATTGTTGACCGCATATTGATCTTTCTTTATTTTATATTTCCAGCACAGTCTACAAATGCTGCTTCCTGACATTAGTCTGAGTCGTCGGGATGGTCTATTGTGTCGCTAACAAATGTACAACAAAATCTGGACAAGGTATACACTTGTTCACATTTCCTAAAGACGCCAAACGGAGAGAACTCTGGTTACAAAAAATAAACCGAGGGAAAGACTTTAATCCAGCTGTAGGTGCTAGGTTATGTGCACTGCATTTCACGTCAGACCAGTTTGTCATCAACCCAGAACTTGCTAAATCTATTGGATATTTCAGCTTTAAAAGAAACGACTTAAAAGATATCGCAGTACCTACAATATTTAGTAAGGACACTCCAAAAGAAAAAAAGGGGAAAAAGACAGCAAAACGAAAAAAGTTAGATTTACAAGAACAAGGTAATACAAGAATAATATTGAGATTTTGATCATGTCACGGTCACCTGGCCCCAGTTTCACAATCATTCCTTAACTACGGTAATTTTTTCTTAACTTAAATTTTGCAAATTTTGGTTGTCTTGTTGGAAGGAACTATGAATAAATATTTCTGACAAAAGTACCTGGTAAATATACATGTATATGTTTTAAGATAAAGGTGATTTTCAAAATGACACCTTAAATGACTGAATACATGGATCTTTAAAGTTAACAAAATTATAAAGATTTGAAAATTTACCAGATTTAAGGTTAGCAAAATCATAGTTAAGGAATAATTCTGAAGCTGGTCCCCGAGCTGAAGGCTCATGGTAATCTATTGCCATCCTCTTTTGTCTGTCGATGTATGTTAACTTTTAACATTTCAATCTTCTCCAAAACTATTGTCAGGCCAAATTTAATGAAACTTAGTAACTGTATGCATCATTCCTAAGTAAGACCCCTTCAGATGGCACAAGTGAAAGAATTATGTCCCCTTGAGTCTTGAGTTCACACACACACACACAACAAGGAATGATGTGATGATGTGAAATCTTCCAACTGTCAACACTGCAGTAGCTCAGTTGGTAAAATACTTGCTCTGTAAGTGGAAGGTTGCGGGTTTGAACCAAGTCAGAGTCTGACCAAAGACTTGAAAGTTGGTAGTGACTGTGTTCGTAATGAAAGTCACAGTTCTTTTGGATGGGAACTTGAAATAAAGGAGATCTCGTGTCATGGTAAGAGTGGCAGGATAAAGAACTATGATAAAGTTGTCAGAGTTGTTAGACCTTACACATACATGTACTTTCAAGGCCACTTAATGCCAATATAAAGAATTATCAATAATATTTGACATATTTTTTGTTGAGCCAAAGGTTACTTCATTTATGCCATCAGTGCTTAAAGTCTTACCTAATTTCTGATGTTGGTTGACTTGTGCTACTTAATTACAAATACATGCACGTGTACTGTTCTGTCTCTGTGGTAGAAGAGTGTCTGTCTTGAGAATAAGAGGTCATCATCATGGGTTCTTATCCTGGCCCGGTAATACCCGAGACTTTAAAATATGAGCTTTGTTGCATTGCACTCAGTATTAAGAGTTGAGTAATGGTGTTTAATGTCCCATTGAAGAATATTTCACTTATATTGAGATATCACCAGCTATAGGCGATAGTGCAGAAATTTTGCCTGTGTGTTATGCTGATGGCATTATACAGCAGGGTTCATTATCTTGCCACACCTTATGTGACACCGTTTATTTTACATTCGTAATGCTGAGTGCTTGGCAAAAAAACAGTCACTACCCACTTTCTAGTTTTGGATTAGAACTGGTGGGGTTTCGATTCCTACAACCACCTCCTTATGGAGTCAGCATTCAACTAAGCTACTGCAGTAGTTTACTGAGTATTAAGAGGGATGATTTTTGACTTCTTCCCCTGGTGTCAGTATAATGTGACTTTTGACGTGGTATGCTGTCTGTGATGTACTGGCTGGGTTAGCTAGCACCTTTAAAGCCACTGTGAGTCTCTGATAGTACAATATAAACCACAAAAGTGAAAACACGCAATTACACATGTCGCTCATGCACAATTACACATGTCGCTCATGTACAATTACACATGTCGCTCATGTACAATTACACATGTCGCTCATGTACAATTACACATGTCGCTCATGTACAATTACACATGTCCCTCATGCACAATTACACATGTCGCTCATGTACAATTACACATGTCACTCATGTACAATTACACATGTCGCTCATGCACAATTACACATGTCGCTCATGCACAATTACACATGTCGCTCATGCACAATTACACATGTCGCTCATGCACAATTACACATGTCGCTCATGTACAATTACACATGTCGCTCATGCACAATTACACATGTCGCTCATGTACAATTACACATGTCGCTCATGCACAATTACACATGTCGCTCATGTACAATTACACATGTCGCTCATGCACAATTACACATGTCGCTCATGTACAATTACACATGTCGCTCATGCACAATTACACATGTCGCTCATGTACAATTACACATGTCGCTCATGCACAATTACACATGTCGCTCATGTACAATTACACATGTCGCTCATGCACAATTACACATGTCGCTCATGTACAATTACACATGTCACTCATGTACAATTACACATGTCGCTCATGCACAATTACACATGTCGCTCATGCACAATTACACATGTCGCTCATGTACAATTACACATGTCGCTCATGCACAATTACACATGTCGCTCATGTACAATTACACATGTCGCTCATGCACAATTACACATGTCGCTCATGCACAATTACACATGTCGCTCATGCACAATTACACATGTCGCTCATGTACAATTACACATGTCGCTCATGCACAATTACACATGTCGCTCATGCACAATTACACATGTCGCTCATGCACAATTACACATGTCCCTCATGCACAATTACACATGTCGCTCATGCACAATTACACATGTCCCTCATGCACAATTACACATGTCGCTCATGCACATTACACATGTCGCTCATGCACAAAACTGGTCTTTGATAATCCTTAGAAGTGAATAAACTTGTTTTTGGTGTGAATTTTTTTTGCCGATTAAGATGTGATGTTGATCAAAAATACAACAACGACTAATACATATTATATTTATATATTGTTAGACAAAAGTATTGCTGTACACAAACTTGTTCTTAGATTATTCTTTGAGATCAATAAACTAACTCTCGTTACGAATAATGATAGATTGGCAATGTAAAATTAATAAACAGTACAACACTAAAACAACTAATACATATTATATTTATATATATTTGTAGACAAGAGCATGGATTCTTCAAATCTGTATGATGATTCAGTGGTGGCAAATATCAAACAAGAAGCTCCAGACGTAGATGAAAGTCCGGGACAGTCTTATTACTATGGTGATTCTCAAAATGGCGAACAGTCAAATGATGATCCGTTTGAACAGAGTTTTCCATTACATCCCGGATTACTTGGCGAGGATGCTCAGGCTAGTCAAGGGACCGACGAGGAATTGGTCGGAAATGGTATAACTGATGGTGCAATGTTTATGACACTGACACAGGAACTAAATGAACAAGGGGAATTGTGGGACAATAATGACATGGAAGAGAACATGGAAGTAGACAATGTTCAATACGATGTTAATGGGGAACCGTACGATTTACCAGAGGATGGGACGTTCAGGTGTAAATATTGTTGTATTAGATTTGTGTCATTTACAGCGTTAACAGAACATATAAATCGTCTTCATCAAAGTAAATATAAATGTCGATATTGTAACAAAGGATTTGTGCAATGTCAAGAACTTGCCGGACATGTACGACAAGCTCATTTAAGGAAATAACAGCGAAAAGGCAAAAACTGACAAAAATGTGGGCACTACAGGTAATACAGAGGCAGATGATACCAATGACAATTCACCAGACTTTATTCCATATAAACCACAGATTTTGGGGCCTCTTTTAGGTGCATGTATTGTTATGCAAAGTTGGGTTCTGAGGAGCTTGTTATGGAACACATTGTACGTCTGCACAAGTCTAAATACCAGTGTAAATATTGCAGTCAAACATTCAACAGATCACAAGAACTGGCCGGGCATGTTAGAAAGGCGCATTTAGAAGAAAAACAGGTGTTTGATGTCTACAAAAAACACAGACCGGTTTCATCTTTCTCCCAGCCAGCTAGGAAGTCTTTTGACCATGTGTCTAATAAACCCTTCAAGAAAGTGAAAGCTAAAGTTACATTAATGTCATCAGGTTATTCAAAATACAAGTGCGGATATTGTGCTATGGTTTTCTTCAAACAGCAAGCTATGGCTTGTCATGTCAGAAATGCACACAAGACCAAGAGGACACCAGATGGTCAAATAGAATATACGAGTAAGGGAAATAAGAAGAAAAGATTAAAAATGGGCAAACATCGCACAAAGTTTGATTCTGTTAAAACAGAAATTAAAACGGAACCTCAAAGTGACGGTGACGTTGAAAGTAAGGCAAGCACGGAGAACAAAATTCAGAATATAGGTTACACAGAAATTAAGTCTGAATATACTTGTAAATATTGCATGCTTATTTTCCCACGTTCTCAAGATTTAGCCTGTCACACTCGCATTAGTCATCCCGTGACTTGCTCCCATTGGTGTAAATATTGCCCGTCGACATTTACATCTAAAGACAAACTTATCAACCATGTTCTGCGTCATTTGCGACAAGAATTTCGAATCACTAGAAAGGGTCATTCATGTTGTCATTTATGTAAATTAAGATACACCAATATAAACGCTTTGAGATCACATATGAAGATTCATTTTAAAGGTAATGTTCTAGAAGATTTATCAGAGTGTAAGTATTGTGGACAGCCATTTTTAATACGAAAGAGCTGTGATGAACATGAAAAGAAACACCAAATGAAAAATCATGAATCGAAAACAGAAATAAAGATGGAAGTGAAACAGGAAAAAGAGGATGCAGAAGTGTCAAAAAGTATTCCAGTCAAAACGGAACGTAAAGATTCATTGGGTGATATTCCTATCAAAGATGGAGGTAAGCTTACGTTAGATGACATTCCATTCCAGTGTGG
This sequence comes from Anadara kagoshimensis, assembly GCA_021292105.1. Lineage (NCBI taxonomy): Eukaryota > Metazoa > Mollusca > Bivalvia > Arcoida > Arcidae > Anadara > Anadara kagoshimensis. The sequence continues at coordinate 1,550,747 of CM037870.1, read as the reverse complement.
CATGTGTACATCAAGATTCCCGAATTCTCAATATTTGTTGCATCACATAACTTTACACATGGAAGGTAAATATGTGTTCAAAGTTGAAACGGGTAATGGCGGAAAGGAACCACAACAAGCCACAGCATGAAATCCAGCTCAAATCTGAACGCAGTGATGAATACAAAACAAATAATTATCCTAAAATTACAAAATTAGACATAAATTCATCAAAACATCGGATCATTTATGTAAACGCTAACAAAACAGGGATAACTTCTCTTGGTGCTCCAGCAGGCAATACTGGTGAGGGAAATACAGAAAAGAAACAGGCAGATAGCGTTGATCTGTCTTCTGTTCAATCCATTTTGAAGTTTAACCTCAAAAGAAGACAACAGAGGGGAAAGATGATGATAATAAAACCACTACCAAAATTGAAAACCAAATTGAAATGAAGTCCAAAAGTCAGTTCTCCACAGAAGGCTTACCAAATTTTGACAAGATTGATGAAAGAAAATTTGAAAATAAACAAAACAATAAGATGCAAGTTGCAAAACAAAGATCTGTGGCGACGGAAACAGATGCGTCTGATAATGATTATGTATCAAACTGTCTGATTGAGGAAAACAAAGATTCGGGAGATTACAAGGAATATCCGCTGATGACGGAGATGTCAGTACATAAACCGAATAAAAAGGCACGATATAAGCAGAAAGGATTTAAGAAAGGGATTGATTTTGCCAATGGGCAATGGCAGGAATGCGAATATTGTATGTTTTTATGTAAAAATCAAACAGAGTTCGAGATTCACATGGAAGGACACAAAAAGTCTACTGCTTCATTTATAGACTGTAAACTTTGTACTAGAAAGTTTGTTTCCAAATGGCACCTTAATAAACATATGGAATCGCATAAGAGTAACGAATACCAGTGTACAGTGTGTCAAATGTCATTTTCCACATCATTTCAAGTCTTAGAACACATGTCTGTTCATGCCAATGATAATCCTTCATAAATAACAGTGTTCATTCTGCAGATTCTGGAAGGGGGCTTTGGGTCATCGATCCCTTATTTTGCCAAACGACCCCATAGTTAAGGACATATTTAAGATTGAATATAGTATGCCACATGTCAAATATACATTGACACCACCTGTATAGGCAAAACAATATTAACCTGTCCACTTGACCTTGAACATTAATCCATAAACAATAATTCGCCCAATATATGGATACAATTAGTATAGGTAAACAACTTTGACCTGTCCGCTTGACCTTTCATTTAAATATTTATCACCGACCAATCACATCTGTGTATAGGAAACACAGGTGTTTATTCTGTATACTCACCTCATAGAGTACACCTGTGTACTGTGTATGTATTAACTTAGGTCTTAACACTACCCATTTATTATGTGGACCCTCCTATATGAATATTCCTAATGAAAGATCAAACGGACAGGTCAATGTTGTTTACCTATAGTTAGGATTCACAGTCAATACATATACAATGAATGATTTCCTATGATGTAGACTAAATAAACAGCTGTGTTTCCTATACATAGATGTACTGGTTCATAGTACATATTATAATAAAGGTCAAGTGGACAGGTCAATGTTGTTTGGCTATAGTATCTCATGTGTTTTCATATAGTAACCATCATTTTCATGCATATTATTACAAGGTCAAGGTTGAAAGGTCAAATGTATCAATGGTTACCATACATCTTGGATAGGAGCCTGCATGAATTCTGTTCATTCCGATCATACTTTGGATATTATTGGATATTATCAGATATTATTACAAGGTCGACGTTGAAAGGTCAAATGTATGAAAGATTACCATTCCTCTTGGATGGGGGCCTGCATGAATTCCAATTGTACATCATTGCAATGTCAAGGTTGAAAGTTCAAATGTGTCTAAAGGTTACCATACATCTTGGATGGGAGTCTGCATGAATTCCGATCATACTTTGGATCAGATATCATTCCAAGGTCAAGGTTGAAGGTCAAATGTGTCAATGGTTATCATACATCTTGGATGGGAGCCTGCATGAATTCCAATCATACTTTGGATCAGAAATCATTCAAAGGTCAAGGTTCAAAAGGTCAAATGTATCTAAAGGTTACCATACATCTTGGATGAGAGCTTGCATGAATTCTGATCCTCCTGATATTAAACCAGGAGATAATTAGGTTATAATTTTTCATCTTATTAAATTTTATAGTGCAATTGGAATGCTGTAAATTTGGTCATTGGATATTAAATCAAAAAAATGATTTTAATTGACAAAAATGTTGAAAAAATGATATGGGTTTCCATAGGGATTTTGTATTGTGCAGAGTGTAATTGCAATGTTGGTTGTCGATAATTAGTGATGTGTCAAGCAAAAAACATACTTACCAGTACATTGTATTTGTTTTTTGTGATTTTTGGAAACCGACATCAAAAAATAAAGATTTCTCAGACAAACTAGCTATTTCTATTCAAATGATAGTCTGTGGTAGGATTTTGTTACAAGCCAGTCAGACTTGCTGGCATTCAAATTTTATTGGTCCCAGTCAAAATTTAATGGCCTCAAGCCATAGAACTAGTGCTAATTTTAAAGGCTATATAAGTATGGTTTTTGTCTGGCTTGCCACATTTGTCCTTTGTATGCAGGCTGTACTGTATAATTGTTCACTTAAAATGTAAATTGTATTTATAATTTTGGTTTAGAAATATTTTAATGTTAATGTTTAAAATGAGGCAGCATTTGTTAAGTGTGTGCATTTTGTGTGGTTAGTGCAATTTTGTTTCAGAGTTAAATAAAATAATGTTGATAAAATTGAAAGCTGAACATTTAGAAGGTTGATCTGACTTTTATATGATTAAATCATTATTATGTGTATGAATTGTGGTACTCACAATGAGGTTCGCTGTTGTTCCAAGTGAGCAATAGCAGTTAGAATTTGTGTGGGACATTTAGGGAATGTTTACATCCCATATTCCTGGAATAACATTGTTTTTACTGAAAAATGTGAACTGGCATAATTCCATATCCATTGGAAATAATTGTTCCTTACAAATGTTTCGAGATGTCACTTGCTACAGCGGTGATCCTCGTAGGACAACAACAAATTAATGTGCTACAGTAGTACTATATGTATTGGCTAATATTGTGATATTAATTACAGAGGGATCATCAAATTATACGAAATTTATTGAAGTATGATTTCAATTCCATGAAATCAAATAAGGTACTGAAGTAGTCACGTGAGATGACATCAGCTTGTTTCCCATCAGTACGTTGTCTTGTTTCCTACTCTATGGATGTGTATTAGTGTCACTGTATCAAGTTTTCAAGTTTTTCATTAGTTTCTAGTTTGTTTTGGTTTTAACCATTATTATCTTCAATGTAAGTAAAGTCATCATTACCATGATGTTAGATACTGTAACAATTAAACATCTTTGTATTAAGGATCCAAAGCTACTGCAAGCATGTCATAATGAAGTTTACTGTTATTAAGAACTTCAAATTTTCCCAATTTAAAAGGCAGAAGGTAGTTTTGAAAGAATGTAACAAAATCAATGACTACTTAATATTTACAGCTGTTCTGAACTCTCTTCAATAAACCTTTTGAGAGCATTTATCAATAAATTTGTCTTGGCATGTGCCATTGTTAACCCGTAACACCACAGCCTTTTCATTGATCACACCAGTTTGTTTCCTTTCATGTTGACAAATGGGTGGGACTTGCTGTCAGTGGCATCATTCACAATTCAATTTTGAAATATGATGAGATTTACTGATGTAATTCATGATCATCTCTGGTTTTATCATGAAAATTAAAAAGATTGTAAGTAAGGATTGAATTTTGATTGTACTGAATTTATCAGGCAATAGTTTCAATTGTTCAATCTAAAAGTTTTGTTTTCTGTAATGGAATAAAAAATAATGCATATTTGAAATTTTTTCCTAATTCTTGACCGAGTTGTTCAAAGCTTTTTTAGCTTAATCAATAATTAACACTAACCCCTAATTACCATGTATAACTTCATACAAATCTAACTTCAGTAAATTTCGTTTAATTTAGAAATTAAATTATCATATCATCAAATGCATAGCCATGTGCTTCAATCTTTAGAAATTCACTTGCAACATTTTCAACATTAATTTCACAACAGATGAGAAATTATGCATTATGTAAAATTTGACTAATCAATTAGTTAAACTAATAGGCCTTAGAGCGACTCCCCCCAATGTTGTTTTTAATGTTATACTTTAAAATTATGGTGTTGTATTTACAATATAAAAATTACATGAATTATGATACTCTGTTGTTTAAAATTTTGTTGAAATTTTATTTTTTAAGTTATTGTTTGAAAATCATGTTTTAATTCTGTAAATATTTGCAATAAAATTACTGTTATACTCAGATGTTTCTTCTTTTTATCCTGCCTTGGTGGCTCAGTGGTAGAGTGTCTGCCTCGAGAACTGGATGGAGATTGTGGGTTCCAACCCTGGCCGGGTCATACACAAATTTTAAAAAGAATCTTGTCTGAGCACATTAAACGACATTGCTCCATTTCATTTTACAAGATGCATTATACATATGTTCAAAATGCTTATTTATATTTTCTCACAATACTGCCCAAGGCTAGGGGTTTCTATACCCTGGCATCAAGATACATTAATGTGTGATGAAGATTTCATAGAGACTGGCTAGATGAACATCTCTAATCAAACTGGAGATGGTAAGCTATTAAGTGTATATTACTAGCTATTTTTCTGGTTAATCAAAGAATTTCAGAACCTTCTACCTAATTATGATACCACTGCCAAATTCAGGCTCAATTCCAATTTATGTAGATCCTAGTGCAATTAAGCAAGCGATTGATTGTTTTCTCAGGGTTCTCTGGTTTCCTTCACCATGTCTGAGCTGTCTAGATATAAGTGAAAGAATCTTGGCTGGGGCATAAAACCACATTACTACATTTTACAATACAACAAAAGATACAATCATGTAAATTGCCTATTATTTATACATGTATTTTTTTGCTTACAATACTGATAACTTCCAATGCAAGGGATGTCTAGTCAATGGCTATGGAATGCATTTATGTATATTGAAGATTTGAAAGTGATTAGCTAGATGAACATCTCTAAATATACCTATGTGGGAGGTCATGGGTTTGAACTCTGACGGGGTCCGACCAAAACTTGAAAAAAGGTAGCGACTGTTCTTTTGCCGAACACTTGCCATTTACAAATAAAAGTGGCAAGGTCCTTCAGAAGAGACCTTAAAACCAGATGCCTCTTGTAGGTGTGGCAGATTGAACACAATGCAAATATATAATGGTTATGTCAAAATTACTGCCACTTCACATGTAGCTGGTTATATAGGTTACATCTCGATATAAGGGATTTATTCTTAACTGGGACATTATATCCTATTCAATCAATATCTAATCATATCAGACCACTGTGGTAACTCAGTAGGTTGAGTGCTTGCTCCGTAAGTGGGGGGTCTTGGGTTCGAACCCTGGCCAGGTCTGACCAAAGATTGAAAGTGGGCAGTGACTGTTCTTTTGCCAATTACCTGGCATTACGAAATTAAAGCCTTGTTCTTTTGGATGGGAACAAATTTAAAATAAAGGTCCCGTGTCACGGAAGGTATGACGATAAAGTACCCTGCTGTATAATGCAATCAGTGCAATACACAGGTGAAATTTCTTTACCTTGGCCTGTAGCAGGTGACATCTCGTTATAAGTGAAATATTGACTGGGACTCTTAAGTTGGTGTACTTCATTAGTTTGGTTCTGGTTCATTGAATATTAACCCAAACTATACACGGACACACCGGAAAATCTTGATTATAAACATGAAAAATACAAAATACATCAGGTTGAATTTCATTTATTAACATGTAATGCATATAAATGTTATTGATAAATATTTCATCCGATATCAATGATGTTTTATAACACCACAATTACATAAAAAAGCATAAAACACTAAAATCAAACATAACACTTGCTCAAGAAAAACAACCTTTTGAATTGAAGAAAAAATACAGTTACTTTCTGTCAAAGACTGTGTCAGAAATATCTTAATTTGACAATTACTTGAATTACTCCTTTAGACTCCCCTACCCAACATGTGGGATTGGTCAATTTTCAGGTGCTCAGAACAATATACTGTTTTATACTCTCCACATTTAGGAAAAGAGATTGGAGAATAAAGTTTACTTTCTGTTGCTGATGTATTCATAAATGACTTAGTTTGACAATTTTACTTTTTAAGACTCCACATGTGGAGATTGGAGAAATAAATGCAGTTTATTTTCTGTCGCTAATGTATTCATAAATGCCATAATCTGACAATTATAAGATACTCAAGTCACTTTTAAGACTCAAATTGTGGACATAGAGATTGGAAAAAATAGTTTACTTTCTGTTAAAGGTGGTGTCAAAAATACCTTAATTTGTCAATAACCAGGTACTCGAAATTACTAGTACTCGTTTAGACTCCCCAATATGTACTAGGAGAGATTGGAACATAAGTTCATTACCCGTTACTTTCTTCGAAAGAAATGTAGAAAGTTTGGGGAACATTTATCTGCAGTTTATAATATAACGTGACCAACAATTCATTGCTATAATGGTGCTTGTTTACCACCATACTTTACATGTACGATTAAAAAAAGTCA